>CM028384.1:97602499-97638674 GCA_013146195.2 Codonopsis lanceolata
CACACTAGATTAAATCTATTTGTGTTAAGTACCTTTGTGCATGTGTGATGGTCCATTCAAGATTATTGTGATTCTATTGTTCAAATTCTTCTCACCTTCTCCCAATGAAGTTGTTGTTAAATTGAAAAAGCTACGTTAAACCACAAAGGAAAGAGCTACCTTTCAAAAATTTAGGATGCCGCAATTTGTCAATGTACTCATGAAGTTTCACTGCATGGGTTGATCTTGACTAAATTGACTCCTTTTAATGAGAAAGTGTGAAAGTCGCCTAACGGAAAAGAGCTACCTATGAACAAGGTTGGGCTTTCTTTCTTTGGGACTATGGATTTTCGAATTCCATGGGTTGATCAATAAGTTAAGGTGCTACCCTTGGTAAATAGTGTGAAAGGTTCCTAGTGGTGCATTAGCTTGAAATAAAGTAAAACTATTTTCATAGGGAAATAAAGTTCCTATGATATTTCTGGGAGTAATTGTGTTTATTTGGTGAAAGAAAAATGAGAATTTGAACATAAAATCACAGTTTTTTGGTGAATGTGATTTCCATTGTTGCAACATTGGGAACTACAATCGGATAATCTAGACATATCGGCCTCCTTAGGTTTCATGTCCTTCAAAAATTAATGCTGTTTTGCCTCTTTGTTCTCAAAGTCTTATTTTATGTGGGTGTCTAATCTCTTTGTGTTTTTCTTCATGATCGAGTGGGTTTATTATTTGTGTTTGAATATCTTGTGTGGTCTCAATCTTGGTTAAGTATGTTTTGTGTATTCTGAAATACTGATAAATTCCAAATGGTTTTTGAAATCAGATTGTGTATCTATTTCTCCTCATATCTCTCATGTTCATAACATCAGACTTATATCTTAATTCTATCAGGTTGGTTGAGCGTGTGATTTTTGAATTTTGAGTTCCTGGTTTATAGGCTTGACGTTTCGCTATCCATCACTAATATCCAACGACTAATTGCATTAGTGGCGAGGATTAGTGGAACCTTCTGCGAGGAAAATGCGACATTACTCACAGAACATCCCCTCACAAATCTCGAGTAGAATTGCTCGGGTCTCCAGTTTTCTCTTAAAATTTCGGTTCTCGGTCTCCATCCTCCCGTGATCTTCACCCATTCGTCTTCGTAAATCTCGAAATGGCTTCATCCTCAAAAAGCCCCAAATTGAAATAAAAATCGATCGACAACAATGAAAGCAACATTGAGCCCCATTCCATCCATCGATAATTTCTCTACATATAGTTGTATTTCAAGCGTTTCTGAACCTCTCACGGTAATTCTTCACGGAGAAAAGGAAATGAAATTGATGTTGAAAACCGGGAGGAATGTCAGGCCTTCCACTATTGGGAAACCACAGTACTCCCGCCAGGTCAGCGGCAAGAGGAATTAGGCAAATTACGGCGATCCCTCTGTTCTTGAGCATTCAAGCGGCAAAGAAGAACAAAGTAGGCACGGGTTTCTTCAAAGAATCAGTCCATCTTGAAAGTGATTCGGATGATGAGGACTTTGTTCCTCAAAGGTAGGCTCAATCCCCCACCTTGCATGAGCCATCCTTGTCACCAATATCTCCTTCTCCTTCGCGTCTGAGGCGCTCGGGATGATGACTACTCTATCCAGGTCTCCTAGGGTTGTATTTACTTACGACTCCTCTCCTCCAAGAAGGACATCTTCAATGGCTACAAGTTCTTCCTCCGATGATGAAGTTGCCGAGAATTTAGTCAGTTGCGGCGAGGCTTATGCATCTACCTACGGTCCTTCTTCCATTTGCTCAACCTCGGACCATGCACAGTCGGTCAAGTTCTTCGGAATTTGATGATAGTTCTGATCAGAACTATGATGCGAAGAAGGGGACCCCTGAAGTTAGTGATGATTCTGATGTTGCTCCTATGCGCTTCACAAGAAGAAGCTCTGCTCGTTCCAATGTTGCACCCATTGTTGCAACATCCAAAAAATTACAACCATTGGGTACTCCCTTTTCCTCTAAATTCATCTCTAAAATTTTGCTTCACGTCGCTATAATATCTCTAGGAACATTATAGATGAGCGTAATGTTGTGGAGTTACGTGTTAGATTCATACAATCTCATTTGCTTATTTTTCGATCGAAATCTTGTGAAAACAATCTCTTTTCTCCATATCTTCGGGAATTAATTCATGAATTTTATGCTAATATTGAGAAAAGGATTTGTAATCCTTGTGATTCCAGTTTTGAGAAGGTATTTGTTCGAGGTAAATGGTACTCGTTTTCCCCGACAATCATAAATTATGTTCTTAATACTCCTTCCTCGGGCATTCTTGATTTAGGTTTAGATCTTAATTCTTGTGTGGATGAATTGTCGGGTGGCAAAATTTCTCTGTGGCCGGCTAAGGGTACTCCTCTTAGTACCTCCCAACTGTCTTCATTGTATGCCTTTTTGCACAAAATTTGCTGTGCAAATTGGTCTCCATCCAAAAACACTAATGTCACCGAGGAACATGTTTAAAGTTCTATACCTTCTTGGGACTAAAAGTCCATTGGATTTTGGATTGTATGTGTTTAGGAAAGTCTCCTCCATGGTGAACAGAGGGAGACAAAAGGTCTCTGATTTTCCCTCTCTCATATACAAAATATTGGTGTCTCAAGGCTACAAGCCATCTCCTTCTAATCGTCTCTCACCTATCCTTGAACCTCTCCATTTTTCTTCAAAACTCTTAAAAGGAGATAGGATAGTCAATTTGCTTCTCCCTTCTGCTACTGATGCCCCCGTCATTGATCCTAGTTTTGTGTGCTGAGTTTGAGAGAGGAGATCAACAGGCCACATACGGAGACTACTCTGCAGGCAGTTTATTCATACCTGCTGCTTGAAACTTTTGGGAATACAGCCTTGTATTTCCTGAAGTTCTGATTTGTGTGCTTCCTTGTTGTTCGCTGTTTGGAAGTTGTATTTGGTTCTTTCTTCCCACGTTTGGTCTAGTGATATATGTGGGTTTTTCGGTTCTCCAAGATTCTATATCTTGTGAGAATTTTTGTTAATTGTTAAAACATAAAAACAGTGTTGATTTTAATATATATTGTGTTGCCTTGAGGATTGATCTACAAGTTTGATACTTGTAGATTGTTTTGAGTTATTTTTGTCTACTAAAATCTGCTTGGTTTAAAATCTGAAATCAAAACTTCCATTTGTTATTATACGTGATATACTTTGTTCTCATTGTCATTGTCATTGTTGCAACATTCACTGAAACATTGACAATCACATCGTCCCATATTGAGGTTCCGTGGTCGCACGTTCTTTCACCTGTTATTGTAGTCTAGCCAATACCACACAGGCACACACCACTAAACACTAACTTGAGGCATTTGGGTGATTTTCAATAGCTCACTAGCTACTAGTGCCTTACACTTTTATATTGATGCTTTTGAGCATTTCACCTTCTACACAGGCAGGGCCATCTGTCATGGAGATAAGAACTGACGTTTTGCACTATGTTTCTAAATTCTTTCAAGTTAATGGCCGTTTCAAGGTCGATCACTTTGAAATTTTGTGGTTCTTCATCATTAGAGGAGCATTAATGTCGACCAAGGATAAAATACCATGGGTATCTACCGAACTTGCTCACTTTCAAGCTAAAATTCATAGCTTATTGTTCCATAATAATTCAGCTGTCACCAATCTACAGGAGAATGAGGAACATCAACTACATGCAAGGATCAAGTTGCGCCTGCTGAGAAAGCTCTTATGGGCAGCAGCTGGTTGATTCTTGTCTGACATTATTGATGCATCAGTTCCATTCTTGATTTTCGGTTTACTGAACCTCTAGGGACATGGCTAAATGATACATAAGGGTATGCTTGTAATATACCCAAAATTTTATAATAAAATAAAATAAACCTTATTAATATTAATTAAATTTTATTGTGGACTTACTTACATTCTGGGCTTGCTTAAAAATATTTGGGCCTAATATACTTAAATTTTAGGGGGAATTTCAAGTGGGTACAATTTTGAAAACATGTTTTCATCTAGAACCATTAATTTTTTGGACATTTCATGTAACTACAAATTGCTTGCCAAATGACAAAAATGCCATTAATGAATCCCTACATGAATCCCGCCTTATCTTGAATCGGCTTAACAAATTAAAACCTACTTTTCTTTTTGTTATTTTATTGCCACATGAATCCCGCCTTATCTTGAATTATTTATTTGTTTGCTTATTTAGCAACTGGTTTTAGATTTAACAAGCTTTGCATGTTTCATATGTCCATTATTATATTAGTAATAAGACAATTTTTTTTCTTAATATTCAGATGTCATCAATGGATTTGGAATTAATGCATCAATTTTTTTTTGTCTATATATATATATATATATATATATATATATATATATATATATATATATATATATGCGCAAGAGAGCAATAAAATTTTAGGTAAATAAAAAAAAATCATAATTTTAGAATATTTTCTAAAATCAACCTGATGCCAAAATCAACGATGCGGCGGAATCAATGATGCGGAAATCAACCAATCAACTGATGCCATCAGCGATGTCAAAATCGGCACGATGCCAAAATCAACGATGGCATCGAAATCAAACGATGCCCAAATCAAGGCATCAGAAATCAACCTGATGCCAAAATCAACCTGATGCCAGACATCAGAAATCAACCTGATACCCAAATCAAGGCATCCGAAATCAACGATGCGGCATCAATCAACGATCAGGGCATCAATCAATCGCCAGGCATCAGAAACCCATTAGTTCACAAATCGAAGTCAAAGCTAAAACAATTGATCTAAATCACAAATACGTACACATACAACCCGACGTTTAGAAGCTGCGGTAGTTTATCCGGCCGGAGACAAGATATTAATAATACGGCCGGAGACAACAAATTAACTAATAAAAACTACAGTCTACAGTCTCCACCATTGCAAGATTTGGCACACCAGTTAGTAGACGACTTTAACCTGGTTGGAGCGACGGAGATGCATCTGACATCCGTCGATGGGCGGGAGGCTAACCTTCCAGGCCATACAAATCAAGCTGACCAAAGGCAATCTTACCGAGCCGATCAACCTGGACCGAACGCTTAGTTCATTCAACACAACGACTTCGTCTTCGTCGTCTTCCTTGTCTTCTTCTCCTCGATTTTCTCAGGAATGTTGGCGGCCTTAGCGCCATCGTCTCTCGGTAATGTCTCTTGCATCGTCAGCGGGGATCCCTCCGACGTGCCTTTTTCACCGGGATGAGCAAGCGGGCGTCAGTCAGTCATGTGGCGACCACGATTAGATCTGCAGCGCAGGAGAGAGGATAGCGCATGCTGATCTTCCGACTTCCGAACCGACCCAAGGGCAGCCATGGCCACAAAACGACTTCCCTGAATAATTTTACGGGAGAGGAATTCGATTCCGTCCCGAAATGAACAATCAAATCCTGATTTTACGGGGAGGGGAATTTAGGTGAGGGACTGGGTCGATTAATCGACCCACTGGGTTGATCAAACGAAATCACAGAAAGAGAAGAAGGGCATAGACGAAGGCTTAGGGTATGAAACAGAAAGAGAGAAGGAGAGTGTCGACGATGAAGGAGGAGACAATGGAGATGGGATTGTGCGTGTGTTTCTGTTTCTTGGCTCGAAGGGGAAGGGCTTGGGTCGGAGTAGTGGTTCTTTGGGCTGGGGAAAAAGCGCGACCATGGAAAAATCTGAACAAAAATAAGGGCTCGGGATTCGTCACATTGATCTTCCCGCGACCTACTTGACTCGTGGCCCTGGGGGAGCTCGACTGGAACAGCCTTTGGGGCAATAATGTATTTTTATCCCAAAAATGTATCTAAAAGATATGTCTAAAAAATACCTGGATTGATTTGAAAACATGTTTTAAAAAATGTAACGGCTTGTAATTATTCCTAAATTTTATTGGGCTTGGTACACATTATTTAGTCTTTGAAGTTTTGGATTGGCCCATCACTTGGGAATCTATCTTACTCTATTATTAATAATAAGAATAATAATAATGTTAATAATAATAAAAATATATACTCCCTCCGTCCCTAAATTATCGTCCTCATTTCTTTTTTCGTCCGTCCCAAAATAATTGTCCACTTTGAAACTTACCTTTTTAGAACATCACTTTTACCACTTTACCCTTACTTTTTCACTCTACTTTAATTATGAGCCACATATACATGACATTAAAAGGAAACTATACATTAAACCAATATAATCAAAGTCAATTACTTTTCAAAGCGTAATTAAAGATTGCACGATTATTTAGGGACGAAAGAAGTATATGATAATAATAATAAAAATATATATATGATAATAATTTTTAAAAAATTAAAAAAAAAATTATGATAACCATTCCCCAGCTTGGAAGTCTCCAAAAATGGGAGAATACAACTAACTTGGGGAGAGAGAGAGTTAAACAAACCTCGGGTAGATTCATTGGAGGAGAAATTGATCAATCTTGTAAAGAGTATAAATAGGGGGCTGAATTCTTTGAGTGTCCTCATTAGAAATTGGAAACCTTGAGTGGGAAGGGAGATCTAGAGAGAGAAGGGAGCAGGTGATCTCTCGTTACTGCCCGAGATCGAAGGCGGTGAAGGTAAATTTTTTTCTTCCTTTCTTTCTTCAACTTCTTTAGTTCCTCATTTTAGCAATATGAATTTTTCTATGGAAGTGAGTAATCTAGACCTTGTGCAAAGATTAAAAAAAAAAAGGAATAAAAAATTTTGGATTGGTAATCAATATTTCGTTCTATGAAGCAAATTAGGTGATAGAAGTTTTATATTAAATAAACAATATAATAGAGGAAATAGCAATTTTGGAAAGAATTGGTGGTTGTAATTTCTGTTGCCTTCGTGGGTGTTCGGTGAAGGGGGAGGAATTGAAATTGATTAATGGGTGCTGGAAGGAAAAAGGGTGAAAAGGAAGATGAAAGGAAAAACAATGGCATCACGAATTGCTGGGTTTGAAAAGAGTGAAGGAGATGGTTAGATTTTGCTTTTTGACCCCTTAACTTTGGTGAGTTTCATTCTGGTTATTATATTTATTTATTTTAACAAAAGGAAACTCAGGTTATGAGATTAACAAACAAGCCCTTTTAAGTTAACTAGCTGTTACGGTAGTTAGAAATATGGGTTACTTAAGTTATGTAATAGTTTTTATACGACTAATTATAGTCAAAATATATTTTGATTCTAAGATAATTATTAATATCGTTACGTGTAAAGTGTGTAATTAATTAAATTTGACATTTGTATTTTGGATTTGGGTCAGTGCGGATAACGATACTGCTACACATACAAGTTTGTTTTTTGTTACATCGCTTAAAAGGTAAGGGATTATACGTCTTTTAGATATTTGAGTTCTTTATTTCAAATTGATAGGTTTACGCTAATTCTTTGACATTTTCTTTTATTGAAACGTGTACCAACTTTGAATTGACATTTGAATTTGAATTCCATCGTATCCGTTCTATTGTTACTCCAAATTATAAATCTCATTATATATCTCACGAATATTTAAATTTCCAGTGAGATATTTTTGAGAAACCATCTTATCGTTGGTATATTATTTTGTTGAAATCTTAATATGATCACTAAGTTAAACAACCAACTACTGGGATAAAGTAGCATTATGATTTTTGATTGTGAATTATGCCACCTGACCCGTGGTTTGGTTATCCGGATATACCATTATAAACTGTTATTATTATTAAATTGTGAATCATTGTTTAAAAGAGGTCTTGAGACCGCTTATGTCATCATGGTATCCGCGGGTTGGTCGTCGTCGTCCCCAATTGGTATGGGACAGTTGGCGATGATTAGACCTCTCGGAAGTGTTTTTGTTATCTCTATCCTTTATATGAAATCTCGAGTTCTTTTGTGACATTATGAAATGTGAGATTTATCATCTTATTGTGATATTCTGAATATGAACTATTTGAATATTAATTCCTTTTGAATACTTTATTTTTGATAAACCCTTCCCTAGATTTCGGAGGGGTTGTATATGATATTGCTGGACATTGTTCGCTCATTCCTTCCAAATCTTTTTCCTTCTAGGTTTTAAGTAAGTTAGATATCGTCAAGGACGACCTGAAGATTCATTTTTGAATTATCTCGTTTTAAATTTATTTGATAAGAATTTGGTTTAGCCTTTTGGAACTACAGATTTGTTTAATTCTACTTTCGAATTGTAATAAGTTCTTTATGATTTTATTTAATAAAATAGTCCTTAAGAGATGATTTTGGAAATATTATGATTTGGTATTTGTATTAGTGACGTGTTCAAGATTTTGGGATTATAAATTGGTAGGAAATTTCAGGGTGTTACAGTTGGTATCAGAGTTTATAGGTTATGATTTAGCACAAGAGAAATCTTTGGGACATAGATAGTATATGATAATGTATTATCTAATTATTTGTATTATCTAACCAAATAGTTGATTTTAGATGGACCTTGACTTAGAGAACTGGCGCATGGGGAATTCTTTTGATTCTGAACCCGAGGAGGATGACCCCGTGAGCGAACCCGAGGAAGACCCTGAAGAAATTCCTTAAGAAGTTTCTGAAGAGCTTCCGGAAGGTGAGGAAAATAGTGACATAAGCGATAATCGCAATAAACCTACAATAAACCTCGTACAAGAGTTATGTCAATGTCTTGACATGCTAGGACGATTTCCTTAAGAAACATCTGGTATCTTGCATAGGTCTTATACAATTCGTACTCTAACTCTCCTACTCGAGCGTCCAACTCTTGTACGAGGTTTATTGTAGGTTTATTGCGATTATCGCTTATGTCACTGTTTTCCTCACCTTCCGGAAGCTCTTCAGAAACTTCTTTAGGAATTTCTTCAGGAATCTCTTCAGGGTCTTCCTCGGGTTCGCTCACGGGGTCATCCTCCTCGGGTTCAGAATCAAAAGAGTTCCCCATGCACCAGTTCTCTAAGTCAAGGTCCATCTAAAATCAACTATTTGGTTAGATAATACAAATAATTAGATAATACATTATCATATACTATCTATGTCCCAAATATTTCTCCCGTACTAGATCATAACTTAGAAGCTCTGATACAAACTGTAACGCCCTGAAATTTCGTACCAATTTATAATCCCAAAATCTTGAACACGTCACTAATACAAATATCAAATCACAATATTTCTAAAATCATATCTTAAGGACTATTTTATTAAATAAATTTATAGAGAACTTATTACAATTCGAAAGTAGAATTAAACAAATCTGTAGTTCCAAAAGGCTAAACCAAATTCTTATCCAATAAATTTAAAACGAGATAATTCAAAAATGAATCTTCAGGTCGTCCTTGATGATATCCAACTTATTTAAAATCTAGAAGGAAAAAGATTTGGAAGGAATGAGCAAACAATGCCCAGCAAGATCATATACAACCCCTCTGAAATCTAGGGAAGGGTTTATAAAAAATAAAGTATTCAAAAGGAATTAATATTCAAATAGTTCATATTCGGAATATCACAATAAGATGATAAATTTCACATTTCATAATGTCAAAAAAGAACTCGAGATTTCATATGAAGTATAGAGATAACAAAAACACTTGCGAGAGGTCTAATCGTCGCCAACTGTCCCATACCAATTGGGGACGACGACTAACCCGCGGATACCATGATCACATAAGCGGTCTCAAGACCTCTTTTAAACAAGGATTCACAATATAATAATAATAACAGTTCATAATGGTATATCCGGATAACCAGGTCAAGGTGGCATAATTCGCAATCAAAAATCAAAATGCTACTTTATCCCAGTAGCCGGTTGTTTAACTTAATGATCATAGTAAGATTTCAACAAAATAATATACCAACGATAATATAGTTTCACAAAAATATCTCACTGGGAATTTAAATATTCGTGAGATATATAATGAGATTTATAATTTAGTGTAACAATAGAACGGATACGACGAAATTCAAATGCCAACTCAAAGTTGGTACACGTTTCAAGGTAAATGTCAAAGAATTAGCGAAAGCCTATCAATTTGAAATAAAGAATTCAAATATCTAAAAGACGTATAATCTCTTACCTTTTAAGCGATGTAACAAAAAACAAACTTGTATGTGTAGCAGTACCGTTATCCGCGCTGACCCAAACCTAAAATACAAATGTCAAATTTAATTAATTACGCACTTCACACGTAACAAGATTAATAATTATCTTAGAGTAAAAATATATTTTGACTATAATTAGTCGTATAATAATTATTACAGAACTTAATTAACACATATTTCTAACTACCGTAACAACTAGTTAATTAAGTATACTAGGCCCAAATATTTTTAAGCAAGCCCAAAATGTAAGTAAGTCCACAATAAAATTTAATTAATATTAATAAGATTTATTTTATTTTATTATAGAAATTTTGGGTATATTACAGAAGCACTTAATCAGGAGCATGCAAGTGGCCCTATAAATATAGTTTACACACTTGTAGAAAATATTTGACAGAACTTGAACATATCTGCAATGAGTACACTCGGAGGGATCCTTTCTCTGTATATGAGGGCTCACTTGAAGTTAAATGAGCTCTCGTATCAATGAATAGAACTTCCGTTACATCTATGCTTCAATGTTATATATGTCATATGACTATCCCTCCACAGGAAGAGCCTCGGGTCAATGATAAGGTTGACCCATTGTTACGTAAAGATCATGACTTCAAACTACAGAAACACAGGGTTGTGTATATTAGACCCTTTCATCAGGACATAGCCATGTAGTTCACAGAGAACTTCTCTGTGTTCAAAGACTCTACCATCTTTCTTGAGAGGCAATATGCGGTGGCCTGGATTGTGATCATCGGATTGACACCAACAGCACTTGGTAGAATACTAGCATCACAAACATACAGTCCCTCCGCTTCCCAAGTCTCCCCATTCTCATCCACCGCACCTTCATTTTCGTTAACCCCCATCCTACAACTCCCCATTTGATGGGCAGAGCAATATGTCGTCCAGTTCCTCACCATAGCCTTTGGCCCTTCAGCCACACAAATTGTGTCCAAAAATTTCTCCAACTCCTCTGAAGTAGTCCCTTCGCATTTCATCCTCTGCCCATTGCTCTGATGTGTTCCCACCTCTACTGCTCCTGCTGCAACTAAAACCCTTAATGCTTCCTTTAACCCTACCTTCATATTTTCCTTATCCGATTCATCAAATTTATAGCTTATTCTTCCTTCAGTTTTGATTTCTCCAGATCCACGGTCTCTAACCAATGAAAACAAATGTGTTGTTCGAGGATACTTTAGCATTCTGTTCTTCAAGTCACGTCCAGACTCCCAAGGGCACAGCGCAGCAAATGCTCCAGGTCCAAATGTAGAAACTTCTAAGATGGCTTTCACATTGGATTCCTCTGACCCTACCTTATGAACCGACGTGAGTATCCCACCTTCATAGTTTTTACCCTCAAGCTCTGAATTAGACTCTGGAAAGTATCCCCATGCCATTAGAACTGGGTGGAGATGAAGATTCCGACCAATATGCTGGTTTTTTAAACCACTTGAAATCAATAGAGGGGGCGTCAAGAGTGACCCGCATGCTGAGATAGTCACCTCGGCTTCGATGTACAGTCTCTTCGTAATGTCTTGGTTTAACACTGTAGCAATTACTCCCAAGCATTTCTTTCCTCTTCTCTTCCCTTGCTTGTTCTTTACTAACACAAATTTCTCGGCTTTACATCCAGTTATGATCACTCCTCCACAATCCACTGCATCAACCAACCAAGTTGAATCGGTCCCCTTTTTGTCTCCTGTTCTACAGCCATAACTGCAAGAACCACAATAATGATTATCTGAGGAGTTTTGTGGTACTGCCTCAACTTTAAGACCAAGCCTTTCACACCCTTTACGGAGGATCTGATTTTGAAATCCCTCTTTCACACACTTCTCCGTCACGCCAATTCTTTCGCACACTTTACTCATTGCAGACCTATAGTCGGGACTCTCATATAATTTGATTTTGTGGTCCTCTGACCATTCCCTAAGCACGGACGTTGGTGTTTTTATAGATGCTGACCAATTAACTGCTGTGCCACCTCCCACTGTTGATCCTGCCTGGATCATCATTTTCCCATCGAGCGTTGAAAGTATCCCTCCAGACTCATATAGTTGATCCATAGAGGGTTCCTCCAATGAAGAATAATCTGTCTTACTAAAATAGTTCCCTTTCTCAAGAACGATGACTTTCTTGCCAGATTGTGCGAGTATAGCGGCTGCCACACCCCCACCACTTCCGGAGCCAACTATTACAACATCACATTTGATCTTACAGACATTCCTTTTGAGATCTTCTATGACTTTCAGGCCTTGTTTATCAAGTGAATGAGCAAATGTCAGCTCGGTTTCATGCATAGTTTCCACCATTCCTTTTTGAAGAGGCCGCTCCTTTTGGTCCTGGGGATCAGGCAGGTGTTCATCTTTGTCTAGATGGTACCCAATAGCTGGCCATACTGGATTTTCTCCATTTTCGTCAACCTATCAAGAATTGTCATATTTTCAAAACATAAGACCTTGCCTGTTGGCAGAAAATGCCTAAATTATTTAAATTCGAAGTTAGAAATGGGTAAATTTAAGGGGCATGGGATGGAATCCATCCAATGCAATCTATTTCTGAGTTTGTTACCAATACCATGAAATTTGAAATTAATTACAACACAGAGGTTGGTCGATTTAAGTGTTATTATGAGGAGAAAGAATACATTGTATTTAAAGGTCTATCATATTTCTGATGGAGGATAATACTTGTGAGTCTCTTTCAATAGAGAACATTTGGTTTATAGTGACTAAATAATAGAACTACGGGTGCTGTGAGTCTGTGACATGGGAAACGCTCCTGACAACGCAGCATTTGGCTATAAAGCAAGTAGAAAATACTTTCCCGGGCAGTACCTTGTGCGCACCTGGTTGTACTCTGCTTAGGATATAGATGTTCGCTATAGACGTTTGCTGCATAGCTCAGATATTTAACAGAATTGTAGTGGTTATGTTGCTCCGAGTTAGTAATGGCCTTGATTTTTTACAGCGTGAGTTCATGGCAAAAATAAATGTGATATTACTATCTTGTTTTCGGGGGTTAGTTTTTTCAATGACTTAAAATTGGTTCCTCCTCTGTATATATTTGTCACTCTATCTATAGTTTTTTTTTTGTTTTTAACCAACACATACACAAGAGGTCTGGCAGCACTGGGAGAGTGATAGCTAGTGACTAGTGACCCATGGATCCATTGCTCCTTCCCAGCTCACCAAGAGGCCAACACTCAATTGAAGGAAAGAAAAAGCGGCATTTTTGCAATCCAAGGTTTCTTAACTATTGGATTAGAACTGGTCGGTATGACCAGTGCAGGAACCCATGCACGCATACAGAGGAGAGCTGAAGTAAAAGCGTATATACGTACCTGAGAGAAGAAGACAAGGAGGCACAAGAATTTGATGAAGACGAATGCGATTCTAATAGGTGTTAGAAACCAACTGCTGAACCATTTCTGCAGAATCTTCTCCCTCTTTTCTAGTGGTATACAGGAAAACTTGTTTATGTAGGGCCATTTTTCACCAAAACATAGGGTCCCGCATAACAAAAACGTTCCCAGCCTACTTGAAAGAACTATTAGAACAACCCTCACCAAGATCACAGCTTCCAGAAATGCCCTCTTTACTAAAGTTTCAGCCACCTGATTCCAATCCCACAGTTAGACATCAACTATTAGTTCAACTACGAGTATACAAATATACATGTCTGCTTAATTCAGTAAATGCTAGTCATACACACATACTGTATCCTATTTCGTAACGGAAAAGGTAACAACCTCACTAGTTGGCGGAGGACGGACATGTTCCTTTCTGTGATAAAAACACTCACCCTTTAGTCAAATTTAGCGGCAACTTTCGTGCTACTGATATTTTCTGTTCCCGAACCTTTGTTTTTCGTGCTCTCAACTATGACTTCCATTATATGTAAGTATATATGCTTAATTCTTGCATAGATAAGATTTTCCTTGAAACTGTATTTATTTCCAATCAGCATTTCACAAAACTGCTAGGTTGTCTCTATTTCCTTTAGGGGCACTGCTGAGTTGCTGACTGGAAATTGTCATCCATTTTTGCTATAGCCTGTAGGTAATTGTGAGGAATGGATTCTTTTTTTTTTTAATTAGAAAGTGTTTATAACTGAATCAGACCAACTGGCCAAGCTCCGATAGATCTTTCCGAGGAGAAATAGGAATTTTTGAACTTACCATCCTGCCCTTCCCCTGTTTAAAGCTCTTCAAGAACAATTCATTTAAGGATATCTTTGTCAAAATTTGGGATAAACGTTAGCATTCATTCCCCCCTCCCCCATCTCTCCAAAATTCAACTGCACCACACCGTACAATATGTAAAGCATTTAGTACAAGCAAAATATAGTATCGCTTGAGTATTGCCATAGTTGAGATTTGGAGTGCTCATAGGAATTCAAAAGGAGGCCCCCTTGCTTTGATTTTTTTACAAGGGCCCTTATTTTCTACAGCCCGGCTCGGACACTACTCAACCGGGCGGAAATGCACTCATTTCCTCGGCAATGAGAAGACCTATGATACTACCATAGTTAAACAAAGAGTATAGGCGGGCCTATATTGGTAACAAGTAAATCCTTAGCGTGTGTGTGTAGCGACGAGTTAATTCACAAGTTTGGCATTCGTCACGTCCAACATGTAGCGACTAAATCCTTAGTGTGTGTGTGTAGCGACGAGTTAATTCACAAGTTTGGCATTCGTCACGTCCAACATGTAGCGAATAAATCCTTAGTGTGTGTGTAAGGACGATTTAATTCACAAGTTTGGCATTCGTCACGTCCAACATGTAGCGAATAACGACAACTAAACTAGCACTAACTTGTGAAGTGCCGAAACCGATTTTGTACACAAGAGATCTAGAGAGAGAGAGAGAGAGAGAGATTCAGACCTTATCAGGAACTGGAAATTGAGAGCCAGAAGCTTGATGGAAGTATTGAATGACTTTGTTACTAGCTTGATCTTCCTTGCCATTCACTAGTAGAGAGTTTTCAGGTAATGGAGGGATTAGAACCTCACAAATACTAGCCAGAGACTCCATCTCCGACGACGACAAGCCATGACTGTACTTTGTTTCTCTCCTCCCTCCCCTTAACAATGGATGGCACTCTCTCCCCATCTCTCTCTCTCTCTCTCTCTCTCTCTGGGTGGATGTATGTGACGAATATTGTCTTCTGAGTTTCAGTAAGGCAGTATAGTTGACTATTTATAGATTTTATATTTGGCAAAAGCTAACGTACCGCAAATGTTAAACAATATTTATAATGTATTTATAATCCATAAAATGCTGTGCTCTTTTTTTTCTTCAAATTAGTTATAAAACTATATTAATTTGAATATTTAGAGAATAGTAATTTTATAATTGCGACATTAGTATTTTTTAGAGTAAGTCTCCTGTAAAATAATTTTACGGATCTTAATTTGTAAGGCAATCCTGCTTTTATGTTGACAACCCAACAATAAATCTTAATTTGAAAGAGAGACTATTTTCACTTCAATTTTTATTTATCCACTACTTCTTTAATTACTATAATCATTAAATAAATATTCCCTCCGTTTCGCGCAAAGAGTCCCCGTTTGAAAATTAATTTTTTTAAATGACACTTATAACATCATATTAGTAAAATATAAAATGACACTTTTATACCTTAATTTTTGAAAGTTGACTCTTTAAATGAATCGTTCTAAAATGGAATGATGTACTTTTTGTCCAAAACGGAGTGAGAATATGTTTGGACAAAACTACCATTTTAAGTTCTTGTCATTTTAAGTTGACTAATCAACTTTTTTTTTTTTTAAATAGAAAAAGAATTACAAACTTGAGGGGGACAACCAGCCGAGCCCTTATAATGGGAGGACAAAGGAGCCTAACCTCGAAAAAAGACAATACAAAAGAAGAACTTAAGTAACCCGAATATAAGGGGTCTCAAGACTATCTAGAGTAATGAGACCACGAATCTCTAAGAGAAGAAACGAGAGAAGTCGAGTCGGCACCTTGATCACCTCCTAAGTTGGCTAAGGCATCACTAATGAATTTGCTTCACGATAAACATGGCAGAATTCGATCTCTAAGGAAAGAGAGAGAGAAATGATTTTTCGAATAAGATAGCAACTTTGCCAAGGAGGACGAGAGCCTTTCGAGATACAGTCAATAAGGAGCTTAGAATCACATTCGATTAAAGCCTTCCTATAACCAAGAACATTCAGCCAACGAAGACCTTGATAGAGGGCAGCACATTCAGCTAAAAGGCTGGTAGAGAAACCATAAAATGACGCAAAGGCCACAATAAGATTGCCCGAATGGTCCCGAATAATCCCACCTCCCGAACTAGGCCCCGGATTTCCACGGCATGCCCCATCTGTATTAAGTTTGACTACCCCGGAGGGAGGCTTGGACCAAGCAACCGCACGGATTATTCTGCTTGAGGGACGACGCAATCTCGAAAAGAAAAGCAACTGCCAATCCCACTGATTAATCAACTTACTTTTTTAATTACATTCTAACATTTATTTTTAGTACAAACATCAATTAACAACATAATTATTCAATTTTTATTTTTATATTTTAATTCTCAACAAATAAGGTATTTATTCTATTTTTTCGTAATAAATATGTTTAGTCAATTTTCTAATAATTCTCACAAAAATAATATAATTAATGTATTCTCTACAAAATAAAATATAAAATATAAAATATTTAATTGTCAAAACTAAAATAAATGAATTTTGTTTTAAGAATATTATTTTGAAAGATTAATTCAATAATAATAATAATAATAATAATAATAATAATAATAATAATAATAATAATAATAATATGATAAGTATTAAATTGAATATTGTTTTCAATCAACTCAAGAATTAAAATTTTGAATCAATTTTAAAGGTAGACAAAATATTAAAATTTTACGATACTATGTCATACTATGATTTTACTATTCAATCAAATTTAACAATTACAACCTTTACATTTCACTTTTAGTCCTTTTCCATAACCAAATAACACATATTTGCTCAAAGTTTGGTAGACAAAAAACGTCGGTATGATTTTTTTTACTAAACAATATAACTTTAGTCATAATATTAATATATAAAGCCATTAAAAAAGTAAAAATAATATTGGAATAACTATGTTTTTTATTGATGTTTGAACTAAAAAATAATGTTAAAAGACAATTAGATTTTAGTCAAATGGGTAAGTAATAAAGGGGTTGTTTTGTTCAAACATGTATTTATATAATGCAATAATTACAAATGTAATGGATAAGTAAAAAATTGCAGTTGAAATAGCCTCTCACAACTACTCCTTCCGTTCCTAAATTATCGTCCTAGTTGACCCGGTGTATGGATTAAGAAAAAATAATTGACTTGATTATTTATACTGGTTTAATATGTAGTTTCATTTAAAGTTCATGTGCATGTAGCTCATAATTAAAATATGATGAAAAAGTAAGGGTAAATTGATAAAAGTGATGTTCTAAAAATATAAGTTTCAAACTGAACAATTATTTTGGAATGGATGAAAAAAAAAAAGATAATAATTTAGGAATGAAGGGAGTATATATTCTACTATTATTTGTAATAAAGTCTTAAATTTTTTTATCTGTGTATCGAGCCAACTAAGAAAATTATAGAACAGAGAGTACTATTTTGGTATTGCAATTGAAAAACTTGAAAAGTCGATCAAAGTGGTCGTTATTTGTAACTATTTTGATTGAGATTTCAACCAAAGTTGTAGCATGTCATTTTCAGCTCATTTTTTCGTACCTAAAAACTACAAAAATGATTGATATATAGATTAGATATTGTGGTGGGTAGTTTTAGGGACACATTGCCTGGTTTTCCAAATAAAATATGACAATATTTGACTTGATTCCCTAAAATATTAGGATGTTTCAAATCTATTATTTCAATCTCTATCACACTTTCAATCTTATTCAATTTTGGCTCTATACATGTCCTTTATATTTAACTCGGAGTGTTTTTTTTTTTTTAAACGTGTAGGGATAAAATTTAATTGAACAAATAGTGTAACAGAAAATGCGATAGAAGATTTCAGGCCCTCGAACAAAAGATTTGATACAGAGCGGTACAAAGAACATTTAGTACTTACTTTGTTTTGGGCAAATAGTTTTCGTTTGAAAGTTAAATTTTTTAAGAAAAATAACATTTTTAGTAGCTCATTAATAATAAAACGATACTTTTATACCTTAATAGTGGATTCTTTGTCCGAAACGGATGAAGTATAAGAAAAGCAAAAACTTATATAAAACAATCTTATGAATAATTTTTGCAAGATGAATTATCCTTACCCAACATACAATTAGTTGATTGGTCGAATTATGAAAGACTGTGGTTCCACCTTACGAATTATGATTCGTAAGACTGTCTTACTAGAGACTTGTTCATAAAATAAGTCTCCTGTGGTATCCAAAAATATGTTAGAGATTAGTAAAAAGTTTGAAAACCCTGAAAATATCTTAGAATACTACCTAAAATTGCCAAAATAATATTATTTTTTTAATGAAAAACTAATCACTTTTTCTTCTGTGTTGATCCAATTATATGAAAATTAAAATTTACTTATTAGAACACTTTGTGGAAGATATCATTAACATCACAAACCTCCATTGTAACTTTTTCTTTTGTGTTTCTTTTAACCTTAAAATGTGTAACTTTTATCTTTTAAATATGTTACGTTTGGCTTTAAATGTGTCACTTGGCATTTCGTCAAAGTCTATTAGGATTCGTCAAACATCGCAAGGCAAATGAAGCTAACGGAGCTGACAAATGATGAAATTGCAAGGTTTGGAAAGAAGAATTTTTCGATAGCAAATGTTAAAAGAGCAGGGGCACCAGAGCAAAATAAAAAACATCTCATTAACCCGGTGTCACCTCCAGCGAGATGACACGTTGTGAGGCCCTCCTTGTGCGACCCGCGAGCTTTGTAGGTAGATCTGGGTCAATCCGCAGGTTTTAGCCTAATTTTTTCGATTTTTACCTATTTTTTCTCACATTTGACCCATTTTCTATTGCGTAACCCGCAGTCTTTGTTGATGGGTTACCCGCTCCATCAAATTTCTTTTTATAATTTTTGGGACTCCGTCTTACGAATTTAGGATCCGTAAGACCCTACACAAGTTTTTACCATATTCAAGTGGAAATGATTTTGTTGAAAGTATAAGCCCAATTCAATGTAAGCCCATTTGGGCCCAATTAGTTAGTTAGTCCATTTACTTTGTTTTTAGATATAAATAGTGGTGTAATAGTGTGTTAGGAATTAATCAATTCATTAATTCAATTCAATAATACAATATCTCTCTTTTTCCTCTCTTGCCTGTTTCTGCGATCTATCATCTTTCTCTCACCTCCGGCCACCACCGTCAATGGTGGTGGTCCGGCAGCCTATTCAAAACCTTATCAATCAATTACCAAAATTAACATGGTATCAGAGCCAGAGAACCCTATGTGTTCCTGGATTATCACTGCTCTTCATCGTCTCTACCAGTAGAAGCAGGATCTTTCTCTGCTTCTTGGATTTCTGTCAAGTTTCTTCAAGTGACGCATCTCATAATTCCCCATTTCTTCCAGCGACGCACACAACGACGGCGAGGGTGGATCTGGACGGGAATCCGATAAAGGCGATTACGATATGCATGATAGGTGCGGGAGGCTTCATTGGATCTCACCTGTGCGAGAAATTGATGTCGGTTCCTGCCAATGAATCAAATCGAACCTTGTTGTTCAAGAACTAGAAGGGTTCGCAAACTGTGAGCGGCTCTTCTTCATCTGACGATATTTCTTTCCCTCTCTCAGAATGAGTAACTCATCGACATGGCGGTCTAGGGCTTCGAACGGCGATGGGGGAGTTCACTTCAAGAAGAATTTTCTCCTCCGCCTTGAATCTGAATCCGGACCCCCGATCTCTACTAAATTCAATTCAAGGATTTATACCCCTCATCACATCAAACCCAAGAAACAGAATCGTTCTCCTCTAACAATTTTGCGATAAACCCCCACTTTCCCTTGTTCTAAATTGGGAAGGGCCGAAGGTAACTGTGAGAAAAAAGTGTGACCCTGCCGCCCATGGCAAACTTGCCGCAGTCGCTCTCCATGGCGGCGAATGCCGTCGGAGGTCAAAATAAGGATCGAAAAATGCAGTCCGCTGAGCAATTAGTGCTGGATCTCAGCAATCCTGATCTCCGTGAAAACGCCCTTCTTGAACTTTCCAAGAACAAGGAATTATTTCAAGATTTGGCTCCTTTCGTGTGGAATTCTTTTGGTACTATTGCTGCACTCAATCAGGAGATAGTTTCAAATTACCTGGTTTTATCCCCGCCAAGATTTGTCCTACGCTCTCTGCAAATTTCCGTTTGGTGATCTTTGGGAAGTTTATCGAAGATGTCAGATGATGAAAGAGAAGAGGAGTTGGATCTCTCTTCTCCGGAAGTAGTCACGAAATACAAATCGGCAGCTGAGATTGCTAATAATGCTTTCCAGCTGGTATTGTCAAAATGCAAACCAAAAGCTGATTCTTCTAGTCTGAAATTCCACTTTCCAAGGCACATTAGTTGCTGTTGATGTTCTGAAAATTCTTAATCAATTTGTCGGTGCAACTGATCATCAACTGAAAACTCTCAATCAATTATCTCACTGTCCTCTCTAATTTTGTCGCATTCTTCGGAGAATTCATTGCCGGCCAGCACAATATTATGGTTGGTCGAGTTTTTACATCTGATTCTTTTGAAAATGTTCCATCCGAGTTTCTTTCTCTCAAATTATAAAGGTTAAGAGACTCAATTACTCTTCTCATTGCCTTCAACGGGATGTTCTTGTTTGAACTTCTTTGATTGACCAAAGTCAAATGTTGACTTGGTTTTCATTTCATTATGTGGTCGGTGTCCGATTCACATTATTGGATTAAGGATGTAATCTTTAGGACAAAAAAGTTCGTTTTGGATACTCCTTCTTCTACTAGCCATTGATCGAGCAAGCTTTTCAGGGATTGGCTCCTGTTTGGGCTTCTCAACTGCTACTACAAGTGTTCGGGGTGATCCGTTTTGTGGGCTCCGATCAACTTGCACTACATCTACTACAAGTGTTCGAGGTGATCCGTTTTTTGGGCTTCGATCAACTTGATTGACATCTTGATAAAGATTGTTACTACTCTGGCCCATAGAGGCCCATTTGCCGTATAGGCCCATTTGCCGTAAAGGCTCATTTGCCGTATAGGCCCATTTGCCGTATAGGCTCATTTGATGTGTATTGGCCCAAGAGGCCCAGCCCGTTGAGGCTCACTTGTTTGCACTTCTCCAACTCGATCATTTCACAATAGTTGCATGTTCGAGTTGAGGGGGTGTGTTGAAAGTATAAGCCCAATTCAATGTAAGCCCATTTGGGCCCAATTAGTTAGTTAGTCCATTTACTTTGTTTTTAGATATAAATAGTGGTGTAATAGTGTGTTAGGAATTAATCAATTCATTAATTCAATTCAATAATACAATATCTCTCTTTTTCCTCTCTTGCCTGTTTTTGCGATCTATCATCTTTCTCTCACCTCCGGCCACCACCGTCAATGGTGGTGGTCCGGCAACCTATTCAAAACCTTATCAATCAATTACCAAAATTAACAGATTTTTTCAAGCCACCTATCGTCGACGCCCATATCTCCCCTGATTTTGAATTCTATTTTGTTAAATATCGATGACTGTGGGGGATTCAGAATATTATTTCAGGGTCATAACTTTTAAATATTATTCCTTCCGTCTCAAATTTATTGTTTTGTTTGACCCGACATACGAATTAAGAAAAAACAATTGACTTGATTAATAATATTAGTTTGATGTGTAGTTTATTTTAAAACTCATGTCTATGTGGTCCATAATTAAAGTAGGATGAAAAAATAAGGATAAAGTGATAAAAGTGTTCTGCTAAAACGGAAAGTTTCAAACAAAACAGTTATTTTAAAACGGACGAAAAAAGAAAATAAGACAATAATTTTGGGATGAATGTAGTACATTAAAAGTTGAGAAATCCCAATTTTGTATTGGGTCTCAACGCAAAACGGCGTCTTTTTTGTACATTTTTTTTTAGTGAGCAGGGTACATAATACGTACCTTGCCCTCTCGTCGTAAAGGGCGAGAATCCGGCTGTGAATATCAATATGAAAACTATCAAATTGACCGAAAAATTAACGTGTATAGTTTCAATTCAAACGAGGAAATAGATCAAAATATTTCTTCTACATCAACATCGATCATCCCACAAAGGATCACAATCTTTCACCAGAGGTAGTTGAGTTGCATTAAAAAATTTCTTACAATTAGGAGCAAGGAAAATAAACTAATGTTGTTGAAGACAGTGACAAATGCGCATGCTCGCAATGGTATAAGCGTATCATCAATATTACCGTAAATTTGATCATACGTGGTCGTGGATAATTAACACTTACAATTATATGTGATAATTTTTATCTTTTCATTCACATTCAATTACAACGGACCTTTACAATGTAAATGCTGATTTTATTTTATTTGGCATGCATCACACCATTAAAATAAAATTTGAAAAAAATAAAATTAAAAATAAACGAAAGAGAATAATCAATAGGAGTTTTTAAAATAAAAAATGTTGACATGGAAGTTTAGGATGTATTCACGGTTTCAGACCCTCAAGTAGAATTTGAAAATTTGAAATTGTTATACACAATGTTAACAAATTTGGTTGACACGTCATATCCAGTTATCCATATTTGCATTGAAGAGGCTTTTTTTTTTTAATGCACAATTGACTGTGGGGAATTAAGTTAATCTATGATCTCACCCTTTGTCACACTCAATATCTCATAAAATCTTAATTTTACATACTTGAGACAAGATAATCGGTTAAAATATCTAAGACATGTGTAGGACTAAGATTTAATTAGATAGGAGTGTGACAGTAGATACAATACAATAGTTGAATCAAAGCATCGTTTTACAAGGTGACCCACCTTCCAATATGAATTGACTTTGGTAAATCTACTTTAGAATTTTTCGGTATTCACCACCAATGCCAATAACCTTCTTTTTGGTGCAATTCCGTGATGGTCAAAGTTAACGTGAAAATGAATTGAAATGAAAAGGATTGATAATTGTATGCGCATGTACACATTCTTTGTTTTTAAATTATTATCATGATTGACTTTTTTTTTGCCGAAATATATTTAAAGTATATTTTTTTGTTTTTTTAAATCATAAAATATGTAATCCTAGTACCGTTAGGTATTATGAAATACATGCTTTATAATATTAAAAAATATGTCAAATTTTTATTTAAAAAATAATCGGTTTAACTCAAATAAGTGAAACAAGACAAACCACGGACCCTTAAATTGTAAGAGAGAGAAAAATATTATTTTCCCAACAAACTATGGATCCAAAAAGAAATAAATAGAATTGGGTATACTTTCATTTTCACAAAGTTTTAAAAACGTAATTCAATGAGTCTATGGAGTATGGACTGAAAAAGAAATTAGTAATTTCATTTTCGTGGAGTTTGGAAAAAAAAAAATGATGCATCGAGTCTATTGGACCCAAAAGAAATAAATGCTTACTTTTAATATGAGATGAAAGACGTGAATTCAATTTATGCTACTTTTATTGTAAAGATGGATCTTTTCACACATGTTGTTGCTACCCACCAAATCAATGTTATTTTTTTAATATCGATGCACCTATGGATACGACAAATATTTTATTGTTCGCACTATCAATGTATATCAACAACTCCCTCCATTTAACTGAATTTGTGTGTGCTTGATGTGAATGAGAATTGAGATATTACTGGTAAGTAATTTTAAAAATAAACTCTTTTTTAAAAACCCAAGTGGGGTCACAACCATGTTAGGATGTTGAGATTATGAGATATGAGAAGATTGATTTTTTTTAATTAATAAAAAATAATAAAGTCAAGTGGGGTCGCAGGATCCCGCTCCATAACACGTGTTTGTTGTAACTATCAAACATGTACTTTTTGCACGAAACAGAGGAAGTAATAAAGTTAGACTAAACATTTTTACGAATCTTTTGAAAAACTAAAGTGTTACCTCTCAACTTTTGAAAATTATAGCACCATGCACCTCTTAGATTTTATAAATAAAAATCGTCAACTCTTTTTTATCTTAAATATGTCACTTTTACCTTTAAATGTATCACTTTTAGTCTTTCCTTGTGCAAATCATTATGTATGAAAGTGCCATTTTTTGCCTTTAAATATATCATTTTTATCTTTAACTATGTCACTTTTAAATTTTTAGTCTCTTAATTTGTAAGTCATTTTGTATGAAAATCAGTCAATTTTGTCTGTAAATCTTTAATAGTGCAGTTTTTGTCTTAAATAGGCCACTTTAAATCCCTTTAAAACATCCACTTTGGATGTTCTTAAAGCAATTCTCAAATTGTTCAAGAATTGTACATTAATGTAGTCAATTCTTCATGAATAATTGTATTCTCCAATTCTTGATTAATAATTGGTGAATGGAAGACAGAGAGAACCGCCTTGGGAGAGAGTGAAGGCCACAACACCATTGGGTGGAGCGCGTGCCTCACGTGAGGGGCGTGGAGCGGTCTGTGCACGTGGGCAAGTGTTGTCTGCCACTTCTTTTTTTGTTTTTTTCTTTAATCTTTCATTGTTACCATTTGGCATCTTTTGGGGTTTTTTTTATTTTCCTTTTTATTTTTTGATATTTGAACCCATGTAAGAATGGAAAAAATTAAAACCAAATGTGAAGATTAATTTTTAAAGTGAGAAATTTTTAAATGTGTAAGTGGTAGTTGGACCTAACTAAATATTTGGGGAAGAATTACAACCAATATGGATGCTCTAATGTGTAAATCAATGTTTATGAAAGTGTAACTTTTGCCTTTAAATATGTTGCTTTTATTTTCAAATTTATCACTTTTAGTCTCTCAATATGTAAATCATTATATATAAAAGTGTATAACTTTTGCATTTAAATATGTCACTTTTATCTTTAAATATATTACTTTTAGTATTTAAAAGTGTGACTTTGCATATTTAATGAAAATTATCACTTTTTTTTTTCTCTCTTAAGAGTATCTCTTTTACCCTTAAATGACAACTTTTGACCCCAAAAAGGCTTGTTTGATTTTTTTGTTTATCGGAATGTGCTTATGAATTATAGCTTACTATAAGTTGTTTTTGAAGTGTTTAGTTTTTTTTTTGTTTCACTTTTACCCTTAAATGACAAATTTTGACCACAAAAGACCTGTTTCGTTATTCATATATTATTATTAATAAATAACTATATGAACATTGAATAATGATAATAGTAATAGTAATAATAATAATAATAATAAAATAGTATTAATAATAAAAAAAACTATAATAATAATAATAATAAACATAATCATAATCATAATAGTAATAATAATAATAATAATAAAATTAATAATAGCAATAAGAATAATAATAATAATAGTAATATTATAATAATATAGTATCAGTAATCATAATAATAATAATATTAATAATAATAATAAAATTAATATTAATAAAATATTATTAATATTAATATTAATATTAATAAAATAATAATAATAATAATAATAATAATAATAATAATAAACACAATAATAATGATGATGATGATGATAATAATAATAATAATAATAATAATAATAATAAATATTAGTAATATTTAATATATAAAATAATTAAAAAAGTAATAATAATAATATAAATAATAATGTTAATAATAATAATTGTTTTAATTATACTACTACTACTACTACTAGTAATAATAATAATAATAATAATAATAATAATAACAACAACAACAACAACAACAACAACAACATCAACAACAATAATAATAATGTAAATCACATTTTGTGATGAGACTATTTTAATCTTTATATTTGAATTCAATACTTTTTCAACTTACTAATTAAAAACACGCACACACACACTAACTTATAATAAATAATCAACATTTTCAAAAAGCTAAATTAAATAGAATTGATTATTAGTTATCAGTCATAAATAATAATTTATCAGTCATCATCACATACCAAGAAACAAAATTAAACATACTCAAAATGTCACTTTACATTAAAAATAAAGTTAATTATCAAAGTTATAATTTAATTTAAGGCTAATATGCAAAGTCTTGACATTTTGGACCAAATTGTGAAAGAATGAAGGCACGGAGCACAATATGAAAGGATTGCACCAAGGCAAATGGACAAAATTGTTCATTAATGGGGTGGCTGCCCCAACTCTTGCCATGCATGTGGCCCCCCTCCTCGGCTTATGTGTCGTGTGTTTTTTGATCCGATTCCGGTAGCCCACGATCTGGCCTACTCTATTTATATGATGTTCTTTTTTATATATATATATATTTTAATTTTTTTTGTTATGTAAATATCGGTCTTCTTCAATGAGTATACCCGCTCTTATAATCTTTTTTAATTATTTTTTAGGTTTCATCCTACCAATCATGTCTTACACAAGTTTTTACTATAAAGGTAAGATTTTAAGTAGGTCAACTTCAATGTTGACTTAGATGTTCCTTAATTTTTTTATAAGTAAGTCTCATGTAAATCTGTTTTACGGATTCTAATTTGTAAGACGGAGCTCTACTCCCTCACAACTCAGCCCATCAAAACACGATGGCCGGGTTAAGAGAATTCTGTTTTACAAAAAATATCAATAAGACAGTTTTTTCTAAGTTTTTGTCTTTTGTTATTTTCTAAATATTAAAATTAAAATAAATTATTTTTTATGGTACCATATATAATAATATAACTTGATAATTTCAAACCTACCAAATATAATACTCCTTCCATTTCATAAAAAAATTTCCGCTTAACCTCACACGCGCCTATTAAGAAAATATAATTCACTTTACAATAAATATTATAATAGTGTATGGTTTCCATGAATTGTTGAATACTCATGTAAGATTGAGGCCTAAAGTGTGAATCAAATTAAGGTAAAATATTGAGAGTAAAGTTTCATCTAGGTGTAGAATATTTTCTATATAAGTGGTCATTTGATCATGGTACGTATCAATCACAATATTTATCTTTATTTTTTTAGATTTTCGTTGGTCATGAGTCGCCTTCAAAACACCGTTGGTGTAAAAAAAATTCTACAAATAATTTAATTCAAACATTAATGGTAATTCAAAAAAAGAAATATTCAAAAGTAGATATTATTTTTGGAGTGGCTGAAAAGGAAAGATATTCATCGGTATAATATTAATAATATTATCAACAATAATTTTTTAAACATTGTATAGATGAGCAAATGTTTATAAATTTTCAATTCAAAAGTTGAACCAAAAAAAGTCAAAATGAAATAATTATTCTTTCAAAGGGTAAAGAAAAGAATACCCTTTGGAACTTGTGGGGGGATGTATTAGAAAATGTAGTCAAAACGTCACCCGGCTTAGAGAACAATCTAAATGTTGAGGTAATTGTTTATGTTTGTTTTAAGGCTTAAATAGTAATTTGGTTATCTTATTTTCTAATTTTTTTTAAGCTTGTTTTTTTCTCAATTTAGTTATTATACTTAGTCAATCAATTTGATAGGGTCACTAGGTATAATTTTCATTAGTTAGATGGATGAAAATATTTGAAATGATCAAAATATCCTTACTAATGTTAAAAGTTTCAGTTTTAAATATTACTCCCTCCATCCTTAAATTATTGTCCTCCTTTCTTTTTTTGTCCGTCACAAAATAATTGTTCAGTTTAAAACTTACCTTTTTAGAACATCACGTTTATCATTTTACTCTTACTTTTTCACTATACTTTAATCAGTGTTCTAAAACTCCCCACTTAGCTCCACCTAGGCCCCTCTTTACCGCCGCGACTTTCTTAGTTGTCGCCTAATCTACCAAGTCGACGTCTACGTCAAACCTCGCCGACCTTAATTTATTTTTGTAGCTTTGATTTTGTGGCTTGAGTGACCGAAGAAGGAAGGGGAGGTGGGCGAACTGGAGAAGGAAGGGGTAGTGGTAATGGTGAGACAGAGAGAGAGGTAGAAAGAAAAGGGGTTTGATTTTGTAGATATTCGATGAGATGAGAGAGAGATGATAGATTAAAGGGTTAGATGTAGGAGGAAAGAGATTGGAGGACGAAAAAAATGAGGAGAGTCGGTCTGTCGGAGAGAGAGAGAGAAGAAAAAAAAGAAATGAAGAAAAAAGTGTTGTCGGTCTGTCAGATAGATAGAAGAAAAAAAGATGAACAAAAAAGGGTTGTCTCGAGACTCAAAATTTAGAATGAGAAGGGATTATGGAGGATATGTTAGACTGTGGGTTGTAGGGGCAGCAGGTAGGTGGAGTAATATTTTTTTCGTTTTTAGTTCTAAACTTGGTTGGTTTATTGCTTTGGCGTCGTTGAGAATTAGGATTAATAGTAGGTTTGTATATTTTTGTTAATTTTACAAATATAGATAAGTGTTTGATAAAATAACAAATATAAAAAAAATTATAGTTAATGTGTTTGATCATTGATGTAAATTATCAAAAAAATGGTAATTATGTGTTAATTCAGGCCCGCCTAGGCAGGCAGCCGCTACAGATTTCTTTGCCTAATCGATTTTAACCTGACTTTAATTATGACCACATACATATAGACTTTAAAAAAACTACACATTAAATCAATATAAATAATTATGTCAATTATTTTTTTTTTAATTTTATATTGGGTCAATTAGAACAATTATTTAGTATCGAGAGTAATAATTAAGGGGACATGTAGTACTCCACATAATTTCATTTTCTATGACGTACTGTATTTCTCTTTCTTTTTTCCTGTATCTGAAAAGTAGAAAGACGCGTGAAGACTCAACACCGAAGACTTTTTGCAACTCCTCTCTCTCTCCATCTTGCTGTAGCTCTGTTTAGGTACAGTACCAAGTCAACAACAGAGCAAGCTGGAATTTGGGGTTCTGAAATGTCATAAATTTTGGGCAAAACCCTACAGAGCAACTACAACAATAACACTTAATATTATATTTTATTCATCTCGTTTTTTGTTTTTTTATATTTTTTCAACCCTCTAAAAAATAATTCACTCAAATAATCACTCTTTATACAATTTTCTAAAAACTTTAAATCTTTCTCATCTCAACTAACAAACCTAAGTACCACCATATTTTTCAACATTTTTGTTCCTATTTTTCAACACAATTAGAATAAAATATTTATATTTTATACTCCGTATTATATATTCTATGAAAAAAATATATTATATTTTAATTATTTTTAATTATTTTCATCTAAAAATATATGTCAATCTAAGGATCAATTTATGTTTATACGTACATTATAGTTATTATTATTTTATCCTCTCATATATTTCGAACACGAGACGAATGATTTTCTTTGGTTAAAAAGAATTTACAATTAATTCGTAAATTTCATATAAAATATAGACATTTTTCATTTTAATTAATAGATCAAGTATACGATAATAATGTAAAATGTATATCAGTAACTTGCAACGATAAGAAAATTAAGAAGAAAAATGTAATATAATTAAGTTTCAAAAGCGAAATACAAGGTATTTATTAAGTTGATTATATCTAATAGACTAACATAAGGTAACAAACTTAACAAAAAAAATTTTAAACAGAACAATGCATAAGCTGTCCAAAGTCCAAACATTGCCTTCCATGAAAACACAAAGGGGGATTATAATAGAAAATAGAAAATATTGCAATACCTAAAACAACTTAGAAAACACGATTCTGCTTTGAAGAAAATCATTGATTTCTTAATCTGAAGTAGATAATTAGAATTAAAGTTACAATGAAACTGAACATGTATGTTATCATCGACACGATTCTGCTATTGTAAGCAAATAAATTACCCGTAAAAATCTTCATCAGTTACCAACTTACCATTACATAATAGGTACTCCTACTGCTACTGCTACAGCTACTACCAAGCTCACATTGTATATAAATCATACCACTTGGAACACATAAAACCTTACACATACACATCAATGGCCACCTTGTGTACCAAAATTATTCCAAAGATTCTTGATCAAATCAAGCCTAAGCTGGTTGCTCACACGTCTATCTCATACTTGATTTATTCGAGAACTAATAAATGCACCCAACACAGTCGGATCATGCTGAAGTAGTTCATCTGGCATTGTTTCACCCTCTACAGGTCTCCATCGTTCAATATTTGTTTGACGTTCATCTTCGATTATCATATTATGCAGAATAATGCAACAATACATAATATTACTTAAAGTTCGTTGGTCTAAAATCTTCCAGGTAATAGCCCATTTATCTGCAAAACCCCAAATGCCCTCTCAGCGTCCTTTCTACAAGCCTCTGTTGTTGTTGCGAAATGTTTTTCCTTTTTCGGTTCGAGGGCTTGATGGTGCGGATTAGTGTAGCGAAGTGAGGGTATATACAATCGTGAGATAGTATGTACGTAGTATACATTACCATTTATTTCGTAGGGGTGTGTATGGTGTTTGGCGTTGAATGAATCTTCGAAGATTGGGGATTGATCAAGCGCGGATATATCATTGTATGTTCGAAAAAGCATGCGAATCGAAGATCACGGGATGCTCCAGACATTTAGATAATCATTTTTACAAACCCCTATACTATTGCCTAAACCCCAAACACCCAAAACCTTATCAACTTTCCCATTGTTCTAAAAGCGGTCCTTCAGCGTCTGTGGCGTCTGCCGAAGACCATATACTCTGCGGTAGCGAGAGGATGCCCCAGCATCACTTTGATAAGAACCTTGAACTTTTGTGAGGTTCTGGGATGTGCCCCAGCGCCCAGCGCCTTGATTAGGGAGTCTTGGCGTGCGTGCGGATCACGGGACATGCGCTCGTTCCACCCTCCCTTGTTTAGGAAGGCGAAATCAACGTGCGAGAGGAGTCTTTGTCATGTTAGCACGTTGGAATGTGCCTCGGTTCGAGTGGATTTTGTATCCAAAATGGGAACTAAAGGTTTCCTCGTATCGGGTTATCCCTTATTTCGGGGGATAACAAGATATGAATGCATTACCTTTCCATTCTCGTTCTCTCTTTTTATCTTTCGAGGGAAAATAGAAGTGCAAGAAAGATATTGCGGCGCCCCACTTACATGGATTTATTAAAATAGCCTTATGACCAATCAAATCGCTTATGGGAGCTATGGGTTTCGCGCATCAAGTTATCCACTTGTTTAGGGGATACCGGGATATGTGAATACATCACCCTCCATTCCCGTATCTCCCATTTTGGGGAGAGCGAGGGAAAGTCAAAGAGGGAATGTTGCGAGGCTTGGATCTAGAATGTTTTAGAGTCGCCACCTTTATTTTAAGGCGAAAATAAAGGAAAAACCGAAAAAAACCAGAGATTTTAGAAAGCGGTTCGGGGCTAAGTTACGAGTTGGGAAGGTCTTGGGCACCCATGACTCGCCCTTTCGGATCTCAAAACGTTTTTTGAAGTATGCTCATTGTCATATTAATTTAGCAAATAAATAAGGTCTTATTTTGACGGGGAAAATTAAAGCATCGTTAGGCTACATTATTCTGATTTCCATGGTAGTCTCCTTCCAATAATTACAAACACATTTAAGAATATTTGGCCATTATAATGATTCTTTTACATAATATTTCCTAATCTAATCCAAGGCGGGACTTGGCTTATATTGGCTACATTCTTGCCGGTTTTAAATACAACTTTAAATAATAAATGAAGCTGAAAGTAAATAAATAAATAAAAACGCCTTAAAGGCATTACATCTTTTAAGCGGCGGTGTGCTTTCGCTCTGTCCTTTCCGGGAGAGAGTCTTTGTTGTTGTTGTTGTGTTGTGTTGTGTGTTGTGTGAATTTGGCATGAAAGCTAACTTTGTATTTGTTGATTTTGTTGTCTGAAATCGGGCAGCGTAACAGCAGGATGTGTGTTTGTGTGTATTTTTGTGTGTGTGCGTGTTTATGTGTTTGTTGTGTGTGTGTGTGCGCGTTGTGTGTGTGTGCGGGTAGAGAGAGAATATATGTGTGTGTGTGAGATAGTGGGCTGTGAGAGTGAGGGAGTATATTATGTGGGTGAGTGGACCGGGTGGAAATGGGATTAATTGGGAGAGTGGGCGCTGGAATGAGAGATTGTGAGAGTAAATTGTGAGAGAGTTTTTTTGGGAGTGAGGGAATTGTGTGAGAGAGGGACGGCTTTTGAGGTATATTGAGAGAGGGAGAGTTTGTGAGTGGGTATATTATATATATATATATAGGAGAATTGCTTAGTGGGGAAGGTAATTGGGGGAAACCGGCGGCCCCCATTTCCATTTTTCTTTTTTTGTTTTTTTTTCTTTGTTCTTTCTTTTTTATTTTCGATTTCTTTTGTCTTTTTCTTTTCTTTTTTGATTTTCTTTCTTTTTTTGTTTTGCTTTCTTTTGTTTTTCTTTTTTTTGTCTTTTCTTTTGTTTTTTTTTGTTTTATTTATCTTTTCTCTCTTTTTTTTTGTTTCTTTTTCATTTCTTTTTGTTTTATTTCTTTTTTCGTATATTTATTCCTAAAACATGTAAGAGAAAATTATTAGTACACTTTGCAATATTTAATTGATAATATAAGAGTGCAATTTGGGGTGTCTGAGCCTCAGCGATGGAGTTTACTGCAACCCGAAGCTTACCAAGTAAACGAACATCGTTGAAAAGATTTCCCAAATTCGAGATAAGAAAATATTTTTATGTTGCGCAATGGTCGGACCTACCGAAATAGGCTGCCTACGTATTCCTTAACAAAGGAAATCAGACCAGACGTAGTTCGGCCGAACTGGGGACTAAATGTGGCGGTGTAAGTGTTGCGGGGTAAGTGCGACAATATTAAATGAGCAAGTGTGGCAAAGCTTTATCAAATGAGTACGACAAGGGTAAATATGTGCTGTGATGGTCGCGTCTACGGTAATAGGCGCCTCATTATCCTTAAACAAGGAATCGACCAATCGTAGTTCGTCTTGTGGCTATGCGGTGTGAATTGTTTCCTAGAACTCGACCTCTTGGAGAACAAGACATTTCCCTATAAATCCTGTGTACCCCTTAAAGGAAAGTTTCCCACATAGCGAAAATGCATGGATATGTGCCTCCTCAGGAACTTAGCCTTCAACGGAGAACAAAACCTTTCCACTATCCAATCCGTGTACCCTTTAAAAGAAAGTTTCCAAACATCAAACAAATGCCGTTAAAAGGAAAATACCTTCCTTTCCTTTACCTGGCTTATCGTGTCGTGCGACAAATTCTTCGCCGATGTTGCTTTGTTGTAAACTTCGCTTTACGCTGTTTGTTGTTGCACTTTGCTGGGGATTTTCTTTTTGTCACTGTTCCGGCCTTGCTGGAAAATCCTTTCCCCTGTCCCACTTTGTTTTCGGCTTTAGCTGGAAAATTTTCTTGATGCTGCTGCATTTGTTCTTGTTGCTCCTTCTAACCTTGGTCAGAAGCTTCCTTTTTCTTGTTGTAGCATCGTTTGGTATCAGCTAATATCATCTTTTCTTTGCTGCTGTTTTCTTTCTGCTTCATTTTCTAGCTTTAGCCGAAAATTTCTTCTTCTGCCGCCGCATTTGTTCTTGTTGCATGTACCTGAAAATATTTCTCTCTTGTACATGCATTTCCCCCTCTCCCAATCTTTTTTGTTTTTTTCATTTTCTGTTTTTTTTCTTTTTTTGTCTTTTTTATTTTGCATGCCTGCCACTTTTCTTTATTTGCATGCTTATTACCTCTTTTTTTTTCTCATTTTTTTCTTTTTTTTTTATCCGTCTGGAAATACTTCTGATCTGCTAGATTTTGGCACTATTTGGCATTTTTGAAGCATTCCTGACTTTATTAATGATGCATGTGCATGTCCTATTTATGCCTAAATGATGTAATTAAGTAATGATGCATGAAATTTATATGATTTATTTTTACGATGCATGATTAAACTAATGGTCACTATTTGACCATATTATGCATGATTTATACTGTAAATGCAAATGGGATTATATGATGCATGCTTATGCTGCAGGGACATATTTATTTTCATGATTGGGGGCATTTTATTTTCTTTTTAGTATACCCCTAATGCAGCTTATTGGATAATAAATGCACATGATGAATGTATGTACTACTTTATTTGATGTAAATGTGATGCCTAAAAATTGCAAGATGTCTATTAACATGATGCATGGGTATTATTTATTCTAACATGCATGCAATAATGCAGAATGCAGTACATATTTTTAAGATGCAAAATGCATTTTTACAATGCCTAAAATGCAAAATGTTTATCTAAATGCAAAACAGTACATATAATAATTATTATTTTTTTGGTTTTTTTTTTGTTTTTGGAGGAATGTAAAAGAATATGGTATATATGTACAATATATACATTTTTTTTAATGAAATCAAATGTTTATTTACATGTAAATTATGTACATGTATATATATATATATATATATATATATATATATATTTAAAAAAAATGGTAAGTGTTTATTTACATAAAGAATGATATTTTTTTGTGGTTTTTTTTTGTGGTTTTTTTTTTAAAACCTGCACAAATATTTACAATGCAATCTAATTTATATGATGCAAAATAAATAAACACATGCAGACTCAAGACGCACGCACAAAACAAAGCTATACCGACCTAATGGGTAATGACACGATGTATCCCCAAAATGGATGTTAAAGGAATATACCTTCGGGTTCGAGCGGGCTTCCCTTTTTTTTTTTTTGTGATATGTGGGGAGAGGAAAAGGCAGATGCCTCCTTGGCCATGTAATTGTTCTTGAGGGTTATATTAGGCATAAGACTATTCTCATAATCCAGCATTTCTTTCCTAATACATGGCAAAGAAGCGGTGATGAATAGATCTAATCCAAATCCAAATCGTCAGTTGTTTCGGAGACAATGGCAATGCAGATGATGGATAGGACCGGGCATTCCGGCATTTCCTATTTCGATGAGGCGAGTGGTTTCGTAGCCTTGCGGAAGAAGTATATGGGATCGGCCTGGGTGGACGCCACGACATTGATGGGCCAGGCCCGGCTTAAGGCTGCAAATGAAGGATAGTTTTGGGGAAACAAAGGGGGTAGAGGCAATAATAGATATGTATATGCAATTAATGTATAACCTAAACTTCTTTAGCAATTATTCCTAAGTTGCACCTTAGGACCCGTAATATTATATTTTAGTGTATTATTGTGAGCTTTCCTGTCGTGGTTTTTCTTCTTCTTTTCTATCAATCGAGCCCCCTTGCATCTTTGAGAAGGCGGAGGTAAGATCATGTCGAGGTTTCAAAGAGTGTCTTCCTACTCCTTATTCTCCTTATTTTATTCTTTTTTTTTTTTTTTGCATTTTCATCATTTTTTTTATTTGCTCTAATTTTTGCCTAGAAAGCGCCCTTTTGGGTTTCGACTAGCGAGCCCTTATTCTTCTTTTTCATTTTTCATTTTTTTTATTTTTTTAAAATGCCCTAACTTTTGCCTAGGCCGCCCTTTCGGGTTTTCAGCCTAGCGAGCTAGAGAAGGAAGCACTTGTCGAATAGAATGGATCGGGCACCATACCTTTTGAGCTTGTTGAAATTAGAGGGCTGAACAACGTCTTCTTTCCTGGCTTGTGGGGAGTACGACATCTCCTGACCGAATCCCATTGACAATATATGGCACGTCGTGGAAGAGAGGTGTAGACGACCTTTGATAAAGTAGCCCGGCATTTTTAGCCAGTGACATGACATAATAGCGATGGGTCCCCGAGGGATGAATGGTCTTTTCTTGGTCTCAGCGCCTTTGATTTGACTATAACTCGATATCTTTGATAAAAATTGTTGGGCTTAGGAATGGTCATTATATTGGACAACGGTCGGGTATTTTTTTCCTATAATTTTTCTTTTTTCTTTTTTTACTCTTTTTCTTTTTTTTTTTTTACTACTTTTTCTCTTCTTCTTCTTTTTTTTTTTTTGTATTTTTTTACTCGAATGAATTGACGTGTGTTTTGTTTCATGCTTTTTTTTTCAACTTGTAGTGACCATTCGACTTGATGCGGTGGAGCTTTTGTCGATTGGTGAACATCAGGACATATGAGGGTCCAGTTGTTCCA
>CM028384.1:97638774-97671744 GCA_013146195.2 Codonopsis lanceolata
ATCCCTATTCAAAAATCGAGCAAGTATGGGTTCCAAAATCGCTAACCATTTGGACCCATAAGAAAAATAAAGGGGACCATGATTTTCTTACCCTTATCTCGGGTGTGCTTCATGGCTAACTCAAATTGAGAAAAGAAAGATGTGTGGTATCTAGGCATTTGCTCAAGACACATGGCCAGGAGAATCCTGCCTTCTCTCTAATATTTAAAGGCGGAAGGCCCTCCGGTCATCTTCGGAGACAATGCTAAAGGAAGAACAATTGGCTATGGATCCATCATTAGAAATCTCTCCATTGGAAAAGTCTCTCTAGTAGAAGGCTTGAAACATAATCTTACGAGTATTTCTCGGTTACGTGATAAAGGGCTTATCTGTCAATTCTCTTCAGCGATGTGATATCAAGGATCCGGTCTCTTGCTCCAACCTTGGTGTACGGACAGACAGGGGAATGTCTATGTGATAGATTTGAATACCCTACGGTAAAGGCTGTTAATCTATGTCTTGTGGCAAACTTCTGCTCGAGATAAAATGCGTGGCATAAAAGACTTAATCATTTGAACTTCAAGTATCGGCCAAGCTATCTAAGGAAGGTCTAGTCAAAGGATTGCAAGGTCTCTGCTGATCATGATAAATGCGTGCGTGCAAAGCGTGTCAGCTGGGAAAGCTCTCAAAAACATCCTTTAAAAGCAAACCCGGGACTCTCAACGACCGACACTCTTCAAGCTGCTACACATGGATCTCTTCGGACCCGATTCACACTATTAGCTATGGTGGCTCTGATATCGCTAGTAGTTGTGGGCGACTATACAAGATACACTTGGGCCGAGATGATGTCTTGAAAGATCACACATACGATCTTCTTACATCTTTGTTCGAAGGCGCAAGCGCAAAAGCTTCGATGAGATCGGTGGCGTTCGATCGGACAATGAGTGCGAGTTTACAAATAATGGAATAGCAAAATGCTTTGTGATGATCACGGCATAGGTCACAACTTCTGCTTTGTAAGGACACCACGGCAAAATGGTGTTGCGAGAAAGGAAAAAGCAGAACACTTATCGAAGGCTGCTAAAACTATGCTTCTGAAGCAAAGTTGCCCAAACATACAGGCGAGGAAGCGTCAACCTGGCACTGCTTCACTCGGAAACAGATCATTGATCAACAAATTTCACGGTAAAACACCTATGAACTTTGGAGAGGTAAAACCCCAAACATTGGATTTTTTAAAATCTTCGGTTTGCAAATGCTTTGTAGTCTACAATGGTAATGACTACGAGGCAAATTTGATCATAAAGCCGATGAAGGTGTATTTTGGGTTATGCTTTATACTCCAAGCTTACGGGGTTTTCAACAGATCATTAAAAATAGTTGAATACATGCATGTTTCATTTGATGAATTTGATTTATTAGAGCCACATGTGGCTCCAAATGTTCTTGATGATTTGTTAATGTTGAGGCAGTACCTTCCAACCATCAACCTCTAAATACCAAATCCATCACGACAACTCAATCAAATATTCGACCATCATTTATTATCAAGCGGGTCACGGAAGACTTCAACCACTGCTCGAAAACTCAAACCAAGAACCCTTTGTTTCTCGACACGAAAATCTTATTCCTCAACTCACCTATGAACCAAATTACGAACACTACACTCATCAAGACACGGTGATCTTCCTTCTAGCCCTTCTTACGAACCTTGTCACGAAGAAGCAGCGACAACTCATCACATTCTGTCACAAGAACATGTAAAGACCATCAATCTCTCGAATCATTGGTGACATTCATGTTGGAGTGCGAACGAAGATCCTCAAAAATGAATGCATGTTACGTCTTTGCATTCGTCTCGGAAGAAGAGCGAAGAAGATCGATGAAGCTCTTGAAGATCCAAGTTGGCTGGAAGCCATGCAAGAAGAACTTGGCAATTTGAGCGATGCCAAGTATGGAAGCTAGTCCCAAGCACTGCGATCATCTTGTCATTGGCACAAAATGGGTGTTCGAAACAAGAAGGATGAGGATGGGAACATAGTGAGAAACAAAGCAAGACTTCGTTGCACAAGGATATCGTCGAAGAAGGAATAGACTATGATGAAGCGTTTGCTCGATGTAGCAAGATTGGAAGCTATCGAGAATTTTCTTAGCCTATGCTACATCTGAAGGACTTTGTCTTTGTACCAAATGGATGTCAAAAGCGCATTTCTTAATGGTGATCTTCAAGAAAGCGGTCTCGTTGCTCAACCTCAGGGCTTTGTGGAGAAAGGAAAAGAGACTCATGTTTACAAGCTTAAGAAGGCTCTCTATGGTCTTAAGCAAGCTCCTCGGGCCTGGTATGAAACCTTATCCAAATTCTTGGTAGAACAAGGATTTATGCGAGGCAAGATTGACACCACTCTCTTCATTCTCAAGCCTGAAAGGACATTCCTTTGGTACAAATTTACGTTGATGATATCATTTTCGGATCTACCAATGAGAAGCTATGTAGCGATTTGAAAGCGCTTATGACTAGCAAATTTCAAATGAGCATGATGGGAGAACTCACATTCTTCTTGGGTCTTCAAATCCAACAATCTAACAAAGGAATATTCATCAGCCAATCCAAGTATGCTAAAGATCTTGTCAAAAAATTTGGTTTGGAAACAGCAAACACATTTGATACACCAATGGCTGCCAAATGCAAACTTACAAAAGACTTACAAGGAAAGAAAGTTGATATCACCCACTATAGGGGGATAATCGGATCTGCTTTACCTCACCGCCGGACGACATAGTGTATCTTTGTTGGGGTGTGTTCTAGATTTCAAGCAGATCCTCGGGAGTCACATCTTCTTGCGGCCAAAGAATCATTAAATACGTATCGGATACCACCAACTTAGGTATCGGTATCGAGGAATCTTCTTTCAACTTGGTTGGTTACTCGGATGCTGACTATCTTTGGTTGCCAAATCGATAGAAAAAGCACCGGTGGAACTTGTCAATTTCTAGGAGGCAGACTTGTCTCTGGGCTAGCAAGAAACAAGCATCGGTTTCCAACTCTACCAGAGCGAGAATACATAGGCTGCTGGTAGGCTGCTGCTTTGGATCAAACAACGGTTGGTGGACTACGACATCAAAGTAGCGCTTGCCCAATCATGTGTGATAACACCTCGGCAATCTCTATCACATACAATCCGTGATGCACTCCAAAGCGAAGCATATCGATGTTCGATATCACTTTCTAAGGGACAATGTAGAAAAGAGAAACATTAGCATGAAGTATATTTCAGCGACAATCAAGCGCGGACATCTTCACCAAAGCTCTAGAAGCAGACAGGTTTGCTTATCTAAGGGGAGAGCTTGGTATGCTTGACCCGACTGCTTAAATTTAATCTAAAATTAATTTCTCATTATAATATTTGAAAATTTCAAAATTAATTTTTCTTTAAGCAGACTTGAAAATTTCTCTTAAGCAGACTTATTACTTTTAAAAATAAAATCCAGAATTTTTTTTTAAAGTCACTGAAAGAAAAGGTAAGCTTCCTAAACTTTAAGTTTTAGAGGGTCGTTTATGAAAATATTGAGGGCGATTTCAAATTTGGTTGAGTAAATTTATGAAAAGGCATTTTTCTCTTTCTAAAAACCGTCATTCATTAAGTCTTGTCATCAAAAAGGCGTCTGACTTAATGACTTTTCACAAGTATCTATGACTGACGGCACGTCCTTTCTTTTATAAACCCTCAACCGCCAAAAAGCTCATTTCACCAAAACTGTCTCTTGCTATTCTCTCTCTCTCTAAAAGCTTTCTTCTCTCTACGATTTTCTGCTTCCTTCTTCCTGTTCGTTAGTCGATTCTGCAGATTCACCTCATTTTCGTCTCCCTCTTCTGCAAATCTTCGGAAATGGTAAGAAATTTCGAACCCTAACTCAGTAATCTCAGTGTAAGCTAAGTTATGCTCTCACATCTGTATCTACGCCATTATTGATTGTTCATGTTACTCCTTGCTTCATATCTTTTAGACTTCCAAATTATACTGTTCATTACTGGTAATATCTTCTTATAATTGTTCTCGAACTGTCGATTTTAGTATTCAGGGTTATATTTGGCCTGTATGTGGTACTTCATGTATTGTCCAGAAATTTCTAGGGCTTAATGCTTCGCTTTGCTTATATTTCGAGTCCTTGAATTTTTTGCCCTAATTTTCTGAAATGCTTTTAGGCTGGAACTTCCTCTGCATCTGCTGTTCCTGAACAGGCTACAAGTCCATCTGTTGAAATTCCAACTCTGCCCTCAACCATGTATCACCCAGGGATGTGCATTGACGAACCATCTGTTCGTGCTTATGCCTCTGGAGTTAAGATAGTGGGCGACTGAACGATCGGCATTACGCCCTTTGTTTATCTTTGGAGGATGAGGATTTCAGCTATCTGCTAGCTGAAGAATTCTACCAGATGGCTAATGTAAATGAATCACGGTCTTCCATCACAGCCGTCGTCAGAACCGTCAACATCACTATCACTGCCTCCCGAATCGCCAAAATTATCGGCGTGGAGTTCGATGGCCCTACCTCTCTCAAAGACTCAGAAAAGGCCACTGCCTGGTCCTACATGCGTGGGGAGAATACTCCAAAGGAGGCTGCTGCTAAGATGAAGAGGACTTTGTTTGAAGACGACGTATACTTCATCAGCCATTTGTTTGATAAGAGTCTAATCTTCAAAAACGGCACCCACGACATAATGACCTCAGACCAGCTGGAGTACACATCTGCTGTCATTCTCAACATCAGACTCAACTGGGCTCAGATCCTCTTTGAGCTGCTGTGTGATGCCGTCGAAGCGGTAAAGGCCTCTCTGAAGCAGAAGCGGCCTTTTGTCAGGCTTATCAACACTCTTCTTCGGTCAAACACGAAACTTCATACCCATATATTTGCCTTTGAGAAGAAGAAGGTCCAAAAATCTATTCAATTCACCAGCACCTTCATCATCAACTACCAGAAATTGAAGAACGAGAAGAGAGTTCAGCAGGGTCTTCACCCGCTCGTCATCATCCATTCCTTGAACCCTCCTCCACTTAAAGTTATCAGAATCAATCCTGAGACTACCGTGGATGCTCTCATCGCCAAGCAGCTGAGCAAGAAGCTATCCAAGGAGGCTGCTGCTGAAGGCTGCTCCACCAAGTCTGCTGATCCTGCTCCCTCAACTCACAAAAAGAAGAAGAAGATCTCTTCTGCTGAGGAGGAGCCGGTCCCTAAAAAGAGGAAAGTTGCTTCCTCTTCACGCACTGCTGCTGCTGCTGCTGCCCATCCTGCTGGCCCTCAATTAAAAAGGCGAAAGAAGACCGCTCATACGCTCCTACTACCGTGCAGAAGAGGCTGAACGATCTTTGCTCCTCCGTCACCATGCGTAAAACAAACGCGTTGAACCCTCTGAACCTTTCATCCCTTTCGTTCCCCCTTCCTCTCCCATTACTTCTTCCTCCCCTTCCCTTTCATCTTCACCAGCCCCGGCTGCTGTTGGGGAGGAGCCCACCTTTGAGCCAACTACTGCCCCTTCCTCTCCTACTTCCCCTACTTCCTCTTCAACCCCTGCTGTTGTTGAGGAGGAGCCTTCTTCACCTGCTCCAAAGAAGAAGAAACGCAGACTTCGTAAGAAGTCTGTGGCTCCGACACCCTCTTCTCCACCCTCTCAACCCATAGACACTATCCCTTCTACACCATCTTCTCCGCCATCTTCTCCCGAACCTATCTCCACCATTCACCCCGAATCCTCACTAGCCATCGTACCAGTTCTCACACACTCTTCTCCCTCTACCACCTCTCCTTCCTTCTCTATGCCCGATCACTTCTCTCCTCTTGCCCCTCACATATCTACTCTTCTTTACCAAACAGCCTTTCTACCCGAGATCTTCCCTCCTATCTCTCAATACATCACCCCTATCTCTATCTCTTCTGACCTTTACCAGATTCTCTTTCCTTCCATCTCTTCTGCTACCCATTCCTTTCTGTTTGACTTCTCTTCTATTTCTGACCTTCTCTACCCTTCTACTTCCCCTCCTAACTTCATCCTTCTACCCGACTATCCCTTTCCTTCCTACCTCTTAGAAGCATCCTCTTCCTCTTCTGCTTCTCACTTCTCTGTCAGCAGCCTAGCCACTGACATTGAAGTTGATTCCAAACCCTCTTCTCCTCCACCTACAACCTCTGCTAACAACCCTGCTTCATCTGCCTCTTCTCCAAACCCTGCTCATCATCCCTCCACAAGCCATATTTCCATTAACCTTAACCCTTCTCTACCTACCACCGCTGCTGATCCTGCCATTCTGGAGCTTCTTCGAGCAAACAACGACCAGCTTGCTCAGCTCAACAGGACGGTCTCCTCTATGGCCCAGCAGATTGATGTGCTCAGCTATGGCCTCAATGCTACTCATGCCACCATTTTTGACATCGGGAAGATTGTTGATCAACTAGTGAACGACACTGCTCAGGCCTTCACCACTCACAGGTTCCTGGTTCAAGATCAACAAGGCCTCGATAGGTATCTTTGCACTCTCAGCAAATCAGTATTCGTGGCCTCTTCAATGAACTCAAAACCGGGATGGCTCGAGCAATTCTTAGCCGAAGGGAGGTTGCTGATTTCACAAATCTTCGCCTAGTCGAAGCAGCCGATGCAAGGGCTGATGCTGCTGAACAGCGTAGGGTTGGTGCCATCAGGGAGGAGAGAGCTACTCACTTCTTGAATCAAGCCCTGATTGAAGAACAGAACCGACTCCGAGAACGCCTAAATGACAGAATCAGAGTCTGGGTTGGAGACTACTTAGAACGAAGACGCACTCAGCCCAATCTATTCTGAATCTGTTGGTATTTAGTTCTGTATCTTTGTTCTTAAACTATGCTGTTTTGCCAAAACTTCTGCTGTTTAAACAGCTTGTTTAATCACAGATGTCTTAAGTATCTTTCAAAGTTTAAATTGATTTATCTTGATATTATCTGCTCTATTTAAACTTCGTGTTTAAATCTGTACATATTGCTTGCATGCTTATCTCATAGATTTAAACACTGCTTTACTTAGTACTTGATTTTAATGCTTTTCTCTTGTAAGTACTTAGTCTAGCAGCCATCTCTCTACTAAGGCTTCTGTTCTGAGAGGCATGTCTGCTCTTAATAAAAATCTTTTAGACATGTTATTATCTCAGTGCATGATTCAAAGTCTGCTAGTAGCTGAGATGATGACATCAACCAAATAGGAGGAGATTGTTGATTCCTAATTCTAGATTTGGTTGAGTCATCCTCTGATTCTATTGTACAGTGGCTAAAAGGTCTGCGTACCGATTAGTGTGGCAACTGTCTTAGAATCAATTTGTTTAGAACTGTTTATGTGTTAGTCTAGGCGCGGTTTTGCAAAGCTTCTACAGCAGCCTTGAAGGACCAGCAGACTTTGAAGTCTGCTCAAAGCCGGAAAATCAAACTTGGTCAAATCACAAGATAATGACACGTGTACACCTATTTAGATATTTTCGAAAATATCTAGTCATTATGTCTTGATCAGATTTTCACTTTCAAGAAGTCAACTCTGCATGCTAACAAGTGTCGGTGTTTCTGGCGAAGACAAAAGACATTACCCGTTTTGGCTAAGAAGACTTTCCAAGCTGCAGAGCCTGCAATCTGAAAACTTTACTCAAATTGGGAATGTCTACTCTGCACACAATGCATCTCTGATGACTGAGGCTGTTACATCTTCCAAAGCGCCGAATTGCATTCAATGCAAAAGAACGTTGGACACAGTTCACCCTGTTTCAGTCCAACGGTCCAAAGATCTCTTCCTAGTATTTATTCAAGTCTTGAAGATCTGAAGAACAACTCTTGCGCATTAAAAACTCTCAAGCTTCATCTTCAACACTCAAGCATTCAAGAGATAAAAGGACAAGGACTAACACTTCACCAAACTTTCTGAAGCTGCAGATCTGCCATCTTAAATTCGTTTTCAGCTTCATTTAGTTTGTCTTTAAACTGTTCTTTAATTCTGCACGTGAAGAGAACAATTAATCATTGATTGTCTCTCTCACCTTTATACACTTGGTTAAAAACCCATTTTGTACACGATCCATTAGAGATCTAAATTATAAACCTAGTGGATAAACAAGTGCACTTTTAAAATCCAAAGCTAACCACTTTGGTAGTGGATGTAGTACTATTCACAGTACGAACCACTTCAAATTCCTGTGTGCTGTTCAAACTGTTCTTATTACTCTTATTAACTGCTTGTGCTTAACAGTTACAGATTCTGCACTACCTTAACAGCATTCCTGATAATTCATAATCTATTTTGTTTCCGCTGCCTAAACACTTCTATTTAAACCTCTCTAGAAATCATTAAGAAGTGTTTAAGAAAAGTTTTTAATAAAAACATAACTAGGCTATTCAACCCCCTTCTAGCCTAGATTGAGCCTATTTTGGGACCAACACATACTGTGTTAATTTTTACTTTTGTCTGATATATATGAGTTGAAAAGTAATATTTTTTATGGAGTATTTATCTACATGATTCTTTGGTGAATTATGTACCAATGAAATATAACACATGTTTTATATTATAAAATTGCCATATCGTTGCTGTACCCGTATCCTATATTTTTTATTTTTGAAAGTATTGCCGTACCCGCACACTGCTTCATAGCATTGTGAGAAAAAGATGTTAATTCATATCTCACACACACACACATGTAAGTATATATGTATGTATGTAGTGTTACGTCTATGATCCACTAGCATGCTCGAAATTCGTTCATTCTAAACAAAAGATTGCCAATGCCCACTTGCAGCTACTTGTGGTCCAAGAAAAACACTGTGCAGCAGAACTTGATGGCCTATGGAAATTGCCAACTGGATTTGTTCTTGAGGTATGCTTATAATCTTGTTTCTATTTGGTACTTCAATCACTTGTTTCAGGTTTCTTGATGATAAATGAAATCTTTAAATTCATAATCATCACTTATTTACTTTTAAATTCATAATCCTCTCTTCAAACAATTTATGTTGGTGAATGTTACGAGTTGAAGTAGTTTGTCCCTTTTTGATGAATCCTGTAATGGCTCCAATCTCCTTTATGGAGTTTGATTGTTTCCTTTTTTTTTAATTTTGAAAGTGTACTAAGAAAAAAGTTGCCTTATTTATATATAAGCTCTTATTGCAGATGATGTCTCTATTGTTTGCAGGCTGTAGAAGCAGATGCACTATCACAATTTTATTACCCTCCAGTTGCACAGTATCAGTTTCATATCCAAAAGAGGTCATTCTTGTGGAACGTTTAATTGATGGTGAACTAAAGAGGTTTGGACAATTGCATCCACGCAATCAAGGAGTGGAAACTTTAGGTGAATTTGCTTTCCATTATTTTATCTGTTTGTGTCAAAAACATTAACATCACAACCTTGGTATGATAATTGTAAAATGCTGGTTGGTATGCATAAGTGATGCTTATTTGGGAAAATTGTCCCTGTGGAAGTACCCTATCGATCTAATGTGAGTAACATAACATCTTCGTTTTATCTGGATGCACAACTATAGAGGTTTGTTCCAAACGGCAAAATAATTAATTACCTTGAAACCTATTTCTCTTAAGAATCTTTTTAAATACAGAATTTGACAACTGTTAACTTGCCACTTTTAAGCTTTGCTTTTCCGAATCCGATATGGATGTGCAATCGGTATTTGTCCTTAGTGTTGGATGATCGAATCCTCCACAAGGACACATATTTGTTTTTATAGTTACTAGTAGGGTTCACGTGCGTTGCACGTGATAATAATGATTTTTTAAAAGTGATTAGCTAGTTCCTTCATTTTTTTGATTATTTCTAATTATTGGATTCGTTTTGTGTTTTAATCTTTACAGTTTTTGAGACTTATAAATTGTTGTTGTATGTTTAGTTTTTCTAATTCTTTGTTTTTTGGTAATTTATAATGTATGTTTTTAGTCATAGTATATTTAGTAACTTATCATATACATTTGTTTTTTATTGATTATTTTTAAATCTCTTTTTTAATACCAAACATGCATTCATTCACTTTTATCAGTATGTGAACTGAAAACAATTCAAACATACTATCTTATATAAACATGTTGTTGGATACTTTGCTTATGTTGTTTCTCGAATTTATGACTCCCTTTAGAAAACAATATATTGTGTTAAAGAAATCAAACTCTCAACCTCAAAATATATACTTACACTAAAAAATACAAAATTCCCCCCAAAGTATCTATAAAGTCCCACTTTGCAACAAAACCTAAGTTTTGTGTCATTTTCATATCTTATGTTATAACTTTTTTCTAGTTTGCCCCTAGCCACGACGAAGGTTACCAATCTGACGTTAAGGTGCATGGTATTTCACGTGTAGGGCATTTTGGTCTTTTTTTTTGCAACGTTTTCTCTGCCTTTATTACCCAAAAAGAAGCTTGCTTTTCTTCTCCAACAACGCTTTCTATGCTACTTCTTCAGCAATGACCTTTTATGTAAATTTTAAATGAGATAAAACTCAAAAGTGTATGAATCTCTTATGCAAATTTTTATATAGAAAAATAAATAAAAATAGAGAAGAATCATTTCAGAGATTTGAGAGATTGAACTCAAGATGAGAGAATCACACTCGAGTGTCAAGGCTGTTACGAATAAGAACCCATCAAAAATTAAAGACATCACAACCGCCGATGTTGAATGACTAAACTCCACAATTCATTTCTCTCTTTCTCTCTCGTACAACACAATACACAAGCATACACCATGAATTTCAAAACCCATATTTGAACTCATCAAAGATGTATACGACAATGATGAGGCACGACATGGTTCAATCCGTCTTCATCGTCCATAGCTTCAACTCCGAAAAATTACTAATCGACACCGTTGATATTGTTTATGGTTTGATTGGAGCAAATTCTCAATCTTGCGCCACCATGTCTATCACTACGATTACCAAACGTGACATCCACATAACCAAATTTGACATGTATATCGAAATGAAAAAAATTACGTTGAGGGCCAAAGTGGATTTGGTGGATACTTTAGGGGGAAATTTGCATTTTGAACTAATTTTGAAGGGGCCGAAATATGATTATCTCCCAAAATTACACACTAAATGTCACATTGCACCCCAACCTATGAAGTGTCTCACTTTCATACGTTATATTTCTATTTGTTCCACTTTGCCTCCTCCCGTCTATGGACGTTAAAAATAGTGACAAAAATGGTATGTGCATGTCATATGAATATTATTTTGGTCATTTTGCTTGGAGTGCAAAATATGATTTGGTTATAACTTCATTATATTGTTAACCATTTAGTATTTAAAATATGTTTTTGAATAAAAATAATAAATAATTGTTTCAATAATCCAAAAATAATTATATGGCCAAATTACAATCTCCCCAAAGTATCCACCAAATCGCATAGTGTACCCCAACCTAACGTTTGTTGCATAATGGTATCTAGTGTTACATTTTTTCCCATTTCCACCCTACCTATGACAGACGTTAGAAAATTCATGTTAATTAGCACGTTGTCTTCCACGTGCGTGGCAAAAATGTCATTTTCCTTATCTTGTTAAGGAGTAAATGTATTAAAAAGTAAAAAAATATAATCCAAAACCCTCTCATTCTCTCTTTTCTAGGTGCAAATTCCCATCTTCAGCTTCACCGTAATAGCCGCCATCTCGAGCCCCACCATAGTAGTCGCCATTTTCAGGCCAAACCCTTCCCACTCCAGTCACGCTTATCACAATTTTGGCACCGTCCTCCTTTAATTCTAACCAAACTCCATCTTCGATCTCCCTCATTCTTTCCCTTGCAAAAGTCGTGTCTAAAGTAGAAATCTGAAGCTATAGAGTATAATTACTAAAAACCCTTGTAAAAACATGCATTTCATAGAAAACCCATAACCCTTATTGACAAATTCATCAGAAAGAGAGGCATACTTGAATGAAGAGAAATAGTAAGAGGTTTTATTGAAATAATCTTCAATTTTGTAGGAGCTGGTCTGAAAATTGGGCATATGGCAAGCATGCATATGTCTCAAAACAAAGCACAAAAGATATTGAATAAGCTATGGCTCTAGATGATTTCGACCTCAAAGCAACTGCCATCGTGGTCGGGTTGGATTATTTAAAGAATTGGGAGAGAGAAAGTAAATGTAAAGTCATGTAAGAGAATGAACGGGGTGAGAAACTGATTGAATTCGATGGTGGTTGGGTATCATTGGAGAAGGTGGGTGGATCGAATTTCATATAGGAAATAGGAGATGGAGACAGGTAACTATGGATAATAGTTTTTCATATCTTTCGTTTACTTTGTTTTCATTAGCAAAATAAGAAAAATGATAATGAAATGGAAATGTGTATCTATCTTTTGGGTTAAGAGAGAGAAATTTAAGAGAGATATTTAGAGTGAGTGGACAAAACCCATATCGGGTTTTGGGTTATTTGGGGAGTGAATATCGGAAAAAATTGTGGGCCTTTTCTCTAGATTTTCTTTCTGGAAAAAATGGAATAGTGGACCCCATTTCAATTTTTTTAACTTTCCACACACATTTATATAATTTTTTTAAGAAGATAATATTTTATTTATTAATTTTTATTGGACCAAAAATGCATTTAGCACCCCCAAAGTTTACACTAAATTCCTAATATTTCCCTCGATTTAACGCCTACAAGGAAATGTCAAAAATACCCCACATGAGGAAGAGCACGTGTTATTTAACGTGACTTTTTTAACGATTGTCGCGGCTAGGGTGGAAAATAGGAAAAAAAAATAATGTTAGATATCATTATGTGACAAACCCTTGGTTGGCGTGCACTATGTGATTTTGTGGATACTTTGAGGGGGGGATTATAATTTAGCATAATTATAAGGAAAATGTTATCTTTACAACTAATTATATCACTTTCCTTACAACTAAGTTTTGAAGAAGCGCAAAGTTTCTATGGACAAAGACATATTTCCCCTTTTCAAGGCTTAGTTGTAAGGAAAGTTATAAAATTAGTTGCAAGGCTAACAATGTTGTAATTATAATTTGTCTCATATTTAAATTTAAAGTTAGAAACATGCATTACTTCAAAAAATAAAAAATAAAATATATGTAATTTATTTTGTTATCATTAACTTTCTTCCATCAACCCCATCATTAATCCTATATAGACCCACCACAACTACCACCTCAAATAACACCGTTAACCCAAAAATTAAAATTTGATTTTATTATACTTCTTTTTATAATTCCTTACTCCTTCGTTCAAATTAACGTATATGCAAAACTCATCATTTATAGACCCACTACCACCACAACCTTAATTTTTACTATTTACAACTCAAACTCATATAAAGATTTGAAAATTAATGATTTGAAAATCTAACAATATTGTTGGAATCCACCTGTTTACTGTCCTGCTTACAATCGCCCCCACCACTACTACCAGTATCCCTGCAATCGCCGCCACCGCTATCACCATAACCATGAAATGCGTTCACATTGTCTTGCTAAAACCGAAAAATAAAACATCTTTAGATATCGATTCCGTTAAGCCAGACTACTTTCTTCAAATACCTCTATTATAGATTCTAGCTTTTTTTCTCTAAAAAAATGCACAAATTCGTCAACTAAGTTCTCTATTTTTCTTTATTTTCTTGACATTACTGAACCTTTCCTTAACATATTTCTCTTAGCTTATTCACGGATAATTACTAAGCACACTATAGAAGTGCTTAATATCTCGATACTCACCAACAAATGTATTATTATAGTTACAATTTTTCATATACCTCTAGTAATGTCTTTCCCAATCTATGATGTCTCACTTTCATACACAATTTTTATATTTGTCTCACTTTGTCCTCTCCCGTTTATGAACATTAAAAATAGTAATAGAAAATCATGCACATGAGGATTATTTTGGTCATTTTTCTTGTGGCGCAAATTGGAATTTTGTTATAATTTCATCATTTAATTTGTCATTTGGTATTTAAAATATTTTTAAAATTAAAACAATAAATAATTATTTCGATAATCCAAAAATAGTTATACCTTGTCTCATATGTAAATTTAAAGGTAAAAAAAATGCATTACTCAAAAAAATGAAATTTAGATTTAATTTAATTTAATTTTTTATCATTCACTATCTTCCGTCAACCCCATGGACTCACCATCACCACCACTACAACCTCAAATATCACCATTAGCCCAAAAGTTAATTTTTGATTTGATTTTATTTCATTTTCTAATTCCTTACTCATTTCTTCAAAGTAGCCCATTTTTAAAACTCATCATTTATAGACACACCACCACCACAACCTAAAATGTCCCTTTTTACAAATTCAAATTCATTTTTTTTAATTTTCAAATTTTCAAATTGAAATTGAAACTCATATGGATTTGAATTTTTTGGGTTCCCTATAATAAAATTGTAGTCCTTCGTCTGAATAAGAGTATTTGTGTCCTTTTCAAAAAATATGTGATGACATTTGTAACGATAATGGTAGGAGGAGGAAACAGATAAGAAAATCAAAATACAAGATGAAATATAAATGAGTGATTTATTATGTTTATTTAGCCTTAATTAATGATGAGTGATTTATTATGTTTAGGGCTATTTTTGTCCAAACATTGTTTTTTGTCATGGTAAATTTACTTGTTTTGTCCTTAATTAAATGGTGGGTGGTTTATTTGGTGAAGAGTTATTTTTGTCCATCTATTAATTTGTAAGAAACAACCTTGACTTTTATATGTAGAGAGAGGTGAAGGGTTATTTTTGTCCATCTATTAATTTGTAAGAAACAACATTGACTTTTATATTTAGAGAGATTCTCAGGATAAACTAGCTGAAATATATTGTTGAATATGGGATGTTACTACTTTTTAAACAAGTTTCTGTGCTAAATTTGAATTGCTGGATTTCTTTGTATTAGCAATTTTAATGAGAAGTGTTTTTTGTGGCCCTTTTTCCAGGGAAGGAAATAGTTTGTCCTTTTGTGCCTAAATTCCAAAACCCATGCCCTAATCCAAGTATCACAAGAGTACTTGAACTGGTTTTGAGAGTCGGCTAAGATATCTTTAACAAACCCAAACTACTTGGGAAAAGGTCATTCCAGTGGAATTGAGTTTAACCTGATCAATTTTCTTGGATTCTTCAGGAACTATATACAGCTCCTCTCTTTTTCCTAATCGAGCGCCATTGGGAAGGATTCTACTTCTGAATTATATTGGAAGGGCAACCAATCCTGGAATTTTAGCAAAGGTATTTGATTCTTTATTTGAGTTTTTTTTTTTAAAGTTTATCAGTTCTCAATAAAGAAAAAGAAGAAAGTAAAAAAAACAATAAGAAGGAGAATTCTTTGGTTCATTTGATGTTAACTAGGACAGTCCTTGTCCCCTTGCCCACTTTTAGAAGGAAAGAGAAAAATTGAAAATGTTTGTATGATCACCTTATAAATTCTACCTAGACTTAGGTAGGTAAACTAAGTAGTTGTCTATGTTTAGTTCAAGTGTTAAGTGTTGAATGCTGAATCAAATTTCTGAATGGGCTGAATGAATCTATTAGGAAGTTAAGTTGTTTGGTAAGTGAAGTAAATATGTAAAGTTACCTATTTAATTGAGTAACACCATCCTTAGATTGCCCGGTGAACAGTAAGTGAAGTGAATATGTAAATAACAACCCAAGTTCTGTTACAAAACCTTAAAACAGAACACATAACTTTCAATCAAGTGCAGACCCTATCACCAATTTTTGACACTCCAATTTTTCCTACAGCTCATCAAGTTGGTTCGACTGACTTAAGGATTCTGCTTCTAACTTCACAGCATGTGGCCTCCCGCTAATCCACTGGCTAATCAGTTAAAGCCCAAGATACTAAACTATGCAAAATCAAAACAAGAAGCATACGAGTATTAAGATAGAAAATGAAGAAGAGGAAGAAAGTTTAAAAAATGTCACATCAACTCAAACAAATCTTGCATACCTTCCTTTTTTTAGTCTAGTACAACTATATTTCAAAGTTACCTTGATCGTAATTTTTTTTTTCAAAACATCAGGCCTATAAAAGGGAAAAAACTTCCCACATTTTTTTCTTTTTTGAACCACTCCACTAAAAGCTGAATAAAACCAATATATAAAATTTAAATGTATGCACTAGTAGGCATCTGATCCACATGTCATGGATGGATAATCCAATGAACTGTAAACTAAGTTTATTTCTATCAAGTTCGTCGACATGTGAACTTTACTGATACTAGTGTAAACTTTACCGATACTAGTATATCTATCTGTCATCTAGTGTCTTACTAGAAGTACTGGGAGATTGAGATTAGGCAGCAAATTATTTGGAATTAGGCTGTCAAAATGAACATGTATGTGATACGTTAGAAGTTGCTAAATAACGAACTTGAACTAATTTTGTTCTGTATTGTTGTCTATAGTTCATTGGGTAGGTGATTCTAGTAATAGAAAGAGTATGACCTCCATCTTTTTCTTGTGTGTGTCAAGATGAGACAACTTGGACACAAGATAAAATTCGAAAAACTAAAGTTCGGAAGGAAGGTAATTATGATATGTTAGAAGTAGCTGAGTAAGAAATAAAATGAATTTTTTGTGTAATATGAATATCTAACTTTTGGTCTAGTATCTTGTTAGAAGTACTGGGAGATTGACCTTAAGCAGCAAATTACTAGATATTAAGCCTGTCGGAATGAGGAAGCACACAATTTGGCTGAAAGGGATTATGTAACAAACTTGAACTAATTTTGTTCTGTATTGTCTATAGTTCTTTGGGTTGGTGATTCATGTAGTATTAAAAAGTACGACCTCTCCTTTAAATTTTTTTTTTTAAAATGTGATTGGTCAAGATGAGACTATTTAGATGGACGTAGAATAAAATTGGAATAAGTAAAGTTCAGAAAGAACATATTTATGATACGATAAAAGTAGATCTTTTGTATGTGTGTGTGTGTGTGTATGTAAGATGAATATGTTACTGTTGTCTAGTATCTTGTTAGAAAGTATTGGAAGATTGGAATTAGGCAGCAAATTAACTGGTATTTATTGTTTATTAAACATGTTCATCGCATGTGAAAGCTGAAAGGGGTGCAAATGATGAAATCATACAAACTTTAACGTAAAATGGATGGTATGAAAAGTAAGGGAAATGTGGAAGATGCTGAACGTAGGATCGACGATACCCCATATGTTGATATGGGGTCTAGGGATTGGTCATCATCTCATTCTCCAATTATAGATGTAGTAGTGCTTTCTTGTCTTGCTACTCTCTCTCTCTCTCTCTCTTTCTCTCAATCAATCAATCTCTGTACGTCTGTGCGCGCGCGCGTATTTGATAACCTTGGATTGTTATCCATGTACATGAAATGAATCTGTTTAATTGTTTCATCACAACTGCCATGTCTTTCAAGGCACTGTCAACTCGATCACCAGAATTTATTGCTTTCCAAAACATAGAGATGGCCCTGCCGGGATCCTTGTCTACCAACTGTATATGGAGCATTGCAAATGTCAACCCCAGTCATATAATGATGATTCAGAATCCAGCAGAGAAAAGAGTACACTCAAGAGTTTTAACAAAAAAACATAGAACATTCATTAAAGCAACAAGCCAACAACGAATTATGGCCATGAAAAAGGAAATGCTAGTTGCTCATATAAACATGAAGGTGACACAAAAAATGACCATAGATAAATATTTTACAGAGAGAAGAACCCAATGTAGTTAATTAATTCTATAATTTATACTCCTTTATGAGATTTTATCACAACCACTCAAATCAAGGCCAAGAATGTAGATATCTATAATCTACTTAATTCACTTGTTGCAGAAGATATTGAGCTTGTATAAAGGTTACTTCAGAGTTTCCCTGGTTATCTCTCTTACTATAAAAGTCAAGCTTGTTTCTTACAATTTAATAGATGGACAAAAATAACCCTTTACCAAATAAACCACCCACCATTTAATTAAGGACAAAACAAGTAAATTTACCATGACAACAAATAATGTTTGGACAAAAATAGCCTCAAATATAATAAATCATCTACCATTAATTAAGGTCAAACAAGTAAATTTATCAGGGACTAATTAATTCCATTAATAATCAAATAATAATTTCATCCCTTGACTTATTCAAGTTTTAAAGTTAGGTCTTACAGTTTTGAATTCTATTTATTTTGTCTTGTATTTTTACTTCCTTATCAGTTTCCCCCTCCTACCATTATCGTTACAAATGTCGTCCAATATTTTCTAAAATAACAAAAATACACTTACTCAGTCGAGAGACTAAAAATTTATTTGAAACTAAAAAATAATATGATATTACATTCTTAAATAATATGGTTTTACTCAGTAAAGACATTATAGAAGTAAATGAAAAAATGTTATTATAATAATATATTTGTTAGTGAGTATCAAGATATTAATCAAAAATATGTAGCGTCTTTAGCTATTATCCATGAATAAGCTAAGGGAAGTGTGTTAAAAAAATGTGTCATAATGTCAATAAGATGAAGAAAATGAAGAACCAATTGATGAATTCGTGCGTTTTGTTACAAAAGAAAGCCAAAATCTACAGTTTACTTCTTTAAATTTTCAAACTACTACAAGCAACCTTAAAAACTATCATACTGCTTCTAACTTATAAATATTACAAACAAACCACTGTTAGTAAGCGCAAATAACTATGTTTAAAATATTTTACTCCTTCCCATAACAGGGTTCCAAACCTCTAACCTCTTTTGGTCTTAACTTGCTTGCTCATCTTCATAGAACCCGGAGAAGTTACGTGTGAGAATCTCTCTATTCCCCTCCCCTGGCTATCAACTTTCTTTTCTTCTGCCACAACTCTCCTTTAATTGAAAGAAATTGTCACCAATCAACATCCTTTCAAGTAGCTCCATCCTAAATTAGATTCTCTCCTTACTTAATAATTTGACACCGAAAGTGTATAGGAGGTAAGAAATGAGAGACGTTCGAGAAAGAAGTCCGAGACTAATCAGAAGCTAAAGAGATTCTATGTTTCTATTTTAATAAGGTGAGGTGAATGCGTTTCTTGGTGATGGTGATGGCGGTGCTTACGACCGCATGGATGATGGTGTTAGAGGTTGTGGTGATAGTAATTTTAGGGATGACAGTAGTGGATTAGATGAAATACATCGTTGTGAGATTTCCTAATCATCAAATTTTCAAATATCCATATGGACTTCAGATTCAATTTGAAAGTTTGAAAATTCAAAAAAATTGAATTTGAGTTTGTAAAAAAGTGAAATTTAAGGTTGTGGTGGTGGTGTGTCTATCATTGATGGGTTTTCCAAATTGGTTACTTCGAAGGAAAGAGTAAGAAATTAGAAAAGGAAATAAAATCAAATCAAAAAATTAAATTTTGGACTAATGGTAAAATTTGAGGTGTTAGTGGTGGTGGCGAGTCTATAAATGATGGGGTTGCCGAAAGAAAGTGAGGGCTAAAAAATAAATTTTAAATTTCATTTTTTGGAGTAATGCATTTTTTAACGTTGAATTTAAATATCAGACAAAGTATAACTAATTTTAGATTATTTAAATAATTTTCTTAATTAAAAAAATATTTTAAATATTAAATGGCAAACTAAATGATGAAATTATAACAAATCCCACTTTGCGCCATAAGCAAAATGATCAAAATAATCCTCATGTACACGATTTTCCATCACTATTTTTAATGCCCATAGACGGAAGAGGACAAATAGAAAAAAACATGTAGGAAAGTGAGACATCATATGTTGAGAATGACATTATTAGAGGTATATGAAAAATTGTAACTATAATAATACATTGGTTGGTGAGAATCGAGATATTAAACAAATCTATAGCGTGCTTAGTAATCACGTATGAATAAGCTAAGAGAAACGTGTTAAGGAAAGGTGGTATAATGTCAAGAAGATAAAGAAAAATAGAGAACTTAGTTGACAAATCTGTGCGTTTTGTTAGAGAAGAAATTAAGTTAGAATCGATAGGAAAGTCGTTTGAAGAAAGTAGTTCCACTTAACGGAAGCTAAAGATATGTTATTTTTCCAGTTTAGCAAGGCAAGGTGGACACGTTTCTTGGTGGTGGTGATAGCTGTGGCGGCATTTGCAGGGATGCTGGTAGTGGTGGGGCGATTTTAAGCATGAAAGTGGTGATTTATGTGGAATACGCCATTAAATAAATGAGTAAGAAATTAAACAAAGAAATAAGATAAAATAAAAAAAAATGATTTATAGGCTAATAGTGTTATTTGAGGTGGTAGTGGTGGTAATGGTGATGGGTGTATAAATTAAATAAATTCTAAATTTAATTATGAGACAAATTAAAATAACAACATTGCTAGCCTTACAACTAATTTTATAATTTTTCTTACTACTAAATCTTCAAGCGCAAAAATGTCTTTGTTCAAAACAACTTTGCGTTTCTTCAAAGCATAGTTGTAAGGAATGTAGTATAATTAGTTTTAAGGTTAGCATTTTCCTTACCATTTCTCTGCATTCGAGCTCGTCTCTCTTTCCGATGAATTCATCGATAAGGGTTATGTGTTTTTTGTTAATCGCATGTTTTTACTAGGGTTTTTAGTAAGTATAGTATATACCCTCTGATTTCTATTTTAGGCGGGAGTTTTGCATGAGATAGAATGAGGAAGATCAGAGATGGAGTTTGGCTAGAATCGAAGAAGGACGGCGCTGAAGTTGTGATAAGCGTGACCGAACTGGGAAGGGTTTAGGCTGGAGATGGCGGCTATTTTGGTGGAGCGAGAGATGGGCACTTGCACCGGGAGAAGAGGGAAGGAGAGTGTGTGAGATTAGAGTTTTTTACTTTTAATATATTTATCTCTAAAGCAGATAATGAAAATGTCATTTTTACCCCGCATTTAGAAGACCATGTGCTATTTAACGTGAATATTCTAGCGTCCATCACGGATAGGTTGGAAAATGGGAAAAAAATGTAACATCGGATATCATTATGAAACAAACCTTAGGTTGGGGTACATTATACGATTTGGTGGATACCTTGGGGGAAATTGTAATTTGGTCATATAATTATTTTTAAATTATTGAAACAATTATTTATTATTATTTTTATTTAAAAACATTTTTTAAATACTAAATGGTTAATTATATAATAAAGTTATAACAAAATCTTATTTTCCACCCCTAGCAAAATGATCAAAATAATATTCATGTGACATGCACACATCATTTTCCGTACGTTACTATTTTTAACACCCAAAGACGGGAGGGAGTAAAGTGGAACAAATAGAAAAATAAGGTATGAAAGTGGGACACTTCGTAGGTTGAGGTCAAATGTGAGATTTAGTGTGTAATTTTGGGGGCTAATCATAAGTTTGCCCCATCAAAATTAGTCCAAAATACACATTGTCTCCTAAGATATCCACCAAATCCACTTTGGCCCTCAACGTAATTTTGTAGTATTTCCATATTTCATATCAAATTTGGTGATTGTGATGTAACGTGTGGTAATCGTAGTGATAAAAATGGTAGCGAATAATGTTTAAGATCGAGAATTTGCTCAATTCAAACCATAAACCATATCAATGGTGCCAAGGAGAAATTTGTTGGAGTTTAAGCTAGGGACGATGAAGACGGATTGAATCATGACGTGCCTCATCATTATCGTATGCATCTGTGATGAATTCAAATATGAGTTTTGAAATTCATCGTGTATGCTTATGCATTGTGTTTGTGGCTTGGTCATTTAACATCGGCAGCTGCGACAACTTTAATTTTTTGTGGGTTCTTATTCATGGCGGCCTTGACACCTGAATGTGATCCTCTTCTTGTGTTTTATCTCTCTCTGATATGATTCTGCACTATTTTTATTTATTTTTCTATATAAAAATTTGAATAAAAGATTTAGACACTTTTGAGTTTTATCTCATTTAAAATTTAAATAAGATGTCATTGTTGGAGAAGAAGCAGAGAAAGCGTTGTCGGAGAATAAGAAAATGAAGTTTTTTTTTGGTAATAAAAACACAGAAAACATTGTTAAAAATGACCAAAATGTCCTTCACGTGAAATACCATTTGCACCTTAACGTCATATTGGTAACCTTAGTAATGTCTAGGGGGCAAACTAGAAAAAACTTATACAATGTCATATGAAAATGACACAAAAGTTAGGTTGGGTGGTAAAATGAGACTTTATAGATACTCTGGGTGAATTTTGTATTTTAGAGTGTAAGTATATACTTTGGGATTGTCAGTTTGATTTCTATAAAACAATTTATTATTTTTCAAAGAGAGTCATAAATTTCATAAACGACATAAGCTAAGTCTCCAACAACAATGTGCTTATATAAGAAAGTAAGCTTGAATTGTTTTCAATTCCAACACCGATAAAAGTGAATGAATTAATGTTTGGTATTAAAAAAAAGATTTAAAAATAACCAATAAAAAAGACAAATGTGTAGGATAAGTTGCAATATAATGACTAAAAGCTTGCATTATAAATTACCGAAAAACAAAATATCGAAAAACCTAAACACAAAACAACACAATTTATAAGTCTCAAAACTATAAAGATTAAAACACAAAAAGAATCAAATAATTAAAAGTAAATAAAAAAGTTATGAAACTGACAAATCACTTTAAAAAAACCATTAACACCACGTGCGTTAACCACGTGCAACGCACGTGAATCTTACTAGTTTATTCTAAATGGAGAAAGATATGAGTTCTTGTCTTTTGGTGTGATAACTTGGGGAAAACCTTAGGTAAGCAATATATATATACACACACACACATATACTTGAAAACTAAGAGATAATTTAATAATGATTCATATTCTCAAATTACATGAAGAGCTATATTTATAGGAGTATATCAGCTCAGTTAAATGAATCAATAAGTCAGTAACTATCCTATTCTTATCTAAATCAGTTACTAACAAATTTATACTTATCTAAAGTACAAATATCTACAAATAACTGAGCTGGTCAGAAGATGTCTCCCATGGCCGGCTTGCTTGTCGTCCTGTTGAACTGCTTTCTTGGTAATCCTTTTGTTAAAATTTCTGCAACCTGCTCACTTGTTGGGACATAGATCATACGTATTTGTCCACCTTCGATTTTTTCCTTGATGAAATGCTTATCCACTTCAACATGCTTAGTTTGGTCATGAAGAACTGGATTATGAGCTATTGAGATTGCTGCCTTGTTATCACAGTAGTTTTTTATAATGGGAAACTGGCTTTCTATCTTTAATTCATCGAGAATTCTTTTTGTCCACAGCACTACACATATCCCGTGTGCAACCGATCTGAACTCAGCTTCTGCACTACTTCTTGCTACCATGCTTTGCTTCTTGCTGCGCCATATAAGCAGATTTCCTCCAACAAATGTGCAATATCCTGAAGTTGAACGTCTATCAATTAAACTCCCAGCCTAATCAGCATCCGTATACACTTCAATTTATGAAGGATTGAGGAAATCTCAATCAATCATGAAGACAATGACATGAACTGTAAACCAGAAATTGGGAAAGAAGAAAGATAATTTCTCTCATTGATTATTCGTATATCTTGTGTTTACAGAGGTGAAGCTCAATACATTTATATGAGAATCAACAAAGAAAAGATCTCCTAACAACTAACTAACTAAATCAAGTTGTAACAACTTTTGATCTAAATTGATCAATTCCAAATATACATACGACTCCCTTGAACTTGCATAGTAACACCCGATTCCCTTAAACAGATAATCGAAAATAACGCCATTCATTCCATTCACTCGACACCCTTAATGTTCTGAATTCATTCACTCGACACCCCTGAAGTCTGAGTGACTGTAGTTGACTGTTTTTCCTTTGTGCCACTCGACACCCCTGCAGTTGTGTCTCCTTCATTGGTTATTTCTTCTTCATCATTTATAGCCCCCCTCAAGCCCAAAGGCTGAAACAAGTTGAAGACATTGAGCTTGCCAAGAAATGATTTCAAAGCAGGAGATGCCAAGGCCTTTGTAAAGACATCAGCCAGCTGAAACTTAGTAGGAACATACCTAGGAGAAATCATGCCAGCCAGAATTTTATCTCTTACCAAGTGACAATCAATTTCAATGTGCTTTGTTCGTTCATGAAAGACTGGATTAGAAGCTAAGCTAAGAGCTCCTTGATTATCACAATGCACAGGAACAGGAGTGAGATGATGTATACCAAAGTCTCTAAGTAATGATAGTAACCAAGTGATTTCACAGTCGCGTGGCTAAGGCTAAGCTGTATTGACCTCACAAGATGATCGGAAACAATTCCTCGCTTCTTGGCTTTCCATGAGATCAAAGATGAACCTAGCATGACACAATAGCTCGATAAGGATTTTTCGGTCATTGGACATGAAGCCCAATCAAAGGCATCACAATAGACTGAAGAGATAATGAACTTGAAGAAGAGTATAGCGCCCTTGTCCTAGAGAGCCTTTAAGGTATCGACGACCAATTTCAAAGCTTTCCCAATGAGGAATTCTAGGACATGAAAGGAACTGGCGAGGATATGAACAAAGATAGGTTATATCAGTCTTGTGATGGACGATAGATAAGTCTTCCAATGAGTCTTCTATATCTTGAAAAATCGAGCAATATATCACCCTTGTCGCCAGCTAGACCATGGCTTTGTTTCATAGGTATTTTGGAGGCTTTAGCGATAGGAAGCCTACATCCGACACAATCTCCGAGTATACTTCCTCGATGAAGACAAATTCTGCCGCAGATCCGCAATTTCTATGCCTAAGAAATATTTCAAAGGTCCTAGATCCTTATCGAAATGAGTGTGCGAGATGAGCTTTAACTGCAGTAATAATAGAAGGATCAGATCCTGTTATTAGGATATCATCTACATAGACCAGTATAGATGTGAAGGATGTTGATTTAGATAGAGTGAATAATGTATGATCATTTTTGGAGGCTTGAAAACCATAGTCCAGTAATGCAGCAGTCAGTTTGGTATACCATTGCCTTGGTGCTTGCTTAAGACCATAGAGGGACTTAAGCAGCCTACAGACAAGTGGAGTAGAAGAATTTGGGAGAGGAAGCCCAGGGGGTGGCTTCATGTACACCTCTTCATCTAAGTCTCCATGTAGAAAAGCATTAGACACATCCATTTGAGATCTGATCCGACCACTTAATTGCGGTGAGAGCCAAGAACACCCTAATCGTTGTCATTTTTGCAACAGTGCAAATGTCTCAAAGTAATCCTCTCCTTCGCCTTCGGTTTGAGTGAACCCCTTTGCCACCGATCGGCCTTATATTTGTCAAGACTTCCATCGCCCTTATATTTCACCCTAAAACCCATTTACGCTGCCTTCTTGTTAGGAGGAAGTGACTGCAGCTGCCAAGTTTTATTTAGCTCTAAGGCATTCAATTCTGTAGTCATGGCCTGACACCAGTTAGGATCTTTCAAGGCTTGAGAATAAGTAGTAGGTTCAGTTATAGAAGAGATATTACATATATAAGAAAAATAAGAGGGAGAAATATAAGAGTAAGATATAGGAGAGGACAAACCTGAGGAGCAAGTAGAGTTGATAAATGTGGATGGAAGATCTGTATAATCCTTGTATTTGCATGGAATATGCCTCACTCTAATAGGCCTAGATGTATTGTTATCAGGGACATGAAAAGACTGGGAGTTTTGAGATGATTGAGAAGGGGATTCAGGAATGGCAGAGGATTCAAGAGTAGATGCAGGAGTATGTATAGGTTCAACTGGAGACTGAGGTTCAGGTTCAAGGATGGGGGAAGATTCAAGAATGATGGAAGGGTCAGGAGTAGGAGTAGATTTAGGAAGTGTAGTAGTAGACTGAGGTATGTATGGAGATTCAGATTCAGAGATAGGGGCAGGCTGAGTTGGAAAGGAATTATTAGAGGTAGATGGATTGAAGGTTGGAATTTCAACTGAAGGAAGTGTGGATTCTAATTGAGTAGGAAAGATTGGTGCAAACATAGGGATAGTAGACTCTGAAGTAAGATAGGGAGCATACTTATAAGGGAAGTTGTCTTCATAAAAGTAAACATCCCTTGAAAAAATAATTTTGTGGGTATGTAGGTCATACAACTTATATGCCTTTTTGCCATAGGGGTACCCTAGGAAAATGCATTTAGTTGCTCTTGGTGAAAATTTATCTCTATGGGATTTTAGAGTAGAAGCAAAGCAAAGACATCCAAATGTTTTTATATGAGAGTAGGTAGGTGGTTGATTAAGAAGCTTTTCATAGGGAGTTTTGTATGAAAGAATAGGGGTAGGTGTTCTATTAATGAGGTAAGTGGCAGTTAGAATACATTCTCCCCAAAATTTTATTGGTAAGTGAGCTTGAAATCTTAATGCTCTAGCAACATTAAGCAAGTGTCTATGTTTTCTTTCAACCCTGCCATTTTGCTGTGGGGTTTCTACACATGAACTTTGATGTTCAATGCCAAGTGATGTAAGAAAAGAGGAAAGAGTATTGTTGAAAAATTCTGAACCATTATCAGATCTGATGGATTTAACAGAAGTATTAAATTGAGTTTGAACCATTTTTAGGAATGTTTGAATGTATGTAAGGATTTGAGTCTTAGAAGACAGTAAGTAAGTCCAAGTAGTCCTTGAGAAATCATCAACTATGGTGAGAAATGAATTGAATCCATTATAGGTTTTATGATGGTATGGTCCCCACACATCACAATGAATAAGAGAAAAGGGAATAGAGGCTTGACTATGACTTATTGGAAAGGGAATACGACATTGTTTTGCCAAATGACATACATCACAGATAAAGTCCATATTAGTAGCATTACAATCAATAGGAAAGTGTTTCGTGGATTGAGCAGAGTATGACCTAGTCTATTATGCCAAAGTCTAGCTGAATTTGAATGAGATACGTAAGTGAAACATTAGGTCAGAAAGTAGAAGATATTCCATGTAAACTCAATTTGTATAGACCTTTATCCACTTTACCAATCCCCTTCAAGCTCCTGTGGGTTGAGTCCTGGAATAGACAATAAGAAGGTAGAAAGGTTAAGGAGCAATTACTTTGGGAAGTAAGTTTACTTACTGATAACAGGTTAAATGTAAATGTAGGTACACACAGGACATTATATAGTGTGATACCAATGGGAAGATTAACCTGACCAATATGAGTAACTGGAGCTTTAAGACCATTAGGAAGAAAGATGAGAGATGGAAAGATTTTAGGATTAACAAGTAAATGAAAAGAAGAAACAATATGGTCAGTGGCTCCAGAATCAATAATCCATTCCAGATCATTACATGCAGTCTTGAATTGAGTAGAGCTTATAAAACTTGGAGTTGCAAAACACTTACCAGCAACTTGTTCAGCATTGGGAGTACATGATGAAGAACAGGTTTGATTTATCATATTCAGTAATTTGTTGTAGTGATCTTGAGACATTGAAACATTTCCATCTCCAGTGTTATTCACATCAGACTGAGTAGTAGTGGCAGCATTTGCATGAGTACCTTGAACAGAAGAATTCACAGCAGATTTGGTTTTCAAGTTCTTTGGCATCTTGGCTGGATCTGGTTTGATGCCATGTAACTTGTGCCATTCAGGAAAGCCTAGCAAAAAGAAACAACTGGTTCTTGTGTGTCTGTACCTCCACGGATCACACATTAAGTTTCCTTTAAGAGTTCCTCTTTACCATTTCCATTAGATCCTTTACTTCCACTGGCTATATATCCTTTGTTATTTCCAGGCAAATTTTTAGCAAACAGTGCAGTAGACACATTGGAATCTATAATCACTGAGTTTGGTGTTTGCAATATGGAACATTCTTTAATTCTCTCATCTTGCATCAACAAAGAGAGGCATGCACTTATGTTAGGCAGAGGAGTCATGGCAAGTATTGTACTCCTAATTCCTGAATGTGATTCATTCAGTCCAATCAAAAATTGAGTGACTCTCTGAATCTGATTATATTCTTCCATTCTTTTAATCAGACCACAGGAACAAGAACACACACACTTAGGCATATTACTTGCCTCTTCAAATCCATCCCAAATAGACCTGAATTTAGTGAAGTAAGTCGTAATGGACATATTTCCTTGCTGTAAATTCATCATATCCTTCTTAATCTGAAATATTTGAGTACCATTCCCTTGAGTGAAACGACATTCCAAGTCATCCCAAATTTCCTTAGCTGTTTTAAAATAGACCAGACTTGCACTTATTTCAGGTGAGATAGCATTTAACAGCCAAGAGATTAACATATCATTGCACCTTTGCCAATGAGAAATGTATTTCGAATTCAAGTTAGGTTTCTTATGAATTCCAGTGACAATTCCAAGTTTCAGTTTAGAAGAGAGAGCTATCATCATAGCTCTTTTCCACTGATTGTAATTGGTGTTATTAAGTACATGAGTGACCAAACTCATTCCAGGATGGTCATTTGGATGCAAATATAATGGATGTGAAGCAGGAATAGAGAGATGTACCTCAGCCGATTCATATTCATCTTCTTCTTCAAATGTTTGTTCCTGTGAAGAGTCTGATTTCTGTGATGATTCTGATTTCTGCTGTGAATCCTCAATGTTTTGATTATCCCCAGACATTCTGAATGAATTTCTCAACTGTTTATGACTTAGGATTTGCGATTGAGGTTTGATCTGCAATGCGGAAGCATGAAAAACGCTCTGATACCATGAAGGATTGAGGAAATCTCAATCAATCATGAAGACAATGACATGAACTGTAAACCAGAAATTGGGAAAGAAGAAAGATAATTTCTCTCATTGATTATTCGTATATCTTGTGTTTACAGAGGTGAAGCTCAATACATTTATATGAGAATCAACAAAGAAAAGATCTCCTAACAACTAACTAACTAAATCAAGCTGTGTAACAGCTTTTGATCTAACAGAATTGATCAATTCCAGAAATATACATACGACTCCCTTGAACTTCTGCATAGTAACACCCGATTCCCCTTAAACGGTGATAGCGAAAATAACGCCATTCATTCCATTCACTCGACACCCTTAATGTTACGAATTCATTCACTCGACACCCACGAAGTCGAGTCAGAGTTATTGTTTTTCCTTTGTGCCACTCGACACCCCTGCAGTTGTGTCTCCTTCATTGGTTATTTCTTCTTCATCATTTATAATTTACAGATTGTTTCATTTTCCAAACACGAGTCCTCTTCCTGGTGTCCCTTTTAAGAACTTCAAGATTATCACGGTATGCGCTTTCAAAATGTTCAGTCTGTGCGTCATAAAGCGGCTCAAGGCATGCATAAATTGGCTCAAGACACTTACGCAAAAAGCTATGTCGACGGTAAGACCAATCTTGGACTGAAGAAGAAGAAACCGTTGAGTAGACAAAGGTTTGGTGAGGCGTCCGCTAGGCGGTCGGCGGAAGAGACATGAGCAACAACGCAATGGCCTTGTTTTGAACTTGTTCGCGAATGAAATGGTAGTCGAGGCGACATGTTTCATGCGAGAGTGAAAGACGGGATTAGGCGCGAGTTGGTGGCACCAATGTTGTCGCAGATAATAGAGATGGGATAGAGACATGAAGTTCGGTGAGCAAGGAACAAAGCCACTGAGTTCAGCCGGCTTCTTTGCCAGGCAGAATCGAAGAGCTTGGTTGAAGAACGAGCAACCGTGCGTTGCTTTTTCGAAGACCATGAGACAAGATTGGGCCGAGATAAATGAGATAAGCGAGGTAGACGATATAATCGTCTTTGTCACCAGCCAATCAACATCGGAAAAGGCATGAAGAATCGGATCGAGTTACGATGGAGAGTAAGACCATGATCTAGTGTACTTGAGGTAATCTGGAGAAGGCGTTTTGGCACCTTGAATGTTGTAGGCGATGCATAAATTGAGATAACTTGCTTGACCGATGTAGGCAATGTCGAGGCGGTGAGGGAAAGATATTGAAGACTACAGACGAGAGCACGATAGTCAGTTGGGGATGAAAGTGGCGAGCCGCATGTAGTAGTGAGGATGGGTGTTGTGGCTAGAGGAGTGGCAACCGGCTTTGCGGTGGACATGTTGTGCTTTACAAGGAGATCGAGAATGTACTTTGGGAAAGGAACAACCAGTTGCATGGGATTGAACTTCAACGCCAAGGAAGTAGCGAGAGGGCCAAGATCCTTGAGGAAAATCTGTTGGATAATTGAGTGATGAAGTCCCGAACCATATCCGCATTGTTGCTGTGACAATGATATCATCAACATAAATTAAGAAGTAGATGAGTGCATTGTTACCATGATAGATGAAGAGCGATGTATCCTTGCAACCGAATTCTGAAACCCGATAGAGAGGAGATAGTTATGCGAGCTCGGTATACCAAGCGAGGCGACTTGTTTAAGACTCATAAATAGCTTTCCTAAGCTTACCGCATAGCTCGGATGGTCGATGTCAGCTGAAACCCCGGAGGTTGGGTCATGAACACTTCCTCAGAAAGTGTGCCTTGAAGGAAGGCGTTATTCACGTCAAGTTGTGGAGATGGCCAATGACGAGATACTGCCAAGGCGAGAACCAGCCCAGAATGGTTGTAAGGACTTGACCACGAGGGCTATATGTATCTTGGTAATCTATTCAGGGACGTTGGTGAAACCCTTCGCAACTAGGCCTTGTGTTTGTCAATGGATCCATCGGGAAGGTATTTGTCTGAAACACCCGCTTGCACCCAACTAGATTTTGATGAGGGTGGGGAGGAACCAGCTCCCATGTGCCATTAGTTACCAGAGCATCAAATTCGGCAGATAGAGCATGCCGCCATTGAGGATCACGGAGAGCCTGAGTAACAGTGGTAGGCTCACTGGATGGTGGGTTTTGTTGAAGCTGGGCCGTAAGGTTCAATTTCGTGACAGGTTTAAAAATATTGTTTTTAGAGCGGGTGGTGATAGTGTGAGGTGGGCTGGGAATAGGGAGATGGAGCGGGTAAGAGGCGGGCTTAGTGCAGGGTAGTCTGGTGAGAGGGGCGTTTGTTGTGGTGAGAAGTGGGCGGGGGTTTGCGAAGTGGTGCAGGCTGGGGCAGGGGAGGCGGTGTGGTGTGGATGGAGCGGAGGAGAGGCTGGGCTGGGTGTCGTGGAGGTGAGTGGTACTTGGACGTGAGTAGAAGTTGATGGAGAGGACGATTATAGGAAGGGCAATAGAGCACCATTCGGTAGGAGAGAGAGTAAGGGAGTGGAGGGAGTGGGAGCGGAAGGAGTGGCAAATGGAAAAATTGACTCAATAAACTTGACATGACGAGAGACATAGATACGAGAGGTGGAGGTATCGAGACACAGATAAGCACTTTGGGTAAGTGAATAGCCGAGGAAGACACATGGGGATGATTTTGGGGCAAGTTTATGTGGAGAGTACGGGCGGAGCCAAGGATAACATAGGCATCAAAGCTACGGAGTTTAGAATAGTTGGGGGTATTTTGAAGAGTTTGTGATAGGGAGCTAAGGTCAAGAGTGGGGGTGGGAAGACGATTAATAAGGTAAACGGCGGTGGAGAAGGCATGAGACCAATAGGTTAAGGGCATGACGCATGAGAAAGAGGGTTAACTCGGCCCCGACTATGACGCATCACCCATAGCCATTGTGTTCGGGGCGTGAGGCGTGAGTTGTGAGATGAGCGATGCCATTGGTAAAGAAGGAAAGATTTAAGTGCATCATATCCCCAATCGTTGTCGAATAAAGAGTGAGAATTCGGCAATAAAAGTGATTTTTCGACAAGAGCTTTGAACCGAAAAAGACATCACCGCCGATTTGGCGCTAATGGGTAGAACCAAGTGTATTTAGTGAAATGGTCGACAAAAATAACATAATACTTGTAACCATCGACGGAGTGAATAGGAGAGGTCCAAACATCGAATAAAGAATTTCAAGAGGGAGATGTGGAGGAAAGAGAGAAATTGAAAATGGTAATTTGTGAATTTTATTAATTTGGAAGAATTACAAAGATTGCTAGTCTTATCGTAACATTCTAAATGAAAGGATGCAAGGATGTGTTAAAAAATAAAAGCGTAAGGATGTCCTAGCGATGATGCCAGCGGACGAGTCGGTTTGATACTTGAGAAGGCAATGAGCGGAGAGGTGGGGAAGAAGTGGTGGATGGCCACTCATGAACCAGTCTTTAGTTGGACCACGAAAAAATTGCCCAGTGCGAAGGTCCTTGACGAAGAAGGTGAGAACTCTATTGATGTATTATTTGTTTGACAAAATTGAGAGATTGAAATTAAGTTCTTTTGCATTTGAGGGACACATAAAACATTAGACAGTTGAAAAGATTGAGAGGGAGTAGAGAGAGATGTAGAGCCGGTGTGAGAGATGGGGAGACCCTTACCATTGCCAATGACTACATCATCCGAACCATCATAAGGGGTGTGGTAGGCTAGGTTTTGAAGGTCAGAGGTGACGTGGTGAGATGCGCCACTATCAAGGAGCCAGTTTGGGGTGGTTGTGGGAAAGGAGGTGGCAACATGGGGCACGGTGGGGAAAGTGGCTGCCAAGGGAGGTCTTGGGGCGTGGGTACGCGGGGTTGGGAGGTGCGATGTGGGGGTCTTTGGTTGGGATGGGTTTGAGTAAAAAGATGGCAATTAGCTAGGGACATGGCCTTTGGTGTTGCACCATGGCAACGACCAAGGAAGGAACGAGGAGAAGGCAGGGGATTGGGGTGGGGTGGTTGATCGGGTTGGTGGTGGATATAGAAGGTGGGTTACGGGGTGGGTGAGATTGGGGGTTAGGCTTAAAGGGGCGAGCATGGGTAGGGTTAGCGGTGGCAGGAAAGGTAGACGGAGAGGTCTTGGTGCGAAGGGCAAGTTCCTTATTGATAAGCTTTTCATGGAGCTCATCAAAGGAAATAGGCAAATCTCGGCTATTAACGAATCGATTGGGTTGGTAATCATCACCTAGGCCATCAAGAACTAGTTGATGAGATCCTCATGATCGAGGGCTTGCGAGATAGCCGATTCATCGAACGAGCTTTTATAGATTACATGTAATCGAGATGGATTGAAAAA
>CM028384.1:97671844-97807723 GCA_013146195.2 Codonopsis lanceolata
TTTAGGCCGGTGAAGTCCACGCACATCCGCCATTTATCGCTTGGCTTGACCATCACCACATTAGCCGCCCTGTGCTCTGTATTGAATCTCCTCAATGATGTCGCCCTCTCGTGAGTTTCGACCTTCTTGATCGCGACATTCTTTCTGGGAATACTGCCTTGGTCGTTGTTGGATGGGCCGGAAGGTGGTCAACGTTGAGGTCATGGCTGCAATGTTCTCACCGATGCCCCTCATGTCTTCAACCTGCCCAGCGAACACGCCCAGTCGTTTTTCAATCAGCTCGGGATCAATCCCGCCTCGAAGCTTCAGGAGGCATGACCTTCCCGATCTTGATTTTTGCTCCTGGTAGGCCTGGATTGATCATGACCTCTTCCAGCCGCCCTCCGGTTGAATATCGGGCTCGTCCTGACTCTGCAAGGTGTCCATCTCAATGTCTTGTGACTTGGGGCTCTCCTCAAGGCCTAAAAGGGCTGGGCCTGAGCTTGCTCCGAAGGCTCTATTAGAGCTTGCTCGAGGCATCTACTTCCATGGCTCGGCCTGGCTTCCATGTCTCTCTCCGAGCTCAATGTTATTGATGGAGGTAGACGCTGGGTTCTGGCTGACCGAGCTACCGCAGCCTCGACGGGAAGGTCCGCATCGGTCGGTTTGGGATCAGATCTCGCTTGATCGGGAATGTCCACAATCAATTTTTGCTTCTTCCTCCTCGAAGTTTCCCTGACATACCCCCACATTGCTCTGGGTTTGCTATTCGAGGATCCCCACTCCATTTTCGTAAAACTTGGCTTTTTGGTGGGGAATGGAGGCTAACCATCCGAACTTGGCTCATTGCTGAGCACCTAAAATGCAGTTGTATGTCGATTTTAGGTCGATCACTAAGAATGTGATCATCTCAATCCGTGTTTGGGCCCCATCGCCCATGAACAACTCCAGCTCGATCGTGCCATTAACGCCCACCTGGTGATTGGTGAACCCTTCAAGCTTTCCCAAATATGGCTTCGAGCATGGTGTCTGAAATTCCAACCCCTCAAGCAGAGTAGTACATGATGTCCCTACATGCCCCGTGATCCAAAGAAAACTGCGTGAACCTCCGCTTGTTGACTAGGCAAGAAATAACTAGTGGTTGCTCGATGCCAACGGAGTGCTCGCCACCGCCACGAGAAAACATATGCTCGTTTCTCCCGCCCCCAGATCGCAGATGTTTCTGGAGAGTTGATGCCTCTAGACAAGGAATATATATGTTTCCCGAGCCGAGTGTTGACGGGAGCTCCTCCCGAATCATGTTTATTACCCCCCGAATTTGAGGGGCCCGGCCACCTCTTCCTCTCGGGGTCTTCCTTGGTCATTATTGGCATTGTTCCCCGCACCCTCGATCCTTTTTGAAGCGATCCAAATTTTGCCCGTATTGATCAACTTCCTGTATTTCGCTTCAATACTACGCATTCTTCCGTAGTATGCCCGCACCATGATGATAGTCGCAGCATTTGTTGGGATCCCTTGTATGGGCGAGCTCTGTGGTCAAGAGGATAGGGAATCAGCGTCTCCGACTTGGAGCATGATATCTTCCCGCCGTTGTGTTTAGCGGGTAAACCGAAGCCTGCATGCCTTTGCCCTGAGTGGATGATTTCTTTCTGCCTCTGCGCGACGGTTGTTGCCCTCGGTCCTCGGTCCCGTCACCGGGCGTGGCCGAGCCTCCCTGGGCCTTGTCTTTGTTTTGTTTTGCCTCGTCCGAGCAGCCTCGGGCCGAAAGGTAATAGGTGTGAACTTGCTAGCGCTCAGCCTTGGAGGCTCCTGTTCATAGCCAAGATCGCCTTCTGGCCCTCAAGCTTTCATGTTGTTTAGATAACGTAAAGTTATCTCGGGTCACTGGTCATGTTACTTGGTCGAGCCGCCTCGAACCTTTTCAAATAGCTTGCGATGATTCATTATCTCCCACTTGATCTTAGCAAGGTCGGCGGCTTTGGGTTGGGCCCCGCATTGCCAAATTCCTCCAAGAACTTCTCTGAGCACCGCCTCAGCCTCCCAATGGATCCCCTGGGGAACTCGCCTAACTGTTGTGCCTTCCCCGAAGGCTCCTCGAATGCCCGCATTTTCAAGGCTTCGATATCTGTGACGTGACCGAATCCGAATTGTGCTTCGAATGATCGAAGCCAATCGCTTGCCCGCGTCTTCCCGAAATATTTGTCAAACTGCGGGAAGATGACTCCTTGCGCGGTGGCGATTCTCGATATCCGGAGTGAAAGGGCTGCCTCCAAGGCTTAGGCCCCATACCGGCTTGGCCACCGGCTAGGTTTGCCATTTGTTTCGCCATGTCCCTTTTCATGGCCTCCATCTTCTCGATATAGCCGCTTTCCACATCTTCTGTCAATCTTGAAGAATGGGCAGGGTCCGAGTGGTCACCACGCACATGCGGGCAGAAGGTGGGCGCGCATGAGGATCCGACCTCCGGCGTGATGCGGGCTTTGTACTTTGGCCACTGCGCTTCTGCCTCTCCACACTCACGACCTCTACGGCGGCCATGAGTCTCCTCTCGGGAATAGTGCTCATGATGATGATGGCGCCGGTGGGAATGATGTTGACGGTCAGATCTGCCACCGGTGGTCGTCACCGCTTTATCGCATCCACTGGCCGATCAGATGCGATATAGAGGCATGCGTCAGCAGCGGCAACCGCTGGGAGGCCATCTCCAACAAAGCCGGATTGCCGAAGCGCAGTATTGCCACATCGCAATCGGTGCCGGCATGGCCCAAGGCGAGCAGTTGCTGATTGAGAGCATACATCTTACTATAATACTCCGCCTGAACCTGCAAAGCAGCAGCTTGTTGTTCAGTGTTTTGTCCGGGCAGATTTATGTGGCTGCCCTGACTGTTTTCCCGCTGGCGGTTAAGCTGCATCCTGAGATCTTGTGAGCGAGCATCGCGCCTCTCATTGATAACCAGTCTGGCATCGCGTTGGCTTGCGCGGCTTTGGCTGGCATGCTGGGAGATTTGCCCCTCCACAAATGGCACCTCGTTGCCTTGGATTGCCTGCCCTGCAGCCACCTTTTGGTTTCTGGTTTGCACCCCATGAGGTGCTCTTGGGGGAGGGTTGTTTCCAACTTGATGGCTGCCGACTGTTGATTGCTTGCGGTGGCATGGTGCTTGCTACCCTTTCCAGCCATTGCGATAAGAGAAGTTAAGAGTTTCTACCGGAAAAATTTAGAAGGAAGTGATCAAACTTCGTTTCCTGGCAACGGAACCAAACTGATGTGGCAAAAAACACAGCTTGGGCCGTCCTTGAGATGGGTAGGATATCTGGGCTTGGAATCGTCCTCCTTGAGCCTGTTAAGATCACCAACAAACCTGAGTGGAAGTGCAAGGCAGGGCCTCGCGAAACCCCTCCGGCGTGAGAGTAAGTATCGAGTGGTTGTCAAAAGATGAATTGACAGAGTAACGAGGCTCAAGAAAGTGTGTGTACCTTGTTGATGATTATGGAGAGGTATTTATAGGCCCTCAAGGTGATTGAATCCGCCTAGATTCGCCCATAACCGCCGAGATAATCAAGGAGGGAATCCCTTGATTTTAGGCGAAACAGGCGGTTGACCGCGTAGAGATAGGAGTAGATTAGGTAAGTATTCCTCCTTAACATGGAAACCTTTGACTTGCCTTGGAGAGCAAGCTGCCAGCGTCTCACGCTTGATGTGCTCGCGAGTCTCTGCCTCTACTGCTCTATTTGTATAGATCCTTGAACTTGTTGTAGGTCTGAGGATCGGCCCCTGGTCGGGCAGGCAAGGCCGGTGCTCGACCAGGTTTGGGGGCAAAGTAAGTCTGATTCCCTTGCTAAGCATGTATGGTTCCCGGTCATGGCCCCTGGTCGGACAGGCAAGGCCTTTGCCCGCCTAGGTTTGAATAAGGATTATGTTGCTCTCTACTCGTTGGTTCTGTCATTTTGCTCGCTGGGCTGTGGGCCCCGGAGGCATTGTGCTCGTGATTGGCACGTGATGCTAACTCGTGCCTTGCTCGTGACCCGGTTTGGGTCGGGTATATCAGAAGTCAAACTAAGGACAAAAAGATAAAGGCAAAGATAACTATCAAAAATATATAAAAAAAAATTAGATACTACTGTATTGTTTTGGAATGACTTAATTTTAGGAGCGGAGTATATATGTTTAGTAGCAAACAATACCAAAACATATAAACATATAAGAACATCCTAGCAGCAAGAGAACACCAATGTAAAAAAACATCCAAGACATCTTCGAACCAACAATCGAGCATCTGCAAAAGACACCAACCGTCAAACTTGCTGCAAAAATGTCTACCCTTGATTTCATCACACAAAGAATATAACAGACATCACAGTGTTCCTCTTTATGGCATAAGTAGCCAGCGTGCGATCCTCTCGCATTTTCTGGCCTCCGAGGAATAGTTCCTTCACTGGTTCTCTCAGCTGCATTCTAATCAACTTCTTTAGATGACCAATGCTAGTGTCCCCTGGTAGCTCGGAAGACCCCACAATGTCAGAAAATTTTATAGAGTGGAGTGATGTCGCTACCCTAAGAACCATATTGATTGTAGAGTCCTTCGCAACACCATATTTCGCTAATTCCTGATCATCCTCAAGTCTTTTTCCAGCAAACTCGAGATAGTAACATGGATCAACCTGGTTCCCAGGTTTCTGAGTAATCTTGTTCTTCACATCTGAGACGGTGTCATGTTCGCACACTTCAAATGTAATAGTTTTCCCACTCCAAAGCTTCACAAATATTTGAAAGGATCAAGGCACTATCTCTAGAATGGATTCTTCGTCGATATTGTAACTAGCTAAGGTCAACGAATCCTCAAGTTTCTTTCCTCCACAGACTAAATAATAATCGCTACATGGTAAACCAACCTCGCTCCCAATTATTGCTTTGACATCAAGAACAGTGTACAAGATCTTAACTTCAGTTTTGAAAGTCTCGCTTGGACCACGTAAAGTGACAAAGACGCCTCTAGGATTAAAGACCAGATTAAGGATCGCTTTGCCCTTTATGCCAAGCGATGCCAAAGTCCAGCTATTTTCAAGTAGCTTTCCACCATAAAAAAGTGTGTATTTATCCAAGTGAATTCCCTCTGTTACATGGATCATCAATTTGATGTTGTAGATGGTGTTATGCCTCTTTGCTTCAACCTCAATGATTTTCTGCATGGATGATATTTTCACAGCTAGTTTTCACTACCCCTGAAGTTTCAAGAACAAGATGAAGAGTAGAATTCTCATGTATGCCACAATCAACCAGCTTGTGTTCATCTTTGAGATGATGGCCGGCATAGTAAAGCTCCTGAAAATTTTCTGAAACGCCTTCTGTCTCATGCATCGTTGCTTTCAAATCTCTGATCTTATCTGATCTCTTCACTTTCAAGGCAACTGATTTTGATGACCTTCAAGTATTTATTCATCTTCAACAAAACAAACAAGAAAAAGTAACTACTCCCTCCGTCCCTAATTTATTGTCCTGGTTGACCCGGCGCACCGTTTAAGAAAACCGATTTGACTGAATTATTAATATTGGTTTAATGTGTAGTTTCGTTTAAAGCCCATGTGTATGTGGCCCATAATTAAAGTAGGGTGAAAAAGTAAGGGTAAAGTGGTAAAATTGATGTTCTAAAAAGGTAAGTTTCAAAGTAGACAATTATTTTGGGACGGACGAAAAAGGAAAGGAGGACGATAATTTAGGGACGGATGGAGTAGTATTTAATATAAGGGTCAAATAGTGTACTGACAGACTGTCATTCCAACCAAAACCATTCCCAAGAAAGCTAGTCTCATTGGAGAGTCAAGCACTTGAAGGCAAATTCAATGTCTCTGAAGGATATATACAATAACTTCGTTATTTATATGGAAAGTTGAGTTATTTTCTGCGAACGGAAGACTTTTGCTTTAGCTACGATCTTCGTATGTCACAAATGTTGATTTTACAAGTTGATGTGGCAAAAACACAGCTTGGGCCGTCCTTGAGATGGGTTAGATATCTGGGCTTTGGATCGTCTTCCCTGAGCCTATTAAGAACACAAGAAACACTTGAGTGGAAGTGCAAGGCAGGGCCTCGCGAAACCCCTCTGGCGTGAGAGTAAGTCTTGTGCTTAAGTTTGAAAGCAATTTGACAGAGTAACGAGGCTCAAGAAAGTGTGTGTACCTTGTTGATGATTATGGAGAGGTATTTATAGGCCTCCTGTGGTGTTTGAATCCGTATAGGATTCAGTTTCCATAATGGCCGAATAAATCAAGGGTTGAGTCCCTTGATTTTAGGCGTGATAGGCGGCTGGCCGCGTAGATGTAGGAGTTGATAAGGCAAGTGTCCCGCCTAAACATGGAAACCTTTGACTTGCCTTGGAGAGCAAGCTGCCAGCGTCTCATGTTTGATATGTGCGCGGGCGAGCAGGGCTCTGCCCGACCATTCTATTTGCATTGATCCTTGAACTTGTTGTAGGTCTGAGGATCGGCCCCTGGTCGGGCAGGCATGGCCGGTGCTCGACCATGTTTGGGCAAGATAAGTCTGATTCCTTTGCTAAGCATGTATGATTCCCGGTCATGGCCCCTGGTCGGACAGGCAAGGCCTTTGCCCGCCCATGTTTGAATGAGGGTTATGCTGCTCGGTGCTCACTGGTTCTATCATTTCGCTCGCTGGGCTGTGAGCCCCATAGGCATCGTGTTCGTGATCGGCACGTGATGCTGACTCGTGCATTGCTCGTGACCCGGCTTGGGCCGGGTATATCAGTGGCCCCTAGCTTCCTGTCTGGCGGGCATTCATGCTCGGAGCGGGGAGCGTTCAGATTTGATATTCACACGGGCTTCAACACTTGTGAATTTTCAGGAAAAAAAAAGAATTCATCGGGGGAAACTCGAAGCGTATCAAGGAAGCTTATTGTTCAGGGCGTGCCAGGCGCATGTGAGGAAAAGCGCGTGAGCCGTTAGAAGCTGAGGCGACAGGACAGGGCGCGGACCACAAAGCGGCGCATTTAATGCGACGTGCCCTTGGTGATGATAGGCCGTTTCGGCCTCTTTTCTCGCGCCAGCCACCAAGACTCAGCCTATAAAAGGTAATCCATCCTCTTCTCTTCCTCTTTTTACTGCCATCAAGTTTTTAGAGAGAGGATTTCTTTGAGAGCTTGTATTTCCGGTGTCCAGTGCATTCCAGGCTTCGGTGAACTTGGTCAGCGTCGTCCACCGTTCATTCGCTTCCAGTGCTTGCAACCTCTGTGTTGGTTCGATTCCAATTATCCTCCATTTTCCAGAGAATCACCTCCATCTCTCAGAACAGTAAGTTCCTTCCCCCTCTTTCTGTTATGCTCTTTCGTTTTTTGCTTTGGATGAAGCTCTTTGGGCTCTGTATGGATTTTTGCTTTCCCTCCTCATCTCTGTATGATTCTATTAGGGTTTAAGAGGGTAGGACCGCCCTTAGGTAGAGATCGAGGAATAAAACCCGTGGCCTTACTCGCTAGGTGGGCATGGCCCTTTGTTTGACCCAGACTTAGGATTTCTTACCCCTCTTTGCTTTGATAGTTACACGGGCAGAATTCTAATGGCCATCTTCCTCGATCTCTTTGTAGATGTCTGACATGTCCGAGAATGACCGCGAGGCTTTCAGCTATGGCGGGAAGAACGATTCGCTAAGCAGCGAAAAGTCTCCCTAAATTAGCATAGAGCGTGAGGAAGGAGCCAGGTCCGTGGCCGGGCCAACGGTTCGAAGGCGGGTAGTGGACCCCGTGGTCGACATAGTTGATTCCTCTAGCGAGGAAGAATCGGGCGAGAAGAGTGTGACTGGTGGCTTCACTGTCGGGCAGGGCCTCGAGCAGCAAGCAGCCCCTGCTGGAAATTCAGCCGGGCGAGTAGGAATTGAGCAAATGGATTTGGCCGGAAAGGCCTCTGAGGCCGATGAGGCAGATAACTTGCCACTTGCCCGGCGTTTCAAGAAGACTGGTCGCTCTCAGGTGGAAGTGGCCCCTGAAGGGATGGATAACCAGGACCAGGTCCCCATTGCCCGTTGCTTTGCCATGGTAGGTGGCTCTCAAGTTGAGGTTCCAGTCGTTGAAGTGGTCGAGGAAGAAGAAAAAGAGGAGCTCGACTGGTATATCAACGCCGACGAAAGCCGTTATGCTGCTCACTGGGCCACTCTAGACACGGCCAACAAGGTGACGGCGTGGCTTACTTCTCTTGGTGTTGATCCTACTTACTATCGAGCAAGCAAATGGACGCGTCTCGCCCTGTAAACCTTTCCGCGGGAGCAGTGGGAGCTCCTATTCTTTGCAGATTTCTTCCGCGTTGGGTTGCGTCTCCCATTAGAGCCTTTTTTGGTAGACTTTTTATACGAGACCAAGGCCGTCCCTTGCGACCTGATGTTAAATACCGTCCATGCCATCATAGCTTTCACGGTGGCGAGCAGGTTATTAGGATTTGAGCCGGACATGTATTTGCTCCGGAAATTATTCATCTTTGCCCCGAGCACGGGAGGGAAGATCGGAGTAAGGGCGAACTCCAACTTTTTGAGGTTGCTGGCCGACGTCCCTGGAAAGGTGGAGTCTTGGGACAGGAGGGCCCTGTTTATTGAATCGCGGGTTTGTTGGTCGTTTATGCCCACGGCGACCAACGAGATTAAAATCCCCAAAGCATCCAAGCAAGATTTTAGCTCGGGAGAAACTGCCCGGTTAAATGCTTTGAAGGCTGCCGTAGGTGTGATAGAAGAGAACGAGAGACGCGTCGGCCATCAATTCCTTCTTGACTGGAAGGAGCTGGTCTATAATCCGCGTTACTTGTGTTTGGCCGGGGTGATGCGAGTAGAGATCCCCGAGGTGGAGCCCCTTCTGATCCACGTGCCCGAGAACCCTCACCCTTATTGGGATGATTGCCATGGGCGAATGTTTAAGCATGAATGCGTTGAGTGTAAACGGCTGGGCCCGGGCGGCAACTGCCGACCAGTTTACAAAGACCATGACGGTTGCCTGCCCATCTTTAATATTTTCCATTTTGCTCACCCCTTTTTCGAACTCATTGTAACTCGTTTCACTCTGTTTTATTTCAGGAATGAAGAATTTGGCCGTATTAAGGCAGCGAAAGAAGGAGGCTGATCAACGAGCGGCTGACTTGAAGGTCAACAAGCTTGTGGAATTGCCCAAGGTACCATTCTGCCCGCTAGCGAAGAAAACCCCGGACTTGGGCAAGGCCACAAGTCCGGCAAAGAAGGCTGTAGCGCCTAAGGTTGCTGCTGGCACACAGAGACAGCCCACGCAGAGAGAGGTCATCGTGGCTATTCCTGTAGACGACTCTGAACCGCCCGCTGCCAACATCCCTGTGGTGCCCGCTGCCAAGGATGCTAAGGCAAAGGGCAAAAGGAAGAAAAGCTCTAGTCCTCCTCCTGCCCGTGAAGTTCGCCGCCGAGGCTCGAGCCCCGATCCGGTTCCCTCTGCCCCCTCTCAGGCCGAGCCTGCAACTTGGAGGCGGTAGGCTTCAGAATGCCCTCTCTACTACCGGCCGCTCGGGCTGCAGTGAAGAAATTACGGGGATGCCCCGCTATTGGGGGGTATCGACCTTTATGCCCGCGGGAGCCTGGGTGGCCTGGTAGGCAAAGGTGTCATAGAAAGAGTTTTGCACGACGATCTTGCTCGCGATCGTGATACAGCCGGTCACGTCTTGGTTGGAAACGTTGGGCTCTGCCTGAGCGAGGTAAAAGTTTTTGACTGAAGTTCGCCTCTTCCCTCTTTGTTTTTGTTTTATGTTTCTGATTCATATTCTCTGCTTGCAGATTGCTTCCACTTGTGCCAATCTCTATGATAGGTACAACGAGGAGAAAGCTGCTCGCAAGAAGGCGGACGCTGACAGTAAGACTCACGAGGGCCTGGCGAAGGAGAAGATCGAGCAGGTGGCTCTCCTGGTTGATGAGCTAGAGGCCAAAACTAAGGCGGCCAAAAAGAAAGAAGATGAACTGTTCGAGCGTGATTTGAAGTTGGTCGCCCAGAATGGTGACTTAACTGCCGCAAAGAAAGAGTTGGTCGGCCAGGTAAAGAAGAACCAGGCTGACCTGGAGAAGAGTCAGAACGAGTTAGCCGCGGTCATCAAGCAAAGGGATCTCTTACAGGCAGAGAGAAGTTCCCTTAGGATGCAAGCCGTGAAGGATGGGAAGCTCGTCGAGGAGCTGAATCAAAAAGCTGAAGAAAGCCGAGGAGTCCACAGCGGCGAACTACAAAAAATCCAAAGATTTTGAGAACACTGTGGATGAGGCCATCCTTCCTTACTTTGCTCACGGTACCCGCCATATACTGAGAATGCTCGCCGGCCATGGAGGAGTAGGAATGAAAACAATGGCGGAATGGGCCGTGCTTGACCCTTATGCTGAAGTTGCTCGTCCCTTCCATGCACTGGTCCCCTATACCAAGGACAAGATGGCCACCCTGGCTCAGGGCGATGTTAATGCTGGGCGGGCACCCTGGGTTCCGCCGCCTGTGGACGAAGTGAATGTCTGCTCGCTAATCGAAGCCTTGGAATCTGAGGATGAGGTTTTGAAAGATACCGAGCAAATTGAAGCAGAGTCTCAGGCTAAGGCGGCTGAAGATGAGGCTACCCGTAGAGAGCTGAACCTTCAATACCAACTGCAATATCAAAGTGGCGCCAAAGAGCTTCCTCCTCCTCCTCCTGAGCAAGCTTAAAATCATATCTGGCCTGCGCGCTACTATTTCCTCTTTTTCTTTTGTAATTCCTGATTCGACTGCAATGGGATTTATTTTTCTTCGATAGATATTCCTTGCATTTGTTTCGATTTAACTGTTTGTTTGCTCGATAACTGTTTTCTCACTTGCATATTTTTCCTGTCATTTGTTAGTACAAGTGCTGGTGTTCCCCAGAAAATATGTCGAGCATAAATGTATGAATAACTTTAACCAAGTATGATTATTAACATAAAAATAACAAGACTAATAAAGCAATCTTATTATTTAAATTGAGATGTTACCCGAACAAACACCGGGTATGATTGCTTGGATCTGGCCAAGGCTTAGAGCGAGTGAGCTTCTAGAAGACTGCCAAGCGGGCAAGGCCCAGCTCTCAATCGGCAACCAACAACCGGGCATGGCCTTTATTCGATGTGGGTAGTTCGAAGCGGTTGCTAGTATATCTTCCGGGTATTGAGATATACGGTTAACAGTGTTGCTCGGTCACTGTAGGAACCCGAGGTAGTTAACCGCTATCTTGTAGGCATGGCCTCTATCGCCCGGGGCGAGCATCCTAGTACGTGAACCTGGGCATGGCCGCATCTCACCCACAAAGGATAAATTCACAGATACTAGGGATTTTTAGAATTGTTGACCGGGCATGGCCCTCGTCTGCTCGTCAGGCGAGCAGAATTTAGTCAAACAAGTCCGAACAATTGCAGAATGACAATTCACTGATAACTTTGAAAATTCTGAACTGATAAACACGACAACAACTTGCCTTTTATTGATAAATGATCGATGACCCTCAACAGGACTGAGGTCTTGCCAGTTTGTTTCTTTGACCTAGGGGTAATACTTTTTGAGGTGGTCTGCATGCCAAGGATGCTTCAGGTCTTTTCCCTCTGGAGCCTGGAGTGTGTAAGCACCCTCCCTTATTATTCCAGTAACTCGGAAAGGACCTTCTTAAATAGGAGACAACTTCCCCAATTCTGCCCGATGACCGGTTACCTCAATCTTCCTGAGTACTAAGTCTCCGATAGAGAAGGCTCTGCCTCGAACTCTCTTGTCATGGTGAGCTTTTGCCCTCTGTTTGTAGTTGACCATTCTGAGCCGTGCATCCAACCTCCTTTCTTCGAGGAAGTCTAAGTCCATGGCCCTGGCAAGTTGATTGTTTTGCTCGCTGTAATGTGAAACGCGGTAGCTAGGCAAGGCCATTTCCACCGGAATCATAGCTTCCGACGCATAGGTGAGTGCAAATGGAGTTTCCTCGGTTGGTCCTCGAACAGTGGTTCTGACTGCCCACAGAGCTGATTGTAATTCTTCTGCCCACTTCCCTGCTCGCCCTTCTAAGTTCCGCTTAAGCGCGTGCAAAACTTGTTTGTTAGCAGCCTCTGCTTGGCCGTTACCTTGAGGGTGGCGACGCCGCCGGTGTTTCACACCTAAGCGAGCACATTCCGCTGTGAACTTGTCTGAAAACTGAGTACCATGGTCAGATATCATTGCCCGAGGGAGGCCGAACCTGCACCACACCTAGTCGTGTATGAACTTGATGACATTTGCCTCTGAAATTTTGGCCAGGGGTTTTGCCTCAATCCATTTCGTGAACTAGTCTATGGTGACTACTGCGTATTTGTACTTGTATTGTGCCAGCGGGAATGGGCCGATCAGATCGATTCCCCACATGTCGAAGGGTCAGGCCGCTACGACTGGGGTTTGTATTGTGGATGGAAGCCTTGGTATGTCCGCGTATCTCTGGCACTTGTCACATTCACGAACATACTTTTCCGCGTCCTTTCTAAGGGTAATCCGGTAGTATCACGCTCGCGAGACCCTTTCTGCTAGAGCTCTTGTGCCCGGGTAGCCGCCACATTCCCCTTCATGTACCTCATCAGAGCCCCTCGGTTAGTTCCGGGGTACACAAATAAGCATGGTCGACCTTAGATCGCTTGTACAAGATTCCCCAACTACCGAGTAACGCAGCAGGCAACCCCGGTTGTTGTGGCCTTGACCTTGTCTGAGGCGAGAACTCCACCTGCTTGATGTAATCCTTGTAGTCATCAATCCAGCTTCTGGCCGCTGGCTCGATGTCCATAATGACTGGTCTATCGATGGTTGGGGTTTCCATGTGCTCGATCATTACTGAAGGATTTAGCAAAGCCAGATTTTCCTCAGCGATCTTGGATAAGTAGTCTGCTCGCATGTTGTCTGCTCGATCAATCCTGATTATTTCCCCGAGCTTGAAATTTTCAAGATTTCCTTGACTAGCTCGCGTATTTAACCAGAGGGTAGGGTGGTGTACCATATATTCCCCCACGGACTTGGTTCTGACTAGTTGTGAATCCAGTACAGATGAGCAACTTCTACGTCCGCCCATGCATTTGCGAGCTCGAGCCTAGCAATCATCGCTTCATACTCGACAGCGTTGTTGGAAGCGAGAGGATTTGAGCAGGAGGAGCTAGCTCAAGAATTATGTGATTTCATCGGAAGCTATGAGAAGGATGCCAACTCCCTCGGCTCCAGACTTGCTGTTGCCCGTCCACATAGAATCCCAACGGTAGGCTGGTCGAGGTTGTGGCAATTGTTTTTGCTCGGGCTCTACCGGCTGCTTGGTCTCAGGACCCTCGTGATGGGTGAAACTTGTTTCGACCAAGAAATCAGCCAATGCATGTGCTTTGATTGCTCGTCTGGGCAAGTAATCTATGTGGAACTCGGTGAGTTCGATCGACCCGATTGAGCGATCTACGATGTATCGAGGTTTGTGTAGAGACTTTGCAGCGTGGTGCTGTGTATACTATGATTACATGTGCAGAAAAATAAGCCCTTAATTTTCGGGCGGCTATGACAAGCGAGTAAGCTAATTTTTCTACATTAAAATAACGACCCTCAACAGGACTAAAGGCCTTGGATACATAGTACACAGGCTTTTGAACATCTAATTCCTCCACAACTAAAAGCGGCCACGGCTTTGTGGAGTAAAATTGGCTGCTAGACTCACAAATAAAGGCTCACCGGGCATGGGGCTCTTGAGAAGAGGTGGTTTGCTTAGAGGTATTCCACAGAGCTGCTTTCGAGGGCCTTAGCACGATCTGCATTCCACTCGAAACCCTTGTTGCCTTGCAGAGGCTTGAAGAAAGGGAGGCATTTTCGGTGACCAGATGAAGCGGCTAAAGCGCTGATGACCACGCCATTCAGCTAACTGGATATGTTTGATGCGGTAAAATGATAAGGCTGCTCAATGTCGAGTAGGGCTTGTATCTTCTCGAGGTTGGCCTCTATACATGTTGGTTGACCATGAACCCCAAAAACTTCCCTGCTCGGACCTCGAAAGCACATTTACTCGGATTCAGCTTCATGTTGTGTTTGCGCAGATTGGCGAACGTTTCTGCCAGGTCAAGAGCATGGTTGCGGCCTTTTGTTTTGATGACCATGTCATCTATATAGGCTTCCATGTTTAGATCTGGGGCGAAAACCTTGTTAACCATCTGTTGGTAAGTTGCCCTGCATTTTTTGACCCGAAGGGCATCATTTTAATAGGCCCAAATTTGCCCCGGTACTGGAAGAATTTGTTTTCTTTGTCTTGCTCATTCATTTTGACTGATGATAACTGAGTATCGTCAGGCGAGCATCTCGAACCCGACTATCAGTCGGCGAGCACATCAATGCGGGCGGTGGGTACTTGATCTTTCGGGCCGAGGCTTTGTTAAGGCTGGTGAAGTCGGCCACATCAGCCATTTGTCGTTGGCCTTCTTGACCATTACCACATTAGCTTGACCGGGTCGATGCTGAATCTCCTCAATAATGTACGCCTTTAGGAGCTTCTCGACCTCGGCTTTAATTGATGCATTCTTCTCGGGCGAATCTTGCCTTGTTGAATGGGCAGCCGAGGGTCGGCAGTGATTGAGGTCGTGGCGGGCGATGTTCTCAGCTGATACCCCTCATGTCTTCAAGCGTCGAGGCGAACACATCATTTTGTTCTTCAACGGATCAATCAATCCTTCAGAGCCGGGAGGCATGGCCTTCCCGATTTTGATTTTTTGCTCGGGGTAGGCTGGATTGATAATGACCTCTTCCAGCTCGCCTTCTGGCTGAATATCGGGATCATCCCAGACTTGCAAGGTGTCCATCTCAACGTCTTGTGACTTGGGGCGCTTCTCCTTGCGTCTAGAAGAGCCTGGGGCCAGAGCTTGCTCGGATGGCTCTATTGGAGCTTGCTCGGGAGGCTCTGTCTCCATGGGCTCAGGCGACATTCCGTGTGTCTCCCAGAGCTCGATATTGTTGATGGAAGTTGTGGGTAGGATCGGAAGCTATTGCGATCGATCGGGAAGGTCCACAATCGGTTTAGGAGGCGCATGCAATCGATTGGGAATGTCCACAATCGGTTTACATTTCTTCCTCACGAGTTTCCCGAACATACTCCCACATTGCTCGGGGCTTGCTATTGAGGATCCCAGCTCCATTTCGAGTATAAAACTTGGCTTTCTGGTGGGGAATAGAGGTGACCATCTGGAATTTGGCCATTGCTGGAGCACCTAAAATGCAGTTGTATGCCGATTTTAGGTTGATCACCAAGAATGTGATCATCTCAATCCGTGTTTGGGCTCCATCACCCATGAATACCTCCAACTCGATCGTGACTTTAACCCCTTTGGTGATTGGTGAAGCCTTCAAGCTTTCCCAAATACGGCTTGAGCATGGTGTCTGGAAACTCCAATCCCTTGAAGCAGGAGTAGTACATGATGTCCCTAGATGCTCCCGTATCTAGCAAAACTCTGTGAACCTGCCAGTTGTTGACTAAGCAGGAAATAACCAGAGGCTGCTCGGATGCCAATGGAGTGCTCGTCAGCTCACTGCGAGAAAAACATATGCTCGGTCCCACATTGTATTCTTTGGGCGTTGACCGCCAGATAAGGAATATATATGATTCAGGCGTGTGTTGGGCCGGGAGCTCCTCTGAATCATGTTTATCACCCCAGAATCGAGGGCACAGCCCTCTTCCTCTTGGGGTCTCCCTTGATCATTATTGGTGTTGTTTCCCTCACCCTGATCCTTTTTGAAGCGGTCTAGCTTGCCCGCATTGATCAGCTTTTGAATTTCTCTTTTCAACATATTACAATTCTCAGTGGTGTGGCCAGTGCCGTGGTGGTATTCACAGTACTTTGTGTTGTCCCGAGTATAAGCGAGCTCAGGGTCGAGAGGATAAGGGATAGGCAGAGCATCTCCCACCTGGAGCATTATCTCTTCCCGCGTGGTGTTTAACGGGTGGCGAGCTTCTCTAAACCTTTGCCCGGGGTTGGAGGTTTTCCTCCTATCTACGCTTTCGGCGGTTGTTGCCCTCAGGGCTCAGTCGGGCGTGGCAGCGCCTTGAGCCTTGTCCTTATGCTTGCCCTTGTCGGCCTTGACACTTTTGGTTGAAGAAGAGGTATGAACTTGCAGCCTTGGAGAGCCCGGGTTCATCGCTAGCATAGTCTTGATGGCTGCCCTCATGTTGTTGAGATAGCAAAAAGTAATCTACGGGTCCTGGTCGCGATCACTTGCTCGATCTCCTCGAACCTTTTCAAATAACTGCCGTATGATTCATTATCACCCTGCTTGATCTTGGCAAGGTCAAACCGGTTTTTGGGGGTCGGGCCCGCGTTGCCGAATTCCTCTAGGTACTTTTCTCGGAGCATCGCCCAGCTCCCAATGGATCCCCGGGGAATTCTACCCAACCAGGCTTGCGCCTTTCCCTGGAGAGCTCCCTCGAATGCCCGCATCTTAAGGGCTTCCACATCTGTGACCATTCGGATTTGCGCCTCGAATGATCGAGCCAATCGCTTGCCGCGTCTTCCGAAATATTTCTCGAGGCGGGGAAGATGACTCGCTTGCAGGGTGGCGCGTTCTCGATCTCAGGTGAGCGGGCGCCTCCGGGCTAGTAGCCCATGGCGGGAGCTTGGCCACGGCTAAATCAGCCATTTGCTTTGCCATGTCCTTCTTCATGGCCTCCATCTTTTCAGACAGCCATTTCTCCATGTCCACCGTTAGCCTCGAAGAGTGGGGGGGTCGGAATGGTCGCCACGCACATGTGGGCAGAAAGTGGGCTCGCATGAGGATCCGACCTCCTGTGTGACGCGAGCTTTATACTTTGGCCACTGTGCTTCTACCTCCATGCACTCACGGGCCCTACGGCGGCCATGACTCTCTTCCCGCGTATGGTGCTCATGTCGATGGTGGTGCCGGTGGGAATGGCGTTGGCAATGTATCTCTGCTTTCGGCTGTCGTCGGCACTGCTTTGCTCGCCTCTACCCTCTCGAGGCGGTATGTGGGCGATAGAGGCATCGTCTGCTTGGAAGCGAACAAGCTGTTGGGAGGCATGGCCATCTCCAACAGGTGTCGGATTGCTAAGCGCAGGCATTGCCATATCTGGCCCAGCAGGGGCATGGCCCAGCGGCATTTCTTGATTGAGAGCATACATCTTATTGTAATATTCCGGCTGAACTTGCAGGGCAACCGCTTGTTGATCGGGATTTTGTCAGGCGATTCATGTGGGCTGCCATTTGTTCTCCTGGCGATTAGTGCATCGAGATCTTGTGAGCGGGCATCGCGTCTCTCATTAATGACCAGCCTGGCATCGCGTTGTCTTGCACGGCTCTGGCTGGCATGTTGGGAGATTTGCCCCTCCACAAATGGCACCTCGTTGCTTTGGATTGCATGCCCAGCAGTCACTTTTTTGGTTTCGGGTTTGCACCCCGTGCGGTGCTCTCGGTGGAGGGTTGTTCCCAACTTGGTGGCTGCCAGCCTGTTGATTGCTTGTGGTGGCATGGTGCTTGCTACCCTTTCCAGACATTGCAAATAGAGAAAAGTTGAGAGTTTCTACCGGAAAAATTTAGAGGGAAGTGATGAAACTTCGTTTCCCGGCAACGGAACCAAATTGATGTGGCAAAAACACAGCTTGGGCCATCCTTGAGATGGGTTGGATATATGGGCTTTGGATCGTCTTCCCTGAGCCTATTAAGAACACAAGAAACACCTGAGTGGAAGTGCAAGGCAGGGCCTCGCGTAACCCCTCCGGCATGAGAGTAAGTCTTGTGCTTAAGTTTGAAAGCAATTTGACAGAGTAACGAGGCTCAAGAAAGTGTGTGTACCTTGTTGATGATTATGGAGAGGTATTTATAGGCCTCCAGTGGTGTTTGAATCCGTCCCAGGATTCGGTTCCCGAATAAATCAAGGGGAGAATCCCTTGATTTTAGGCGTGATAGGCGGCTGGCCGCGTAGATGTAGGAGTTGATAAGGCAAGTGTCCCGCCTAAACATGGAAACCTTTGACTTGCCTTGGAGAGCAAGCTGCCAGCGTCTCATGTTTGATATGTGCCCGGGCGAGCAGGGCTCTGCCCGGCCATTCTATTTGCATTGATCCTTGAACTTGTTATAGGTCTGAGGATCGGCCCCTAGTCGGGCAGGCATGGCCGGTGCTCGACCATGTTTGGGCAAGATAAGTCTGATTCCTTTGCTAAGCATGTATGATTCCCGGTCATGGCCCCTGGTCGGACAGGCAAGGCCTTTGCCCGCCCAGGTTTGAATGAGGGTTATCTTTGCTCGGTGCTTCTTTGGTTCTATCATTTCGCTCATTTGTGGGCCCATGGGATCGTGCTCATGATCGGCACGTGATGCTGACTCGTGCGTTGCTCGTGACCCGGCTTGGGCCGGGTATATCACAAGTCTTTTTTGTCAGATTGATATCACGTAGTACAAATATCAACCTCTGATTCACACCGTAAATTCAAATCTCTTTATGATTAGACTAAAGGAAGTATTTGGTATGATAGAATATAGAAGAGAGCCAGAGTTAATGTGTTAGGGTTTTATTCTTTGTGTTAAGGTTTTATCCATTTACTTATCCTGTACAAGCAAATCTATTTCGGTTAAGTCAAGTCAATCCCAAACTCTTTCGGATTAGGATACTAACTTACAATAATAAAAATTAAAATACTTACTTACCATAATAAAGATTAGAATACTTGCTTAATAAGGATTAGGATACTTACCATATCCTTCAAAAATTCGAAAATTCCCTAGAGCGAAAAAGGGGAAAAGGTGTGGTTCGTGTGGAGTTTATTTCTAACAAGCTGTGATACCTCCACGCAATGGAGCCTTGATATGAAGGATTAGTTGAAATTAAACCTTCATCAAAATGGAGATAAGGTGGTTGACGGAGTCCCGTGGAAATTTTACGTTTTCGTATTTTATGTGGAATATTTGGAAGAATAGAAACAAAGAGGTGATTGATCAAGGCCGTTCAAAGGGGAAGCTGGGTAAACAAGGGTTTTAGTCCTCAGCCAATAGAAAGCCTCAAATTTATTTATTTATTTACTATTACTATTAGTACTAAGTTTTCTAAACTAAATGAATTGATAAACTTGCTAGCAAATGAAATTAAAACAAAATTTATAAAAATAATTATTAACTCAAAGTATTTTTCAAAACAGATTTGAACAATTTAAAATGTATCAAGATATTTTTGGTTTTTTATTTAACATTGAGAAATTAAGGTCGTTGAATAATGAAAATTTTCAAAAAAATTGTCTTAACCTTGAAAATTCATTAAAATATAATGACAACTCTTATATTGAGGGATTAAATATATTTATGGAACTAAAATTTTTAAGAGAAATTATACAAGTGAAGAATGATACACCAAAGGACATACTTAATTATATATTAAGGGTTGATTCTTTTCCAAAAACGGAGATCGCTTATATAATAATGCTAACAATTCCAGTAACTGTTGCTTCGGCAGAAAGAAAGTTTTTCTAAGCTAAAATTAATAAAATCTTATCTAAGATCGATAATATCATAGCAAAGATTAAGTAGACTAGTTTTTTTATCTATTGAAAAAGAATTGTTAAGTGAAATCGATTATTATAATTTAATAAATGATTTTGCATCTCAAAAAATATGAAAAATAAACTTTAAATAAAAATATAATAATTTTAATAATAAATTATTATTTACTTTAAAAATGCTTCATTCTAACCAGGGAAGTTCCTTTCGCTTATTCAAATATTGTCAATTCTAATATTTCCAAGACTGCTCGATTTATTTCTTGGTTGCCTCATCCTCTACGGATGGAAGTGTTCAATCTGTGAACAAGAAGTATGGCTTGTCTTCAGATCTGAGTAGGACAGTTGTATCCATAGATATTTCGGCTGCCTGGCTCCCTGCTCAACCCTCTAAGCGTAGCTTCACGCTATCCTTGAGGGCCTTGAGATTGCTAGAGTTAATTGATGGGGAGAAGTGATTGTAGAAACCCACTCGCTATAATATCCCTAATTTTGATAAGTATTATTATTTTATTTTATTATAATAAATATGTTTGGGTCTATATTGATTTAGTTATCTTGGGTCGGTATTTGTGCTTTGGCCTGATTAGAATAAAATCTATAATTGAACCTATTTTAATTTAAGAGTGAGCCCACTTAGGTTTGGGTACACAATTGGGTTATTTATTTTATGATTGGGCTTGAGTCCAATTGGTGATCCATTTAATAAATATAACAATAATCATAACAATAATAATAATAAAAGTAATAATAATACTCCTTCTGTCCCTAAATTATCGTCTTCTTTTCCTTTTTCGTCAATCCCAAAATAATTGTCCACTTTAAAACTTACCTTTTTAGAACATCATTTTTATAACTTTACCCTTACTTTTTCACTCTACTTTAATTATGGGCCACATACACATGGGCTTTAAAGGAAACTACACATTAAACCAATATAAATAATCAAGTCAATTGTTTTTTCTTAAACTATGCGCCGGATCAACCAAGACGATTATTTAGGGACGGAGGGAGTAATAATAATAATAATAATAATAATAATAATAATAATAATAATAATAATAATAATAATAATAATAATAATAATAATAATAATAATAATAATAATAATAATAATAAACACAATAGTTAAAACTCATAATTGCTACAGTAAGTTAGGAGGGTTTATTGTTGTCGTTGAAGAAAAAACTGAAGACGGTTCTTTAGCCGCAGTGATGGAGAAGGTGAAGAGGTTGCTTACGATGGGTATAAAAGAAGGCGGTTGTCTCTAGTTTAGACATTCGCAAAACAAGAAAACCAGTTGGGAAAATTTAGAGGGATAGTGCACTGAGAAAGTTTTGGGCGAAGTCTCGTAGTGAAGGAAATTGACGGAACATCGAGCCACCAGCGAACGAAGTCAAGAGGAAGAGGCATCGATTGAGGTACAATGTTGATCTTTGACTTTTCTGAAATTGTAATTCCTTACAGAAGGTATAATGTTGGGTTACCTGTTTAAAGGATAAGGAAAGAAAGCAAAGTAGTTTCAAGGAGGATGAGATGGAATTAGGTTAAATATTTATTGTGTGTTAGAACTTTAAAGGGAGTATTGGAGGAGGTTAGGAGGGTGCGCCTAGGTAACAGAGAATGGAGAAGAGGGAATGACAAAAAAAAAAAAAGGAAAGAAGAAGAAGCAGAGACAGTGCGTGAAGAGAAGGGGATAATAAGAGTGGGAGGTTGTTGACTTTTTGAAAGAGTGTTGGGTGAGGGAATAAAATGTAAAAAAAGTAATGTGGGTTTAAAAATTGGTGAGTGGTTGTTGCTGAACAACCAACTCACAATTTGAGTTTTGGATGTGACGGGAGGGGAAATAGTAAACAAAAGAAGAAAAGAAAAAGTGGGGAAGTCTTTTCAAGGTTAAAAAAAAAAGAAGGAGAATGGAAGTGACGGTTGTAAGGGGAAATAAGAAAAAAAGAAAAAGAAATTGTGGTTTAAGTTAATTTAGTGGTAGGATTATGTTTTGGGTGTGGTTTTGACCCACTATCAAGTTGGTTCTTAAACGAAGTAATAAAATAAATTAAATGAAACGAGGTTATAAAAATAAAATTAGTTTAATTACTTAGATACGGGTAAAATGTTGTTTAAAATAATTTAGTGTCTTTTCTGTATTTGTTGTTAGATTTGGGCCAGTACGAGCGTTGATGCCTTACACATACAAGCTAATTGTTCACCACTTTTCGATAAGGGATTATACTTCTTTAAAGTTATTTGATCGTCCTATTTTATTCGGTAGGTTTCCGTTATAACTTTATTGGCTTAACATTTTATTTGTAAACTCATGTTCGGCATTCACCGATATTTGCTTTGTACTCCGTCGAACCTATTTTGTTCATAATCTGAATTTTGAAATTTTTGTAACTCAAGTTTGACTTTTTGAAATATCAACTCGTTGGAAAATGGGTTACACATACTTTTTGAATGTTTGACTTTGTTTGGAATTTTCCTTGATCACTAAGAAAATAAATGGTTACGTGACATGTAACATTAGTGAAACGATGAAATTGTTTGGCACCAATGGACATGTGGTGAGGTTATCCGGATATACCTTCATGCCCGTTGTGGGTTTAGGCCCGTTGGGCTCAGGCTCATTGGGGCAGTTAGTCAGGTTGAATTGACCACTTAAGTGATCATGGAATCTACGGGTGTTCCTTGTTTCCAACTGGTATGAGATGGTTGGCGGCAAGTGAATATCTCGTATTTGTTTTGAGCTTCATCTTTCATTTGGAATTCCTAATTGGCGTTGTATTCAATTTTATTATTTCTATGTCTGATTAATGCAGTTATTGGTCTTGTTAAATTTATTTGACCTTTGGCGAAATATTTTTCTTGTGGTCAATTCCTCCTTAGAAACCGGAGGGGTTGTGTATGAACTTGTAGGGCATTGTTCGCTCACCGTTTTCTATTTTCTTCAGGCCGTAAGTAAATTTGAAATTCTTTTGGGATCAGGTGGACCATTTGAAGGGTGACTCGGGCAAGAATAATTTCCTTAGCTTTGGCGGTTATTTTTAAGGAAAAAACATGTGTTTGGGATTAGTGTTGTTTATTACATTTTGGACTTTGTATTAGACAGTAATGTATTTGGTTAGAAAAAAATTGTAATGTTTTATTTTGGATATTTTGTGGTTTAGTATTTAGTAATGGTGACGTGGCCAAATTGTGGGACCGCGGTGTCGGTACCGAGTTTGGGGCGTTACAGAGTGGTATCAGAGCCTAGGTTAAGATCCTGAGGGTTATAGATTCTAAGGGTTATAATGGAAATAATAATGAGATGGTAGAGATAAGAATAATATCGAAATTTGGGTTTCTTTTAGAAGGACTAATACATTGATGGTAATGTGTAGGAATGGCGCGAACCCGTCAAACTGCGAGGAAAACATGTACTAACCAGTCTCTCTCGGTTCATAGGGGGCTGTTTAACGAACTACGTGCGAAGTTGGACCGTTCCCGCCGTGCCTTCCGAAGGATGAAGGACACTAAGGATGAGCTTGCGGTTCACTTACATGCCCACATGCAACCAGCCAGGGATGTTAGGCACGTGCTTGATTTAGTGCGCGCAAGTCTCACCCAAACCATTAATGAAGCTCCCGAGGACAAGTTGGGGTCTTTCCTGAGCCCCATACAAGTTGACTCGGATTCAGAGGATGACGAGGTGGATGATGAGATGGAAGAAAGCACATCCGAGGACTCCGAGTCTGACGAGGAAGAGGGGGCGATAGCCGAGAGAGCCCACACCAATGGTTGGATATAGTGACTTGTAGTACCTTAAGATAATCGTTTTCTTTTGTGTTTAAGGATGTTATCAGCTCCTTTTTGTTGTGGGTTAAAGTCCCATGTTTTCGAACTTATTTTTGGATGTAATGGAAAAAAAATTCTTGAGGTTAATATAGAAAGCCTTATTTGAATGCTTATAGTTTGATTTGTCTGGTGCCCTAAATCCTCCCAGTCGATATTAAAGAAATTTTTTTTTGTGAATAACCATGGCATAATAACCATTTAAGCCTTAAGGCTTAAACATTAAATCGAAAGATGTTAGAAATGTTTCTCTACTTTATGTATGTGTGACACTTTTGCTATCCGTGAAACAGTAATAGATGGCTCGTGGAGGTCGTTCGGGCGCTAGAGGGCGTGGTCGTGGTCGCGGATAGACTAGTCGTGGGGGAAGGGTCGGCAAAAACTCTACCTCCGGGGTTGCGGGTGAGGAGCAGCCGGGAGTCAATGTTAATGGTCCCGGTCCCTTGGACCCAACACTTATGGCTCTCCTTCAAACTCTCACTCAGGTCGTCCTAGCAAATATGGGTCAGGAAAACACTCCACCACCACCCTAACCACAGCCACAACCCCAAAACCAGGCATCCACTAAGGACCCCCTTGAAGCTTTCCAAAGGCGGAAACCTAAAACCTTCACTGGTGCGCCGGGCACCGAGAAACCGAAAGAATGGTTGAAAAATATGGAGAAAATATTTGGAACCATGACTTGTACCGACGAGCAGAAGGTTCGATGTCTAGGCAAGCGGTGTGGCCATTTATACTTGGGAAATGTTACGTGAAGCTTTTAACAAGAAATATTTTCCTCGTAATGTGCGAGAACGGAGACTGGTAGAGTTTCTCAACCTGGAGCAAGGGACAATGAGTGTGGATGAGTACAATGCTAAGTTTACGGAGTTGTCGAAATATGCTCCTAATTTCTTTGAGGATGAGGATCAGAAGGCAAGGAAATTTGAGAGAGGACTCAACAGTCAAATCAGTTTCAGGTTAATAGCTTTGAAATTGCCAACTCATGCGGAGGTTCTGGATCAGGCTCGGGTGGTCGAGCAGGAATCGGCTGAGTACCGTAGGAAAAAGGAAGATAAGAAGAGGAACTCGGAGGATAGCTCTGGGAGGTACCGGGGACAATCTGGTGGTCAAGGAAGTGGTGGTTATGGTAGTAAGAAAAGGGCCATTGAGGATAACTGTTTCAAAGGGGGAGCTCAGCCATCAAGGAATCAGTCTCAAAGTCAGGGACTGAATTTTAACCAGAAAACAGACGACACGTGCCGCACGTGTGGGGGTTTGCATCCAAACAAGCCTTGCTACCGAGGGACAGGGGCATGTTTTAATTGTGGTAAGGTTGGGGCACATGATCAGGAACTGCCCGGAGCCGCTCAAAAATATTTTCAACAAAGGCTTGGGGAGTGGGGACAAGGACAAACCCAAGGCACAAGGAAGAATTGTTGCTATGACAACCAGAGATGCTCGTGCAACCAATGATGTGGTGGCATGTACTGTACATCTTTATACCCGCAACATGTATGCTTTAATTGATCCTGGTGCCACCCACTCTATCATTTCTGTTGTGCTTGCGCGTCTTATGAAATTATTTCCCCAAGATCTAGATGTCGAGTTGATCATAGATACCCCAATCAAGGAATCTATTCCGGTAACTACAGTGTCTAGGTCTTGCCCTCTAAAACTCGGGGATAGGGAGTTGCCTGTTGATTTAATACCCTTAGACATTCAAGATTTCGATATTGTACTTGGTATGGATTGGTTAGATGCTTTCCACGCTAGGGTGAATTGTTTTGAAAAAGAGGTGGTGGTTTGCATTCCGGGTGAGTTAGAGTTTTGGTTTAATGGTTCCAAACCAGTGGGTGTGTCGGGTCTTATTTCTTTCCTAAAGGCGAGGAGACTTTTGAAAAGGGGTTGCCAGGGATATCTAGCTTCCATCACCGATACTCGTAAGGAAGGAGTTAGCCTTGAATCACTTCATGTACTTAATGAGTTTGGGGATGTGTTTCCAGAGGATCTACCCGGTCTACCACCAGAGCGGGTGGTAGAATTTATGATTGACCTAGTGCCTGGGATGACACCCATCTCTAAGGCACCGTATAGGATGGCGCCAGCAGAACTTAAGGAATTGAAGGGGAAGTTACAAGAACTATTGGAAAAGGGGTTAATTAGGCCGAGCGTTTCACCTTGGGGCGCTCCGGTGTTGTTTGTAAAGAAGAAGGACGGGTCCATGAGGTTATGTATTGATTATCGGGAGTTGAATCGGGTTAGAGTAAAGAATAGGTTCCCTCTACCAAGGATTGATGATTTGTTTGACCAGTTGCAAGGTGCTCATTACTTCTCCAAGATCGATCTCCGGTCAGGTTACCACCAGTTAAGGGTTAGGAAGGAAGATATTGCTAAAACGACGTTTAGAACCAGATATGGCCACTATGAGTTCCAAGGTTATGCCATTTAGGTTGACCAATGCTCCAGCTGCATTTATGGATCTGATGCATAGGGTATTCAAGAAGTTTCTTGACCGCTGTGTAATTGTGTTCATTGATGATATCTTAGTCTACTCTAAAACCAGGGAGGAACATGAAGAACATTTGAGAGATGTGCTACAGATCTTAAGAGAAAAGAAATTATATGCCAAATTTAAGAAGTGTGAATTCTGGCTGGAGAAGGTAGCTTTCTTGGGGCACGTAGTGTCGAATGATGGAATCTCTGTGGACCCAGCTAAGATTGAAACAGTAGTAAATTGGGAGAGACCAACAACTGTCACGGAGGTTAGAAGTTTCCTGGGGTTGGCCGGTTATTATCGCCGAATTGTGGAAGGGTTCTTAAATATAGCAGTACCCTTATCTAGATTGACCCAGAAGAATGTGAAGTTTGTATAAACAGATGAATGTGAGGCCAGTTTTCAAGAGTTGAAGAATTGGTTGGTATCAGCTCCGATCCTTACCTTACCATCTGGATCGGAAGGATTCGTGATCTACAGTGATGCATCGCTAAAAGGATTAGGATGCATCTTGATGCAAAATGACAAGGTAATTGCTTATGCTTCCCGACAACTCAAGAACTATGAGAAGAACTATCCAACCCATGATTTGGAGTTGGCAGCCGTGGGGTTTGCTTTGAAAATTTGGAGGCATTATCTGTATGGGGAGAAATGACATTTATACCGACCATAAAAGTCTTAAGTATATATTCACTCAAAAAGAGTTAAACATGCGATAGGGAAGATGGTTAGAACTACTTAAGGATTATGATTGTATGATACTATACCACCCTGGGAAGGCCAACGTCGTGGCTGACGCTTTGAGTCGGAAGAACCAAGGGAGCTTTGCAGCTATGATCACTAAGGAAAGGAGAATTTTAGACGACCTTGAATCCTTGGGAATTGAAGTCAGGGTTCCAGACGATAGGGGAATTTTGGCCGCAATGAGTGTGCAACCATCATTGTTAGAAAGGATTAAGGCAGGACAGGCTGTGGACCCAAAGTTGATGAAAGTCTCGAAGGGCCTTAAGGAGGGTCGTCAATCAGATTTTCGGGTTAGTAGTGATGGAATTCTACGTTTTGGATCCAGAGTGTGTGTCCCTTCAGACCCAGAATTGAAGAGGGAAATCTTAAAGGAAGCACATAACTCGAGGTTCGCGGTACACCCCGGTAGTACTAAGATGAACCGGGATGTGCGTGATACCTTCTGTTGGGACAACATGAAAAGGGAGATCGCGGAGTTTGTCTCCAAGTGTTTGGTATGTCAGCAAGTGAAGATCAAGCATCATAAGCCAAGAGGGTTATTGCAATCATTGCCGGTGCCCGAGTGGAAGTAGGAACATATCACCATGGATTTTGTGATTGGGTTGCCTAGGACAGTGAAGGGTCACAATGCTATATGGGTTATTGTGGACCGATTAACCAAATCTGCACATTTTCTGGCTTTTCGGGTTACAGATTCTTTGGAGAAGTTGGCAAGGTTGTACATTAATGAGATTGTTAGATTACATGGGGTTCCAGTCGCGATTGTGTCAGATCATGATGCAAGGTTCACCTCTAAGTTTCGGGCCAGTTTGCAGAAGGCATTAAGTACAAAGTTGAGCATGAGTACGATTTTTCACCCACAAACAGATGGTCAGTCAGAACGGACCATACAGACACTGGAGGACATGTTGCGGACGTGTGTTTTGGACTTACAGGGCAGTTGGGATGATCACCTGCCGTTGGTGGAATTGACATACAACCATAATTATCACGCGAGTATTGGAATGGCACCGTACAAGGCTCTGTATGGGTGGAAGTGTCGATTACCTACCTGTTGGGATGAAGTGGGTGAAAGGAAGCTTACGGGACTCGAGTTAGTGCAAGCTACATCAGAGAAGGTGCAGTTGATTAGAAAGCGACTTCTTATGGCACAGAGCAGGCAGAAGTCGTATGCCGACAACCGTTTTCGTGGACTTGAATTCGAAGTGGGGGATCACGTGTTTCTAAAGATCTCACCCACAAGAGGAGTTATGAGATTTAGTATTAAAGGAAAGTTGAGTCCGAGGTTTGTTGGACCGTTTAAAATACTCGAGCGAGTGGGAGAAGTCGCTTATCGACTTGCTCTACCACCTACACTCTCCGGAGTTCACAATGTGTTCCATGTGTCGATGCTAAGAAAGTACATGTCAGAACCTAGTCACGTGATCACGTACGAACCCTTACAACTCCGAGAAGATTTGAGCTATGATGAACAACATGTCCGAATTGTGGATCGGAAGGACCAAGTTTTGAGGATGCGAACTATTCCTTATGTAAAAGTTCACTGGAGTAACCATACTGAAAGGGAAGCCCTTTAGGAGCTCGAGGAAGAGGTGAGAGAGAAATACCCCGAGCTATTTGTTTGACCAGGTACGTCAAGTTTAGAGGACTAAACTTATTTTAAAGGGGTGAGAGTGTAATATCTCTAATTTTGATAAGTATTATTATTTTATTTAATTATAATAAATATACTTGGGCCTATATTGATTTAGTTATCTTGGGCCGGTATTTGTGCTTTGGCCTGATTTGAATAAAATCGATGATTGGGTCTATTTTAATATAAGAGTGAGCCCACTTAAGTTTAGGTACACAATTGAGTTATTTATTTTGTGATTGTGTTTGAGTCCAATTGGTGGTCCATTTGATAAATATAACAATAATCATAACAATAATCATAACAATAATAATAATAAAAGTAATAATAATAATAATAATAATACTAATAATAATAACAATAAAAGTAATAATAATAATAAAAGTAATAATAATAATAATAATAATAACAATAATAATAATAATAATAACAACAATAACAATAATAATAACAACAATAACAATAATAATAACAACAATAACAATAATAATAACAACAATAATAATAATAACAACAATAATAATAATAATAACAACAACAATAATAACAACAACAATAATAATAATAACAATAACAATAACAATAACAATAACAATAATAATAACAATAACAATAACAATAACAATAACAATAACAATAACAATAACAATAACAATAACAATAATAACAACAATAATAATAATAATAACAACAACAATAATAACAACAACAATAATAATAACAATAACAATAACAATAACAATAACAATAATAATAACAATAACAATAACAATAACAATAACAATAACAATAACAATAACAATAACAATAACAATAACAATAACAACAACAATAACAATAACAATAACAATAACAATAACAATAACAATAACAATAACAATAACAATAACAATAACAATAACAATAACAATAACAATAACAATAACAATAACAATAATAACAATAACAATAATAACAATAACAATAATAACAATAACAATAACAATAACAATAACAATAACAATAACAATAACAATAATAACAATAACAATAACAATAACAATAACAATAACAATAACAATAACAATAACAATAACAATAACAATAACAATAACAATAACAATAACAATAACAATAACAATAACAATAACAATAACAATAACAATAACAATAACAATAACAATAACAATAACAATAACAATAACAATAACAATAACAATAACAATAACAATAACAATAACAATAACAATAACAATAACAATAACAATAACAATAACAATAACAATAACAATAACAATAACAATAACAATAACAATAACAATAACAATAACAATAACAATAACAATAACAATAACAATAATAATAACAATAATAATAACAATAATAATAACAATAATGATGATGATAATGATGATGATAATAATGATGATAATGATGATGATAATGATAATGATAATGATAATGATAATGATAATGATAATGATAATGATAATGATAATGATAATGATAATGATAATGATAATGATAATGATAATGATAATGATAATAATAATGATAATAATAATAATAATAATAATAATAATAATAATAATAATAATAACCATGGTAATAATAATAATAATAATAATAATAATAATAATAATAATAATAATAATAATAATAATAACCATGGTAATAAACACAATAGTTAAAACTCATAATTGCTACAGTAAGTTAGGGGGTTGAAGAAGAAACTGAAGACGGTTCTTTAGCCGCAGTGATGGAGAAGGTGAAGAGGCTGCTTATGATGGCTATAAAAGAAGGCGGTTGTCTCTAGTTTAGATATTCGCAAAACAAGAAAACCAGTTGGGAAAATTTTGAGGGATAGTGCACTGAGAAAGTTTTGGGCGAAGTCTCGGAGTGAAGGAAATCGACGGAACACCGAGCCACCAACGGACGAAGTCACGAGGAAGAGGCATCGATTGAGGTACAATGTTGATCTTTGACTTTTATGAAATTGTAATTTGTTACAGAAAGTATAATGTTGTGTTATTTGTTTAAAGGATAAGGAAAGAAAGCAAAGTAGTTTCAGGGAGGATGAGATGAAATTGGGTTAAATATTTGTTGTGTGTTAGAACTTTAGAGGGAGTATTGGAAGAGGTTAGGTGGGTGCGCCGGGGTAGCAGAGAACGGAGAAGAGGGAATGAGAAAAAAAAGGAAAGAAGAAGAAGCAGAGACAGTGCGGGAAGAGAAGGGGATAATAAGAGTGAGAGGTTGTTGACTTTTTGAAAGAGTGTTGGGTGAGGGAATAAAATGTAAAAAAAAGTTATGTGGGTTTAAAAATTGGTGAGTGGTTGTTGCTGAACAACCAACTCACAATTTGAGTTTTGGATGTGACGGGAGGGGAAATAGTAAACAAAAGAAGAAAAGAAAAAGTGGGGAAGTCTTTTCAAGGTAAAAAAAAGAAAGAAAGAAAAAGAAGGAGAATGGAAGTGACGGCTGTAAGGGGAAACAAGAAAAAAAGAAAAAGAAATTGTGGTTTAAGTTAATTTAGTGGTAGGAGTATGTTTTGGGTGTGGTTTTGACCCAATATCAAGTTGGTTCTTAAACGAAGTAATAAAATAAATTAAATGAAACGAGGTTATAAAAATAAAATTACTTTAATTACTTAGATACGGGTAAAATGTTATTTAAAATAATTTAGTTTCTTTTCTGTATTTGTTATTAGATTTGGGCCAGTATGAGCGTTGGTGCCTTACACGTACAAGCTAATTATTCACCACTTTTCGGTAAGGGATTATACTTCTTTAAAGTTATTTGATCGTCCTATTTTATTTGTTAGGTTTTCGTTATTACTTTATTGGCTTAACATTTTATTTGAAAACTCATGCTCGGCATTCGCCGATATTTGCTTTGTACTCCGTCAAACCTATTTTGTTCATAATCCGAATTTTGAAATTTTTGTAACCCAAGTTTGACTTTTTGAAATATCAACTCATTGGAAAATGGGTTACACATACTTTTTCAAATCCTTAAACCCTCACAGTGGACACCCTATCCTTAAAAAAAACTAAGGTAAAACGCATATTTGGGTCACTGTACTTTCCCAAAACTTGCAATTAGGCCACTAAGACGTCAAAATTTTCGGGATGACCACTGTACCAAACTTATCTTGCATGTTAACCCATTTTTTGACGGGATGTTATGTTTGGACCTTAATAGAAACTTTGTGTGATAATAGAAATTCAAAGGGGTCAAACTGAAAAAAAAAAAAATTTGTGATAAGGTCAAGTGATCGCTTAACCCTACCGTACAAAATCTGCCAGTATGTTGAAAACATAAACATCGATCACTCTCATCTTTCACCTTTCTAAACTCTCTCACCTGCGTGCAAATAGCACTGACCTTATCTCTATCTTCCTGCCAACCGATTTCATCTACAGAGCCGACCTCCTTCATCTCTCCAATCCACTTCCCGCTAACCCTTGTTCCGGCCAACCCCTCCCCCCCCATTGTCCACAGCGCCAGGCAAACCCATCTTGCTTCATCTCAGTTATGGCCGACGTCTTCTAAATCTGCCATAGCCACAAGCGACATATCTCTGATCCAGCGGGTTCTTTTCTCTATTTTCGACCCAACAACAAGCTCCACCAGAGCCGGCCTCCCTCTGTTCCAGATCCGCCCGATCCCGTGATTTCTCAACCGCTCCGGCCGATCTCTTCGTTCTTATAGCGTCAGAGCCCCAATGCCATCCTTCATCTCTGTTTATCTTCGGCGTCAATTTCATCTATCATCACCGTTCGCCTTTTCTCCATCCTAGACGCGGTTACAAAGGGAGTAGATCTGAATCTATGGACTTCGATTTCGGATCTCCCACCCAATTAAGATCTCAAACCTGACAATTTAACCGACAAAGTTGAGAATTAGGGTTCGATTGATGTTTTTGTAATGGGTAGTCAAGAAATGATGATTTGATGTCAAACTAGGAGAACCCATGTAGGTTTGGGAGGTTAAATCGTTGACATTCCATGACTGAGGAAGATGCTTGATAACTGTATTTTATACGCAGTTATTGAGTATTATTCCGACTTAAATTATGTTATTTCTCGATGTTTTTGTTGTCTAATATGTGTTTTAGTGTTGTTTTATAGTTTCAGGGACTTTTGGAATAATTGTGCAAAATATAGGCATTTTATGCTGAATTGAAGAACTTCAGGGACCAAACTGCAAAAGCTGGAAACTTGAAGGAAAAAGCTGAAAATCAGAATTTCCTACACCAATTCAGCCGCCCCTTTTTGAAGAGTTCCAATTGTCTTGGGAAACATGAAGTCCTTGTTTAATTCTTTTTAGTGTTTTAATTATAATGTATCTCCTTTTCCTCCTTGTTGTAGGATTAATTAGGTATAAATAGATCCCTTTAGTTAGGAAAAAAAGGGGGAGAGAAGTTCGGTATTATTTTTCTTTGTCTATGAAGAAAGATTCTCCAAGAATGGTTCAAGGTTTTGTATTTTCAATTATGGAGAATTAATTTCATAATCTAGGAATTGGAGGTAACTTGTATCGACTTTATTGTTTTATATTAATTCTTATTCATTCAATTCGTGTTGATTGTGGTGTTTATCAATCCCTATATTATTTTGCTTTGAACAAATGAATGTAATCGCAAATAATAAAGGCCTAGAGGTGCGGATAACTGCATGACCAATGTGCATATGTCGTACACTGGCTCACCATCACAATAAATTGGACCTATCGATGCACGAGAGTGATAAGTTAGGACCAGATTCATATATGATCTAGGTGACAGATAGATCATAATCTAGGTGACAGATAGATTACATGTTCTTGTGCTTATGATATAGAATGGATGAATTTTGCGGGATGGAGGCTGAACCAATTGTTCAACAGTCTATATCTATCTTTTGTGAACGAATCCAAGAAATTGAATGATAATTATTTTGAATTAAACAATAGAATAGATACAAGTGAATCCTAATTCCTAGGCGATTTACAAATCTTTGATTTATCTCATATTTATATGCTTTGTTAGTTAGATTATTTTATTGCTTTCTAGTTAATTTAATTTATAAAAAAAAAAAAACCCATTAGTGATTAATTGTTTTATTTTAATAGATTAGTTAAATTTACTATAATCAAATCCAAATCTATGTGGTTCGACCCTTGCTTCCAATACTATTCTATAATAGTCTTTTCCACTTGCAAGGAAAAAGATTAAATAAAACATCGATCAATGCTTAAATTCCCTACTTTGCCGAGTAGCCCAGTTGAAAATTCCCCACAAAGATTCAACCTTTTCGACTTCAGTCTCAAATTTCCCGGTATTAAACTCACAACACATCAATAATTCAAGAACATTCTCAGGCTTCAACTCTGAAGCACCCTAAAATCTACGGATAATTTTAGGGGAAAAGTTAGAAAGAGAAACAAGGAAGCAGAGACCGAGTAACGGCGAACCAATGGAGGAGCAGGCTTGTTCGGTTCAAAACCAAACACTTCCCAGTTCCACCGGTTGTTCATCCCGTCCGACATTTCCAAATTTCCCCAAGCCCTAGACCTCCAGAACCTTCCACAATCTCCACCTTCTGAACACCGAATCGAATTTTGCAGAGAGATACAAAGAAAAAGCTTCAAGCCGATTGAAGCCTTTCTTTCTCTCTATCTATCTATCTCTCTCTCTCTCTCTCTCTCTCTCTCTCTCTCTCTCTTGTCCCAGTAACGTGAGCAACTAGAAATGACTGATTTTGAAATACATGGAATGTGAATTGAAGATTCAACCATGGACTGTGACTGAGTTGAGTGTAATTGTGGGCAGTTGAGAGATGTGGAGAAGGGATGATGTTGTTGAAGAGAAAGGAGAGAGAAAAGAGAAGTGACCTGTTTGATTTGTTGGGTGTTGCGTTGATGGAGTTTGGAGAGAGACTGGAGCCTTCCGCTATGGTGCCATAGCTTGCTCTCTTCTCGTCAATGGCAGCAATGGGATGGGGGTGGGGGTGGTTGTGGCTATTTCAACATTTTGACCCCTTACTCTTTATACAAATGACATGCATATTTTTTTTTCAGTTTGGCCCCTTTGAGTTTCTATTATCACACAAAGTTTCTATTACGTCCAAACTTAACGTCCCGTCAAAAAAATGGGTTAACATGCAAGATAAGTCTGGTACATTGGTCATCCCGAAAATTTTGACGTCTCAGTGGCTTAATTGCAAGTTTTGGGAAAGTATAGTGGCCCAAAGGTGCATTTTGCCAAAAACTAACTCTCCCCCAATTTATTGGGTGAGTATTAACCGGCATCCATTCATCTCTTTCTTCTCTCTGCCCCACATATCTCCTTCTCCATTGGTCTTCTTCCTAGTATTTGTTCCCTTTCAAAAAATTGTTCCAAAATTTAAAGAAGGCGGCAAAAACGGAATTTTTTTTGGCTTGATCAGAGCATCCAGTTTTTGGCCAAAATTATGATGTGTTAAAGTGGAGAGCCTATGAATTAAATAAACAACCCAACTCACATCATCACTTTGATGATGGTATACTTTCCCATTTTTTCCATTTTCTTTTTCAATTAATTTAGTGTATTTTTTGCAGTATCATTTCCCTTTTTTATTATTTATAACTTAAAATTATGGGTATAATGATAATATTAAAAGGTATGATAAGACTTTATTTAAATAAAAATAATTGATATAATCAAAACATATAATATATTTTTCATGAAATATAAAATTTAAATGTATAAATATTTTATTTCAATTGTGGTAGGAAAATAAAAAATAGAAATATATTGGTAGTTAGGTTTGTTAGTTAAGATGTCACAAATTCAAAGAGTTATATAGAGGGTGCTCATTGGAGTTGAAACTTTTTTAAATGGTCTCTAAAAAGGTTTAGGGGGTTATATAAAAGGTGTTTTAGGATGCAACTATTGTGGATGCTCTTAGACCATGTTTGCTTAAACGGTTCATTTTCGGGGTTTATTACTTTTAGGCTATCGTACAAATTGAGGGTAGCTGACTTGACCAACAAACTTCTAAAATATGACCAACGTATTCATTATTTGGGTAAAATGTGACCAATGACATTAACAATCGTTACAAAACTACTACAAAAACCCCCCACGAACAAGAAAATGAATCTTCCATCCAAACGGGTCCTTCAATAATTTAATTAGGGTTTCACTTTCATCAAAAATAGATCAAACTTTGATCACACCTACCCTTCTTTACAACTGTTGGTCCTTTTTTTTTCATTTCCCAATAAAATATATGCATACAATAAAAAAAATGCATAAATATTATATACGCACACACTACAAACATTTAAGGTAAATACTTAGGTAAGACGGTCTTATGAGTAATTTTTGTAAGACGGATCCTCTTTACCCACCCGTCTGTGTGTTGGTGAGTCGAGCTGTGAGAGAGTGAGGCTCCGTCTTAACCCGTAAGACAGTTTACTGGAGACCTACTCTATTTAAACTATATACTGAGGTTTAATAACTCTGACCTTTTCTTCAGACGATTCTGAAGAAGTTGGGAAGGCGGGAGCTCTGGCCATATGCTCATTTAGAACATAACCCACCATCGTTCGCTGCCTAAAACCCTACGCAGCCACTATTTGTCTTTAGCTAAAAACTGACGGACCCGTCTTTCTTTTTTATTTTAAAATTAAAAAACACAGGTGTTAAATTAGCACTTAAAAAATTAAGAGCGTAATTGGTTCGGTTTTGTTTGATTTAGGTTAAAACCGCAAATCAAACCGCCTCCTAATAATAGTTTCCTTTGTTTTTCAAACTAAACCAAAATGAAAAAGTTCGAAGCCGAACAAAACCACTCGTTTGGTTCGATTTTGTGGTTCGAATAAATAATAGTATGAGGTTACATATACTACGAAATAAATTGAGGGAGACGAGAGAGAATGCCATTGAGATGTGAGATGAGACTATGAGAGAGGACGACAGTTACTAAGTTGAAGGTGAAGTAGCGACCGCTACGGATGACAGAGCCCGGCCGTTGCCACCAAAAGTGGAGAGAGAGAGAGCGAGGTAGGTGTGTGTGTAACACCCCAAACTAGAGCCCGACTCCATCGGCCCACGTTATGGACACGTCACCAATAACTTAATGATAATTATATCAAATGTGGATAAACAAAATGAATAATGAGTTCCATTAATCCATTTAAACCAAAACTCCAAATCCCAAACAATACCTTACAATCGCGAACAAAAAGTCATGATCAACTTCTAACTAAAATAAACCTAAAAAACGAAATCCCTTAATGATAATCACTTTTATTTAAAGGTGTATTGTTACGCACGTCGTCCCAAACCTACGATTTAAGACATAAAGTAAATTAGGTATGCACAGTAGGAAATTAGACGTAAAAGCATATACGCAGACACAGCCAGCAATCGCCACTACCACTAAATCCCACAACAGCCCGACTCCATCTCCTCTACTCCTCATCCTCCTTTCACTTTTTCTCTCTCCATGCATTCCGACATCCATTGCACCGTTTTCACAAATCAAAACCCAAAACATCTACTACCAAAAGAAGTGAAAATATAACGTGATTTAGAAAGGGTTGATGCGCTGCTTACCACGCTTGCTCTGCTTCACAACCCATTTCGTTCGATCTCTACCGCCACCGTCGTCGCCTCTCTTTCTCTATCTATAGTCAACGCTCTTTTTTCTAAAAAAAAAAAAAAAACTCTCTCTCGTTCTCAGCCTCAATATACTGAATCAAGGTAGATAACCACTCGTTTTAGGTTTTCACTTATCTTCCAACATGGAATGTTAGCTTAGCAGCCGGAGCCGGAAGACTCCTATCACGCCACAATCACCTGCAAACTCCGTTAACTTCTTTTATTTTATTTTTATTTTCTGTAACATATTATTCCCATTATTATATTAATTATAATAATTGCTATTACTATTATTATTATTATAATTATTAGTATTAGTATTATTAATAAAAAACGTACACATATACAAATGGGTCGTTCCCAATATCACTAATGCAATAATTATCCAATTAACCAATTAGCTTAGCCCAAAACAAGATTTGCAATTTCTAGAGATAGGCGCAAATACCAGAGGCAGCCCAAATATGAGATAATATTGATTAGGGTGATAACTGGATCGGTACCTTTTGGAAATGGGGAGAAATTCGGACCGGTCTCATGTGATGAAATTATAACCATAAAAGTCTCACATATTTGTTTTAAACAGATAAAGTACACTTTTGGAGGAAAATGACAAAGATACCCTTAATGAAAGAAAGGCGTGCGGACAAAGCCAATGTCCAAATTTGGGTATCGCAAGGAAAAAAATTGGGCATCGTTTAAAATTTTGGGTATCGATCATTAATTTTGGCATAGAAAAAGTGACATTGGAAATGAAAAAAGTTACTTTTTGACTTTCTTTCTCTCTCACATACTTTCTTTCACACGCCTTCTCTCTCACACACCCTCACACTTCCCCACACCACCCACCTCTTTTTATCCCCACCAGTTCAGGCTCCATTTTACAGATTCTGTCCATTCCATTAATGCTTCCATAACTTTCACGAACATCAACCCATCTACAAACCTCCATTCACCTTAGGCAACGATACAATAGGCTTGTCTCTCTCTTCTTCACCATGCCTTTAGCGAGTACTAATGGCTCAAAGATATAGTAGGCTTCTTTCTCCATTCTCCTCTTTTCGCTACAGAATCATACAATAATTGCTCCCAATTTTTGCATCGGAGTCTTCGATATTGGTGTCGGAGTCTTTCATCAGAGTCTTTCATCGGAGTTTCGATATGGGCGTTGTTCATTTTCGGAGTCTTCGATATAGGCATCGTTCATTTTTTGAGTCTTGCGTCAGAGTTTCGATGTGGGCGTCGTTCATTTTTGGAGTCTTCGATGTCAGCATCGTTCATTTTTGGAGTCTTCGATGTGGGCAGCGTTCATTTTCAGAGTTTTCGTTACTAATGTCTTAACGATACAATAGGCTTCTTTCTCCATTCTCCTCTTTTCGCTGCAGAATCATACATTAGTTGCTCCCAATTTTTGCATCGGAGTCTTCGATGTAGGTGTCGGAGTCTTGCGTCAGAGTTTCGATGTGGGCGTCGTTCATTTTCGGAATCTTCAATGTAAGCATCGTTCATTTTTGTAGTCTTACGTTGGAGTTTTGATGTGGGCGTCGTTCATTTTCGGAGTCTTCGATGTAAGCATCGTTCATTTTTGTAGTCTTGTGTCGGAGTTTCGATGTGGGCGTCATTCATTTCCGGAGTCTTCGATGTGGACATCGTTCATTTTTGGAGTCTTCGAAGTGGGCGTTGTTCATTTTCGGAATCTTCGATGTGAGCATCGTTCATTTTCATCGGTCCTTGATGCCCATTCCTTTTCAAGAATTTTTGAGTTAAATGCTGCTCTCGTTGACCCCCCCACCCACCCAAACAACAAGTACGGTCTTGAGGAAGTAAACTCAATTCCTTTTTTCATGAATGGGGACAGTGCTACAATAATCTTTCTCAGGCATCTCTATTCTCAAATCTTCATTAAAGCTAATTATTTTTACTGGCAATAATCTTCATTTAAGTCATCTTCGAGTTTTTCAAAGATTTATTAGCTTTTAAAATGCATCCACAGCTTTTGCATTAATGAATTTAAATGTTTTTAAATCACCAAAAGAAACTCGCTAATACATTAAGGCTCAGATCCTACTTTTATTTTTATTTTCTTGTTTCTCTTTTAACTCTTCAAACTAGGTGAAATAGAGAGAGATAGAGAAAATGATGAAGAGAGATATAAAGAATGACATAGGAGAGGGCATTTTTGGAACAAATTTATGAAAAACTGCTTTACCAGTTGAATAAAAAATAGGGGAATTGAGGGGCTACAATTTTACAAAAGGGTACCAGCCCACAATTATCTCTTGGAAATATTATAGGAATAATTGCGGGCCGGTTCAACTGTTGAAATTCATTTTAATAAAATTATTCCTAAAATACGCACCGTCATCTTTAATGAGATAAGAAGCGGGAGAGCAACTCAGTTTCTTCCTTCCTCCTTCATTCATTTCTCCGTTTGCGCTACCTACTTTTCCCGAAAGATCGTACTTTCTTTCTCTGCCGAAAGCGATCAGCTCATTCCAGGTTCAAAAAAGGGAAGACCAATAAATAGGATTTGAGCTATAGAGATAAGGAAAAGATGGAGATCTTAATCTCTTCCATGGAGGATTGATTTGCTGACGAGCCTCCAACCTTAATCTTTCTTCTTCGAACTTCCTCCATGAAGAATACATCTAGCTATCAAAACCTTCCCTTCTGTTTTCTTTGTTTCTTTATTATAGAAACAAATATGACCATCTAACAATTGTTTTTGAGATGGAATGCTTTAGAGCCCCACAAAAAAAAACACTAATTTTCGTTCGTTGTGTGTGTGTGTGTGTGAAATTGTATGAGACAGAGGGAGGCGGGATCGAGATCGAGATCAAGATCAGGTTGTGTGAAATTGTTGCGTCGTTGGCTTCGATTGTTCTATTATGTTTTGAAAGATGAGCGTAAAATGTGATAATATGAATTAAAATTGTAGGAATGTAGCAATCACAGTACACGTAGGACTCCCACAGTCGATCAAATATGAATTATCGCTATAGAATCGAATTTCATGATATATACCAAGTCATTCTAATCTTAATAAACCTAGGTTGCGTTGCCAAAAATGAACAACGCCCAATGTTTTGAGTGATGAACAAAATTTTGAGCGATGCCCACAACGATGCCCAAATTTAGGTTGTGGCTTTATCTGCGCGCCTTTCCTTCATTAAGGGTACCTTGGTCATTTTCCATCCAAAAGTGTACTTTAGTGGTTTAAAACAAATATAGTGGACTTTTGCGGTTATATTTTCTCCACAGGGGACCGGTCCGATTATCACACAACGCCCATACACTTTTTTTGGATCGATTCATTTTGATTAATGCAAAATCAAAATCTGGGAATCACAATACAAAAGTTGGGCATCATAATGCAAAAGTTGGGCATCACAATGCCAAAACCGTTCATCGCGGTGTACAAAGTTAAATGTTAGAAATGCACTGATTCTTTTTCATTAATTTCTTTGAACCTCTCTCTCTCTCTCTCTCTCTCTCTCTCCATCCCCCTCTCCTTGCCTTTCACCATTTCTCTCACCTCATTTATTTCTTCTCATTAATGTTTATGTACCTTTCTCTCTCTCTCCTTGCCATTTTACATTCTTTCCTACGTCTGCATCCTTTCCTCTTCTATCAAATACCTAAGTAGTTAGATTAGATAGTGAACCATCGATTCATCCTCTATCAAGTAAGCTACTCCCTTCCTCCACTCCCTTTGAAATCTATTATCTATCTAAGCCCTTTGGTGTTGTGACTTGCTAAATTACAGAAGAGATGAATGATTATATAATGGGGAAATCGGTAAACTAAGCTCGCAGCACACTTTCTATATCTTGCCTTTTCCAATCCCAATTGCCCGTGCCAGTCATGGCAAGCTAAAACTTTTCACCTTCTTCTGATGCGTGAAAATACCCACATCGACACATCCAACGCCCACATCGAAACATCTGACGCCCACATCAAAACATTTGATGCTCGCATATACTTGTGAAAGACTGGCTGATAAGAAAATGGAGGCAGAGATAGGAGGAGCAATTCGTCTAGCTTTGGAGGCGACTCCAACAGCTTCTACTTTAGCATATCCAAATAGCAAGGCGTTAATGGTGAGTGGTGAATAAAAAGGAGAAGACCTTAACATCCTTTAGCATATCCAAATAGACGGACGGTAGCTTTGTCTTATTGTTTATTTGTTTATATTAATATTGTTCCATTTTCTGAGTTTCAGGGTTGAATATCCTCATCTTTAGTCTTCCTTCAAGAGTAGGTTTAGTTAATGGTGACAGTTGCTCGTCCACTTTCCTGAGTCTATTGGTTTCATTCAGTGGACGCGGGAGAGAGAAGACGATGACTTGATGGGCATTTTAGAAAGAAATTAACAAAAATTGACTTATACGGTTAGGGAAAAAAATCGAGTAGTAGAGTGGTTACAATTTCCAAAAAGGTGACCGACCAACAATAATTCCTATTGATTAACTCAAAAAAAAAATACTAACATTATTCCAATTTTCGAGTATATTAAAGTGTGTGTGATTAATGTGAATTAAGGTTTGCTTATTTTGGTCTTTGATAGTACATAGGAAAATGTAGAATATTAGAGATTATAATTACTAACAAATTATAAAATGTAATTATATGTGTATAATATATATATATATATATATATATATATATATATATATATATATATATATATATATATATATATAGACACACACACACACACATATATAGATAAATGTAATTCGATTCGTCATCAAAAATCACAAAATGAGTCAAAACGACTGGTTTATAATAATTTTCAAACCTAAATTGAACCGTACTAACTCAAAAATTAACCAAACCAACCTATTCTATTCAATTTCGAATCAGGCTTACATTTCTACTTTTAAACGTACTACTTTAAAAAACTATACTTAAAATGTCCTTTGGTTAATTGAAAAAATAAAATATGTTTATAATAAAAAGGTGAAATTCGGGCCAGTCCCTTTTTCAGCATTTTCAACCGTAGTACTTTTTAAAAAAAATTGGAAAAATGCACTTTTTAGAGGCGAAAAGACTACGATAACCCATAATGAATGCAAAACACGTGGGATTGTCACTCAGTCAGACAAAATCAGGCATCACGATACATACACAAAATCATGTATCGCGGTATAAAATCATGCATCACGATTCAAATTCATACAATGTGATACATAAATTGACTAGGTTTGTTGTATATTTGTTATCAAAGTTTTCTTATTTTCATTGATATTGTAATTAAAGTAGGAATCATTCATAGATAGATTGATTGATTTCTGTAAATTTGTAGTCAAAGTTTGTTTATTTTACTTGATATTGTAATTAAGGAAGAAATCAATTAGATTGAATACATATTAATTTATTAATTTTCGGAAATATATAGTTAAAGTTTCCTTATTATGCACGATATTGCAATTAAGGAAAAAATCAATTAGATTGAATTTAGATTAATTGATTGATTTTCGTAAGTATCTAGTCCAAATTTTCATATTTTGGTTTATATTTAAATTAAGGTAAAAATTGATGCATCGTTATGCACAAATTAATGAATTGAGATAGACAAATCGATGCATCGCAATACACAAATTGATGTATTGCAATAGGCGAATTTATGCATCGCAATATGCATTGGGTAAGTGATCCTTAGCACGTGTTGGTTCATTAATAGTAAAATTGTCTTTTCCCCAAAAGTACTTTTTTTCGATTGAAAAAAACATAGAAAATATAAGCAGATAGCATGTGTCGGTTCATTAATAGTAAAATTGTCTTTTCCCCAAAAGTATTTTTTTTTCCCGATTGAAAAAAACATAGAAAATATAAGCAGATAGAAACTTATAAAAAGAGACTAGCCCATAGTTTCTCCAAAAAAAAAAAAAAAAGGAAAGGGACTGGTCTCGTGCCGGGCTTTAAAAGGGAGGCAAAAAAGAAGGAAAAATTACGGGTCGGGCCACTTTCTAAAGTTTTTATTTGCTCCAGTACCGTGTTTTTTTCAAACCGGAAAATGACACTTTTCGGGGGAAAAAAAAACTACGACACCCTTAATGAACATGAGGCGCGGTACGAAACTGAATCGCAGTGCATTGATTATTAAATCGCGATGTATCAATTTTATTGAATTAATTTTTACACTGTGATTCATCAGTTTAATTGTCTAATCTATTTTTACACCAGGATACATCAATATTTGAACCGTGATTCATCATTTTAATTGAGTGCATTGATTATTGAATCGCAATGCATCAATTTTATTACATTAATTTTGCACCGCAATTCATCAGTTTAATTGTCTAGTCTATTTTTGAACCACGATACATCAATGTTTGAATCGCGATTCATCAGTTTAATTGTCTAGTCTATTTTTGAACCGCGATACATTAATCCGATATTTTTGCACCGTGATATAAAATTATAAAGAACCAAACCACACTCTTCACCTTCTTCTTCCATCCCCGTTTCGTTGCGCAACAATGGTGATATTCGAATCCAATCTGTTTGCCGGAGCTGTTGAAGGAGACGATGACATTTTCGGAACAATATTTTGAAAAGTGATCTTTTGCAGTTGAAAAAAAACGGTGGACTTTGGAAGTTAGAAACTTAAGAAAAATGACCGGAAATAAGTTTACCCTTAAAAGAAGTGTTATGGCCGGCTTCAAAGAAACAAAATAAAATGGTGGACTGATCTTCGGGCAGACCATCAAGTGGGGAAAAAAAAAAGAAATTGCGGGTCTCCAAATTTTCAACCGCATAAATATTTTTTGGTTTTCAACTGGTAAAGTTCATTGATAAAAAATTTGTTCATAAAATAAGCACAGAAGAGAATGAACGATACCAATTTGCAGGGATGAAGAGTAACGAGGGTGGATGAGTTAAGGTGGTGAAGAAGAACACTTGTGTGTTTCAACTTGATTTCGATTACTTCACCACCCTAACTTGTCACTTTCTTTTTTCTTCATCTATCAATCTTTAGTTTCACCAGTGTCTTCTTGTTCTTCATTGTGTTTGTGTATTTGATTCAAAGTAGATTCAGTTTGTGTGTGCTGTGATGTTATGCATGTAAACTGTTTGATGAAAAACTCGAATAAAAATTTGTTCTTTGTTAGACATTTTTTTTGAATATGAACGCATCAATTTTGAATCACACTGCATCAATTGTGAATCGTCGATTTGAATTTGGGATGCAAAAAAGATGCATCGATTTGAAATCATATGTTGATTGTGTATAGGAAATAAGGGACATGAAGGTTTGGTTTATTATCATTTTGTAACGCGATGCAATATTTTTTTACAACGCGATGCATCAATTAAATTCTTGACTTGGTGCATCGCCTTGTACAAACTGGATTAGGTAATTTAAATTGATGTAGCGCAATGCATAAATTAGATTAAGTAATTTGAATAGATGCATCATGGTTCATAAATTGATGCAACGCAATGGACAATCTAAGTTATCCGTAGCGTGCCTTAGGTTCATTAAGGGTATCGTAGTTTTTTTCGCTGCCAAGTGCCATTTTCTAGTTTAAAAAGAACGTAGGATAATGTAGCGGTTGAAAATTGTCCAAAGTGGATTGGCCCGACTTTCACCCAAAAAAAAAAGAGAGCTAAGGGGCAAGGTTTTGGACAAGCTTGAAGGCTGGGAAAAAAAAGGAAGAAATTCGGATCGGTCCCCTGTGATGAAATTATAGCCGGAAATGTTTATGATATTTTTTTTCAACCGCTAATGTACACTTTTGGGGACAAAATGACGAAGATACCCTTAATGAAGGAAAGGCGCGCGCAGACAAAATCCTTACCCAAATTTGGGCATCGGAATGAAAACATTGGGCATTGCAATGCACAATTGAAAATTTGTCAAATTTTGGGCATCGAAATTCAAAAAGCCACTGCCCAAATTTGGGCATTGGATTGAAAACATTGGGCATCGCAATACACAATTTAAATCTATCAAAATTTGGGCATCGAAATTTAAAAAGTCACTACCCAAATTTGGGCATTGGAATGAAAACATATTTGCAATGCACAATTGAAATCTGTCAAAATTTGGGCATCGAAATTCAAAAAGTCACTGCCCAAATTTGGGCATCGGAATGAAAACTTGAGCATCACAATGCACAATTGAAATCTGTCAAAATTTGGGCATCGAAATACAAAAATTCAATGCCCAAATTTGGGTATTGCAATGAAAACACTAGGCATCGCAAAACACATTTGAAGTCTGTCCAATTTTAGGCATCGCATTGTAAAAAATCTTTAACCAAATTTGGGCATCGCAATAGAAAAATTGGGCATCGAAATGGACAAAATTGAACACTTCTACCAAATATCAACATTATAACGTATTTGGGCATCGTAATGGACAAAATCGGCATCATAATTAATAAATTAAAACATTGCCGCCAAATATCAACGAAGTTGGATATCGAAATGGACAAAATTGGCGTAAGAATGAATAAATTGAATACTGCCCCCAATTCTATGTGTAAAAATTGGGCATCAGAAAACTTCTGAAGCCTAAAATAGTTCTTAAACATCTTTGTTTTAGCCTTAAAACAAGAAGAACTCATTCAGAGCTTTGATTTGATATGCGATGGGTCTCGTGGTTCATCCGAGATCAAAAGTTATGGAGAAAATGGCCAAGAATGCATTCTATTTTCAAATTCAATAGTTGGGACTCAAAATCTCGGTCATGAAGAAGAGAACACAAGATGTGAACTAGAAAGGGAGGAATGAGATCATGCCTTTTTTTTTTTTTTTGTACGCATCAGACGAAGGGAGATTCCTCAGACTATGAGGTGGGATATCAAAAAGCTTCTTCTGATCTGGCTTCGAATGAGAGAGAAAAGGATGGAAGAATCCTGCTACCTTTCTAAATGTATGACTACAGATAGTGAAATTTTGGAGAAAGAAGGACGGTAGAAGGACGAGGGCATTTAAGGAAGAATTTTACGAAAATGGACTTATGTAGTTGAAAAAAAAGAGGTACTAGAGCGGTTGATAATCTTGAAAAGTGTACCAGTCTACAATTATTCCAAAAAAAAAGGTGAAATGGAGGCCAGTCCACTTTGAACAATTTTCAAATGCATTACTCTCATATACTTTTTTAAAACTGAAAAATATGCAATTTTATGTCGAAAGAACGAATATACCCTTTTATGAATCGAACACATACACGCAAAACATCAGTTCACGCATTGTGATGCACATTTCATAACCATGCATCAAAATCATGCATCGCGATGTATAAATCATGCATTGTGATTCAAAATTGATGCATCGCGATAGCCAGATTTGAGTGTTTATAACCATTACTATTGTGCTACAAATAGAGCTAGCAATGAGCCAGCCCAGTCCGAAATTCGATGGGCCTATCAAAATGCTATCCCGGCCCGACCTGCCGTAAGCCTAAGGGCCAACCCGGAATAAAGTCAACCATAAACATAAAGTAATAAAATTTACAAATTACTCAAGTTTTCTCTCAATGTCAGTCATTTCATAGCAGAGAACATAGCCACCTTCTTCTAGATCACCAAAGAACAATAGCAATATGATAACACATGAGAAAAAGACAACCAAAACAACAAAAGAAACAAAGAGATCCCTTCCACTCATATAGGCACGTATCTCTCTGTCTACGATTTTTCTCCAAACAAGAAGATATCAGAATCTAAAAAGAAACACTCATCCTGATGATCATGCCAAGTTGTCAACAACTGTAGTAACAATCTAATAATGATGCTAAAAACAATCTGAAATATGGTGATCATCATAGTATTAATAGCAACATTAAAAGATTCTGTCAACAATTTTTCACGCATTCCAACAAAATAGTCTCATTTTGATTTAAGCAAATTAAAAGTAATGGACTTCTTGTATTTGTAAGTTTATATTGTCTACACTCTACAGTATACTAGAAATGATTTTAAAAAAAATTGACTGGGCTAGGCCGACCCAAAAAATCCCAGGTTTTTTTTATCAGAGCCCGGATGATCTATGAACCTGTTGGCCCGGACAAAAAATGCCCTACATTTTTTGGATCATCAATATCTTGAGCCCGACCCGTCAAAATATTGGATGGGCTGGGCTTTTTCTACCGGCTCTAGTTACAGATTTGTTAACTCAATTGTTACTTGTTTGAATATCTAACTAAATATTCAAGAAATAAATATAAAAAGAAAAAGATTGTTTATTTTGCGTACTAATCTTAGTAGTATCTTTTAAAGAAGGAATCTTATGATTATACTAATCGGTTTGACTTAAGGCATCCACAATGTGGGTTCTTCAATAGGTTCTCAACCCAAAAAATGGGTTTTCCACATTGTGGGAGTTCTCCATTTTCGGTTTCCAAATCACTCCATTTGAGAACCGATTCTCGACAAAAAAAAAAAAAAATCTTCCAATCTAACTTCACTACTCCCGCGTGAGAGCCAAGGCCGGCCCTGCCATAAGCCCAATGAGGCCATGACCATAGGCCCCCTAAAAACCCTAATTTTTTGGGTCCCAAAATCCCAAAAAACTCTACCTATGATTAAATTATTATTATTATTTTATTTCACAATTTCACTTTTTTTTTCTTGATTTCTTCCATTTGCCCTAGCTTAGAGCATGAACAACGAAGTATCATATGGTGAATCAAACCAAATCTTAGCTTACAACGGAGTATCTAAATAAAATATAATCTACTTCTTATTTAATTTGGTTTGATTCGGATCAATATAGGCTACAAATCAAAACAAATTCAAATTAAATCAAATCAACCAACTGTACCATGAAACTACATCGTTTTGGCCTTTAAAGGCACAAAACGACATCGTTTATACCATCAAAATTATAAATAAATAAAAAAGGCAAAGTGGCCGACAGCCACTGTGGGCGACAGCCTCTCCTTTCCAAACCCCCTTTCCACATGACACTTTCCTATTTGGCCCAATTTATTTTCCACCTCGTTTTTCTTAGCCAATTTTTGGTAAAAAAATTATTTTTTTATATTATTATTTTTTTGATAAATAAAGTATAAGTAATATTAACAGGCGTCAAAAAAGGGAGACGTTTCCTTGTACACTGGAAGTATACATTCACTAAAACTACAAACCAAAAGACTCAAACCTAGTTACAAAAAGGATCCTCTAAAGTTGGATCAGCAGTTAAGCACCCGAATCTCAAATACATAAGAAAAGCCTTTTTGATTCCTACAAAATCAAATTCAATGTTCTCAAAAGCCCTTTTGTTCCTCTCTTTCCAGATGGTCCACCAAATAGCTGAAGGGGCATACTTCCAAAAAGCATTCCTTCTATTCCGGGTAAAGGAAGGTCATCCCCGAAGCGTATCAATAACAGTCCTGGGCATAACCCACGGAACATCAGCAGAGAGGAAAAGGGAGTTCCATAACTCCCTAGCCATAGTGCAATGGAGCAGCAAATGATTTACATCCTCCTCCTCACCTTTGCACATGTTGCACCGATTAACATAAATCAAACCCCGAGATCTCAAGTTTCCCCCCGTCAATATGACGCCCCTGGCTGCCTCCCAAACAAAAAAAGCTACCCTACCTGGGATTTTATGTTTCCATATTTCCTTCGATGGGAATAAACTTTTTTCCTTCTCAATCATCTTAGAGTAGAAAGATCTAACAGAAAACAATATGTTATTAGAAGCCTCCCAGATAATTTTACCTTCACTCAAAACCTGCCTCTTGCAACCTTGGAGCAAATCCATGAACTGCATTGCTTCGTCAATCTCCCAGTCATGCAAATTTCTTCGAAAAACAGGACTCCAAAGGTCTGTACCCCTTTGATTGACCACCAACGAGCTCACCATTTCCTCCTTATTGACTGCAATGTTGTAAAGGTTAGGAAACATCAGTTGCAAGGTATTAGTACCGCACCAAAAGTCCTTCCAGAACCTGACTTGATTTCCCATCCCTACATCGAATTTGATAAACCTGTTAATAGCATTCCAAACTCCCATAATACCTTTCCAGACACTAGATCCATGAGAGGACAAAACTTTCTTTAGGAACCAGAGATGATCACCTGCTCCATATTTGTTCACCACTAACCTCCTCCAAATCGACTCTTTATCCACTAAAAACTTCCAAAGCCATTTGCCCAACAGTGCCTTGTTGAAGAATCTGAGGTTTTTAACTCCAAGACCCCCACTCTCCTTGTTAGAGCACACTGAGTCCCACTCGACTAAATGATAATTCTTCTTCTCTTTGTCTCCTTCCCAAAGGAAATCTCTTTCTAACTTCTCAAGTCTTTTTAAAACTGAGACGAGGGCCATAAATAACGATAGAAAATAAGTGGGAAGATTAGAAAGAGTACTCTTAACAAGAGTAAGTCTTCCAGCCTTTGATAAGAAACGTCTTTTCCACCCCGCCAACCGCCTTTCAAACCTAACCATTACTGGGTTCCACACATTTCTGTTCTTAAAAGACGAACCAAGAGGTAAACCTAGGTATGAAGTAGGAAGATTAGAAACGCTGCAGCCAAAGAACAAGGCTAGAACCTCCACGTTATCCACTCTACCTAAGGGAATTAAATCACATTTCGAAACATTAGTCTTCAAACCCGATAGATCTTGGAAAATCAGCAAAATTAGACGAAGGCAGCCCAGCTGGTCGCTATCTGCATCGCAGCAAACTAGGGTATCATCGGCAAAAAGGAGGTGAGAAATAGTAACACCACGACCAGGATCATTACCCACCTCGAAGCCCTTAATAAAGCCTCCTGCAACTGCCTTATCAATGAGCCGACTAAGGGCCTCCATAACCACAATGAAAAGGAATGGAGAGAGGGGATCCCCTTGACGCAAACCTCTCGAGCTCGAAAAAAAACCTTCAGGCTGACCGTTAATAAGAACAGAAAGCTTGACTGTAGAAATGCAGAATAAAACCCACTTTTTCCATTTCTCTCCAAAACCCATTTTGTCCAAGAGATAAGTCAAGAATTCCCATCTAACATGATCGTAGGCCTTCTCCACATCCAGCTTGCACAAAATCCCAGGCACTCCGCTCCGCACCCTCGAATCGACCACTTCATTAGCAATCAAAGTTGCTTCCAGAATCTGACGATCACCCACAAAAGCCTGCTGCGATTCTGAAATTACTTTGCCAATCACTTTTCTCATTCTGTTCGACAGAACCTTGGAGATCAGTTTATAGATGCTGCCAATGAGACTTATAGGTCTGAAGTCTTTAAACTCCTCTTCCCCTTTCTTTTTGGGAATGAGAGCAATAAACGATGTATTAATACTTTTTTCGAAACCTTCCTCCTCAAAGAAAGAGCGGAAGACCTCCATATTATCATATTTAACCACTTCCCAACAATGTTTGAAAAATTAAATAGTATACCTATCAGGGCATGGGGCCTTATCACCTTTCAGACTACCCAAAGCCTCCACCACTTCTTCTTCAGTAAAATTTTGTTCTAAGAAACTCCTATCCTCCTCAATCAGACAATTGAACGTAATCCCATCTAAATCCAGTTCTCTCTCTCTATCTTCCGAGAACAGCTTTTGGTAGAACTCTACAAAGCCTCTACTGATTTGATTCTCATCTTCCGTCACATTACCATCAATATTCAATCTGTTGATCTGATTGAAATTCTTGTGCCTGCTAGCCATCTTATGGAAGAATTTTGAATTTTTATCGCCCTCTTTTAGCCACAAGACCCTGGATTTTCGCCTCCAGCTTGTCTCTTCACAGATGAGCAACCTTTTGATCTCCAGTTTGATCTCTTCACGACGGGCTGCTTCAGATTCCTCTAGAGATCCTTCCCCCTCCTTTGCATCCAGAAATTTGACTTCCTCCATAGCTTCCTTGATTCTGATCTCTATTCTCGCAAACACCTCTTTATTCCAAATTTTAAGATCATCCTTAAGAAGTTTCAATTTTTTAGCAATTCGAAAACACGATTTTACAACTACCGCATAAGAATCCCATTTTGACCTAACCCAATCCTTAAACCCAAGAGCTTTCAGCCACATGTTCTCAAACCTGAATGGAGTATTTCTCCTACCATTATCACCCCCAAACTGGAGGGTGATAGGGGAGTGGTTAGACACAACCCTAGGAAAGGTCCTTTGAACGAAAACGCCTATCGTTTCCTCCCAATCAGAACTAAGAAGAAACCTGTCGAGCCTTGAACATTGCCGATCCGACCCTCCTCGGAACCAGGTGAATGTATTCCCATCCAGGGGCAGATCCATCAACTCCCTGTTGTTTATAAAATCGTTGAATTCCACCATAGCATGTGAATACGATTGACCCCGGTTTCTCTCACGGGGAAAACGAACCACATTGAAATCGCCTCCCACACACCATGGATGATTTCATTTAAGTCTGACAGAAGTCAATTCAGCCCACAAATATGACCGTTGATTATCATAGCAAGGACCATAGACCCCAGAGAATACTCACCGAGAGTCATTAACCACCCGCTTAAATAGACACGAAACTGAGAAAACTCCTACCGCATGATCTTCAATAGCTAAAACTCTTCTATCCCACATAACAAGAACACCCCCAGCCCCAACTGCATCTAGATGAACCCAGTCCATCCCCCGACAACCTCCTATGCTGTCCACTAGGATTCTATCCATATAGTCCATTTTGGTCTCTTGTATACATACTACAGAAGGCTTCCATCTTCTAAGAGCTTCCTTGACTATTTGTCTTTTCCTGAAATTATTCAAACCCCACACATTCCAGCTGATTATGTTTAAATCCATATCACAAACTAGTTAATTTTTTCTTTCCCGGAACCCTTGTCTACCCTTCCCCGCAGCCCCATCAAAATTGATACCACAATATAAATTTTTGACCTCCCTACACTCAGAACCCCGAGCCTTAATTTGACTGGCTCCCATCTTTTTACTAACCGATGGCTTACCTTTTTTCCATTTCCATTAATATGTCCACAATTTTATCCTCATGGCCTTTACAGTAGACTCCCAGATAGTTCACAACACCTTTAGCCTTATTGCTCACCCATACAGACATCTTTTTTGTTAGGATCCCCATCAGTCAGCAACTTTTGTTCCATAACCTCCTCAGGTCTGACCATCAAAATTGGGCTACATATCACGACCTCCTCAGGTCTGACCTCCGGAATAGGACTACTGAACGTCACCTCCTCCGTTTCCACTCCAACAACACTACTTGTCCTATTCAGTCGTCATGGGGGGAGACAGCGAACCTTTCAGTTCCATCAGGCAATCTTTTACCTTTGAAATATCCTCCGGAACTTCGCTAGAGAGGAAATTGTCTTTCTTCAGCTCTCCACTCTCCTCGAACTCTCTAACTTCAACAGTTCTATCCATTTTATGTGACCTCTGAAATTGGTCTTCCTCCACGATAATACAATTATCCCCATTCTTATCAGACTGGACTCCTTCCTTACCTATCGACGTCGACAAATTCTTCCCATGAGACCCGTTGACTTCATCGGGTTGGTTCTGGTCTTCAAAGCCTGACTGCCCAAATGACTGCTTACCAAAATCTTCATGAATAATAATAAGAGGCCCTTGTTTTGAAATAGAAGGTGAGCCATGGGTATTTGACTTGCCCTGGTCACATGAAACTACTTCTTCACTTGGCCCGGGCCCAAATTCGACCCCTTTAAAGTCATGTATCCCCCCACTAGATGTCCAGTTAGATGGCCCAGCCCTATCACCAGTGGGCTCACCAGTATTATCCTACACAAACTCTTCCTTATTATTACGGGCCAGCCATATTCTTTTCATGGGCTTTGCATTGCACCGTGGGCTTCTTTCTACTTTTTGCCCACCTTTATCTATACCAGCCCAGTTATATTTTGTGGGTGTAAACTTCATTTGGGAACTAGATCTGCCTCCAATGACGTCATTACCCTTAGAAAATTTAAAATTCAAATTTTCTGTAGCCCACGTGCTCCCCCAGCTTTTTCTGTGGGTATCCGTCTGTTCACTTGCAGGAAACGTACGATGACCTGGTTTCTTCGAATCCCGGCTACGCGCATGAACATCGTTGCTCGCCCCACCTAACGCCACCGTCGGAAATCTGCCACCTCTGCCATCGCAACCTTGCATCTGAAAAGGATGGAAGAAAACACCAGTCTCAGCCCAAATCGGAACTGAAAATACACTATCCCCCATTTTAATACGAACGCAGGCTGGTAAAGTCTCGCAGTACTGCACCAAGATACGAGCCCATCTCAAATCCATTCTCTTCTAAGTAGCTTCATCTACTGTCACGAAACCCCCCACAAAATTGCCCAATCCTCTTGAAAACTTCCGATCCCCACAAGTGAAGAGGGAGACCCATAGCCCTAATCTAGATTTCCTTCGGCTTACGATCTTTTCTAAAGCAGCACCCCGACGGACTCCAATGATCAAGAACTAACGGAACTTGGTTTATCATCCAGTCTCTCTCGTTAAGGATTCTGGAAGCTTCTACCTTGGACGGAAATTCGAAGAGGAAGTAAGGCACGTTCATCTCCTTAACTCGAACTCCGCCTGGGGACTTCCATTTAGAATTAACCCAACGTTGGACTTCATCACGGTTCTGAGCATACCCCTGATATCCACCCACCCACCCTACAAGACACCTATCCAGGAAGTCCATATTACCTTTGCAAGAATCCTCTTCTATCTCGAAATCAGTATTAACACCCATTGCTCTGTTAGAGACAACCAGTTCTAGATCAGGCCAAAGAGGAATTTCCGCCGCTTCTTTGTACGACTTCTGCTGCTTCACTGGTACACGCTTAGACAGAGCAAACCTACTAATTTTTCCCGCTACCATGTCCCACCCTCCATCCTTGGCGACTACAGGAATGAAAATCTTTAAGGGAATTCCAATCCCTTTGGCTGAAATACACAAGAAAAAACCATGGGTGTTCCATTCCTTTGCCACCATCACCTCGCGTTGCTTCCCTGCTCTTTTCTTCCAAAAAACCTCTCTGATGGATGAAGCCTTGTCCAACCAATCACACAACCAAAGCACTTCATCTAAGGATAAAGCAATTTTATGAACTCTACCTCTACTACGTTCCAACCATTGGAACCACGAACCATCCTTACCTTCGAAAAAGATCACATCGAAAGACTTTCTTCCAGCATGAAAGAATGTTGCATCCATCATGAAGCATACATTATTAATTAATAAAAGTAAAAAATAAGAAGGTTAGCTATCATTCTTCCTTTCAAAAAAAAATTCTCAAGAAGGTTATCTGAAGATAGAGAAATTGAAAAATAAAGTACACATTTTTACCTATAAATAGAAACTTGGTTTCTTTCATTTGAATATCAAAAATATTTTCTATGATGTTTTCAAGTTTTCACCCATTTTTTGAAAAAATTAATTAATTAATGGAGATAAAGATAATGAAGTATGAAAAAGTATTGAATTATGTGCCACTGTTGTATGAGTTTTTTGGTTTTGAATTAAATTTGTATCAAATGAACTATTTTATTGGTATTTAATTGAGTTGTGGTTGATTTGGTATTTGATTTGGGTTGTATGATTTAACTATTGTCCATGCTCTTATAGTTAACCATTGTCCATGATTTGGGTTGTATGATTTAACCATTGTCCATGCTCTTAATATTTATAGCTTATAGCTTATTAATTAATTATTAACTTTTAATCAGATTATTGTATTCAGTGATCAGTGAATCATTTACGTTTTGCCCCAATTTTTATGGTTTTTCGTTTTTGACTTGTTGGTATTTTGATAATCTAATTGAATTTTTTTGGCATTTAAGTATGTGAATGAATGACTTGTTGATAATTGATGGTATTCTAATTGAAATTTGATTATTTGAACATATACTATAATTCTAAAATAAAGAAAATTGATATTAATCATTAATTTATGTTAATGAAAAATTGTACATTTACTATAATTATATACTAAAAAAGAGAAATTATACATGAAAAATTATTTGTTTGTTTTTTGAGTGAAATGAAGTGTTTTTTTATTATCTTTTATATTTATTTGATTGTTTCTTTAGTTATTCAAAAAATATAAAAAATAATTATTTCAAAAGAAGGGCTCCGTTGGAGATGATCGGTCTTAGGCTCCCGATTTCACAAGACCGACCCGATGAGAGCCACCAGCCAAAGGGAACTTAAAAATTGCGTCAAGATCACCCTTGTGTCTGCCCCCACCCCTACGAGCCCCATGCAACGTGGTCCCCCCTCGCCCTTTCCTCCCGCCAACTCCCCCTCTCTTCTCTCTCTCATTTTTCTTTTCTATCTTTTCTTTTTTCTTTGTGATCTTTCTTTTTTTTCTTTTTCTCTTCTAACCGATTTTTTTTCTTTTCCAAAATTATTTTTTGTTTTTTCTCTTTTCAAATTTTTTTTCCTTTTTAGTATTTTTTTAAATTTTTTATTAAATATTTTAAGAAGTGTTTGTTTATAAAAAAGTATTTTTTATTTGTACGAAATATTTTAAAAATTAAAACTATAATTAAATTATGTAATATATTTAATTATACAATATAATTATAAATGATTTATATTTAAAAAAGTACAATGGGGTCCACCTAAGAACCAAGTTGAAGAACCAACCATCGTGGATGTTGGTTCTTAATGGGATGAATTACCCCTAAGAGGGTGGCCCAGTGGTAGACATGAGACTTCACAAAGTGTAAGGTCTTAGATTCGATACCTTTTCATGTCCCCCTTAAGAGAAAAAAGAAAAAAAAAAAAAGGGAATGAGTTCTTCAAAATCCTAGGTGACATTGTGGAGAATTCAAATGAGTTCGCCACATTGTGGATGCCCTTATACTCCGAATTTTTTTGGGACTAAATTAGCATTACATCTTGTGCTATTTTGAACTTAATTAATTGGGCAAACAATTGAATTTAAAAAATATTACTCGTAATAGTTTTGTGAATAATTAGGATAGACTTCTAATATTTTTATTAGATTGAAACCATCACTTAATTATTTTATTTAAGTATTAGATCAATATTTAATAAAATATTGCTAATTAGTACTTCCTCCGTTTCGGGCAAAGAGTTTCAATTTGAAAGTCCAATTTTTTAAGAAAAAAATGATATTTCTAGTAGTCAATTAGTAATGAACTATTCCCTTCATCCCAAAATTATTATCCTACTTTTATTTTTCGTCTGTCCCAAAATGTCTTGTTTGAAACTTTCATTTTTAGGACAACACTTTTACTACTTTACCCTTATTTTTTCATCTTAATTTAATTATGAATCACATACACATGGGCTTTAAAGTAAACTATACATCAAACTAATATTAATAATTCAGTCCAATATTTTTTTTAAACCGTATATCAAGTCAACTCAAACGATAATTTTGGGTCGGAGGGAAGTAACACTTTTATGTTATAATTTTTGAAAGTTGACTTTTTAAATAAAACATATCAAAATGAAATATTGGACTCTTTGTCCAAAACGAAAGAACAATAGTTATATGATCTCGCGTATTTTGCCTTCATTAAGCTTACTCAGAAATCAATGATCACAAAGGATTAATCGATAAAATCAGAGTGCTCTCGTACCATGTCAAGTGAAATTTCTTTTAATTTCACCCATTTGTTTTTTTGGTATACAAAACAAGTCTTAATACTATTCCACTTATTATGTGAGTCGATATACCCATTATAGATTTACTTAATAAATAGTTTTTCATTTGATTTTCACTCTACTTGCTAGGTTTTTATTCATTGTAGTTGAGCTACAATTGTTTACTAGAGAAAGTTTCGTCATATTGACTAGAGCTGTCAAGATGAGTTGGCGAGGTAAGCCAACCCGCAACCCACAATAACCCGTCATTTGGCGGGGCGGGCGAACCAGCCCACGAATGTGGCGGACTTGGAAATTTTCAACCCATCCCAACCCATCATGGGTTCTGGGTTAGGCGAGTCAGTCCACCAAATTTTTCTCACAATTAATAAAATAAATAAATAATAATAAATAACACAAAATATCTCACATTTTCTTTAAAAAATATATTTTCTACAATTATATTCTAAATAGCATTTTTTTAACAACTTTCTCTAATATTAATCGTATAAAATGAGGAAAAAATAGAAATAAAAAACTATTTTATCATTACTCTTTTTGTATGTTCTTATATTTTTTTCTCAAAAATATTGTGGTTAATCTACCTTATTTTGACATTTTTTGTGTGTTGTAAGTGCCACTTTTTAACATATTCAAAATTATTTACTAATATTTCAGATATAAAAAATAATCTCACATTTTGTGCGAAAATGATTAAAGTCCTCGTTTGAACAAAAACAAAAACAAAGGTGGACAAGAAAGCTTGCAAAACGTAGCAAGACTACAAAAGAAAATGCAAGGGAGGATACATACCTGATATACACGGAAAAGGTATGGATATCAGCACCAAGATAGATTTCAATAAACTTCCGGCTTTCGCAGATCAGCAAGGGTTGCATCCTTCATAACCCTTAAAGTTGTGATGATCTTCCCTATTCGTTTGAAGCCTTCCATTTCACAAGCATTTATAATCTAGATTTTCAGAACACCTTTCGGCTGCAATCCGAGTTCTGGAGTGCTGCGAGAGAGAGAGGGTATATTTTCTACGTAGGCAAATCTATATTAAGCGGAAACAAATATAATACATATTGTTAGGTAAGGTAGCAAACAGTCGAACACTGCCAAAACATATAAACGTATAAAAGAAACATTCTAGCAGCAAAAGAACACCAATATCTACATCCAGACATCTTAGAACCAACATTCGAGCATCTACCACAAAAGATAACAACAGTCAAACTTGCTGCAAATAAGTCTTCCCCTGAGGGTGTACTTCCTTAACTGGTACTTTCAGCTTCTTTTTAATCAACTCCTTTAGATGGTCAATGCTAGAGGACCCCGGTAGCTCGGAAGATCCTACTATTTCAGGGAATTATAGGGCAGACTGATGGCCCCCCCCTAAAAACCATCTTGATGGGGTAGTCCTTCTTAACACCATATGGTCCATATCTGGCTAATCTCTGATCCTCCTCTAGGATTTTTCCAGCAAACTCGAGATAAAAACCTGGAACTATAACACTTTTACTAAAGTATCCCATAATCTTTTTCTTCACATCTGAGAAGGTGTCCTGTTCGCACACTTCATATGTTAAGGTTTTCCCATTCCATAGCATGACAAATATTTGAAAGAGTCGAGGAACGATCTCTAGAATGGATTCTTCGTTGATATTGTAACTAGCTAAGGTCAATGAATCCTCAAGTTGCTTTCCTCCACAGACTAAACAATGATCGCTACATGGTAAACCAACCTCGCTCCCAATTATTGCTTTGACATCAAGAACAGTGTACAAGATCTTAACTTCAGTTTTGAAAGTCTCGCCGTTGGGCAGTTTCACAGAAAGTGACAGCATGTCTCTAGGATTAAAGACCAGATTAAGAATCGCTTCGCCCTTTATGCCAAGCGATGCCAAAGTCCAGCTATTTTCAAGTAGCTTTCTACCATGAAAAAGGGTGTACTTATCCGAGTGAATCCCCTCTGTTTCCTGAATCATCAATTTGACGTTGTGAATGGTGTTACGCCACTTTGCTTCAACCTCAATGATTTTCTGCATGGATGATATTCTAACAACTAGTTTTACTACCCCTGAAGTTTCAAGAACAAGATGAAGTGTGGAATACTTTTGTATGCCACAATCAACCAGCTTGTGTTCATCTTTGAGATGATGGCCGGCATAGTAAAGCTCCTGAAAATTTTCTGAAACACCTTCCGTCTCACGCATCACTGCTTTTAAATCTCTGATTGTATCTGATCTCTTCACTTTCAAGGCAACTGTTTTGATGACCTTCAAGTATATATTCATCTGTAACGAAGCACATGAGAAGAAGCAACTAGCATTTAAAGTACGTGTCAAATACTATAATCATAGAGTACCAAGCCTACCAAAACAATTTGCAAAAAGCAAGTCTCATTGGAGAATCAAGCACTTGAAGGTAAATTCCATGTTTCAAACTCATCGCGCTCAAAAGCTTTGAACATTTTGTGATGGTGGTCCTTCACCTCCATATAACAAGGTAATTGTTGAATTTGATTAAATTAGTCTTGTCATTTTGAAGATGACAGGTGGGCTTTGCCCATCCAATGCCACCCCCACAATTTGAGTTTCATAGATGATTAAATTTTCATTCTCAAATAGACGCAAATTTTCCAATGAAATAAATTAATCCCACTCCCCTAATTTTTCCAAATTTTCAATTGGAAATACAAACACTCCTATTAGATCAGCTAGTAAAGAGCTTAACCATAGGTCTCGAGTTCAAACTATAGGAAGGCAGCAAAACTTAGTTCTCGGGGATTAGTCTTTGGTTTCGGGCTAGGGATACCTTGGCAAACTAAAAAATAAACATCCCGTCCCAAAAACTTCAAAGCACCTCTCGATTGTAACAAAAAAGAGTCATAAGCAGAAATCAAATACTCCCTCCGTCCCTAAATTATCGTCCTCCTTTCCTTTTTCGTCCGTCCCAAAATAATTGTCCACTTTGAAACTTACCTTTTTAGAACATCACTTTTACCACTTTACCCTTACTTTTTCACTCTACTTTAATTATGGGCCACATATACATGGATATTAATGGAAACTACGCATTAAGCCATTATAAATAATCAAGTCAATTACTTTTTCTTAAACTGTGCGCCGGGTCAAGCAGGACAATTATTTAGGGCCGGAGGGAGTAGCTAAATTTTGAATATTAGATCAAACATTGCATTAACAAGATGAAAATCAGTTCCCAATTGCAACTGTCCCTATAATAAACCTCTAGCACTTCTTCCCTTCTCATTCTCAATAAACAACCAAGAATGAGACAGACTTAGGAAATTTACAGTTATACCACATAATGCCATATTCCACACAAAGGAGCTACTAAAACTAATCAATGCTGTAAAGTGTGCGCCATGTTTGTGATTTTCAAACATTGGTTTCATAATTTTCCTTTAAACCTCTTTTCTTTCTTGATTCAATCGTTACAAAACTTCTACAAAAAAAAAAACCACGAACAAAAAAATCAATCATCTATCCAAACGGATCCTTCAATAATTCATTAGGGTTTCACAGTCATCAAAAATAGGTCACCCTTTGATTACACCCTTCTTTAGAATCATTGAGTATATTACCCCCTTTTTTTCATTTTCTAATAAAATATATACATACATAATTACACACACACATATAAATATATATATAATGCGAACATACAAGAAAAAATTAACTGTAAATTGGGGTTTAATCTGACCTTTTCTTCGGACGATTCAGAAGAATTTGTAAGGGCGCGAGTTTCCATTTCCTCAGTCAGCACAGAACCCACCATCGCTGCCTAAAACCTCTGCTCTAGTCAAGGAACTGACCCCTTTCTTTATTACTCTCACCGTTCCTTTTTTTTCATTTTCGTTTATCCCAAAATAATTGTCCAAGTTTAAAATTTACCTTTTTAAAACATTATTTTTATTATTTTATCCTTACTTTTTCATCGTACTTTAATTATGGGTCATATACACAAAGGCTTTAAAAGAAATTACACATTAAACCAATATTAATAATAAAATCAATTGTTTTTTCTTAATCTGTGCGTCAGATAAACTAGAACGATAATTTAGAGACGGAGGGAATAAAAGAATAGGTCTGCCGCCTCAAACCTAGACTTTCACATACTGTCTACGGTTCATGGTTTGAACAGTGAATCGAACCAGAATCGCCTTCAAGTGAACCGGAATTGAAAGTTCATCAGTTCAATAAAGGTTCGAGTACTTGATTTTTAGTGAACCGGTGGTTCTGAACCGTCCAGGTGAACCGTGAACCGTCGGTTTTACGGTTCTAACGGTAAAATTTAAAAAAAATTGGCATAGTTCAAATGGACGGCCCGGATTGATCGGAATGGACGACCCATATGATCCTAGGGTGCAGAACGCTTTTTATTTAGATAGTTTTTTAAAAAAATCAAAAAATAAAAAAATATTTTTTGGAACCTTGGAACCGTTAACCAGATTTAAGGTTCACGGTTCAGAACCGAACCGAGATTCACAATTTGAATCTGGTTCGCCATACTCTTTGTCAAGAACCGACGGTTTCAAAATCATGAACCATATGGACATTACTACTGGAACCCTACTCTCACACAGCGCAACTCTAAGTAAAATTCATCTTACAAAAAACAGCTCAATCCAAAAAATATTCGTAAGATTGTGTATGTATTTGCTTCCTTAAAATGCTTTTTTTTTAAATCCACCTTCGCTAAATTATTATTTCGAGATTAAAAAGAAATTGGCTTAATTGTTAATATTAATATAATATGAAGTTTTCTTTAAATCTCATGTGTTTATAACTCGTAATTAAAGTAGAAATAAAATATAAAAGTAAAATCGTAAAATGTTTTTGTAAAAAATAAATTTTACAAACAAGACAAATTTTTATAATGAATAAAAAAGGAAAACAAGAATTTAGTGATTGTGAATAAAACCAACCTCGCCTCTTCCTCTTGTATACGTACAAACCGGTGATGTATATTTTGTTTACGCCCTTTAGGACACGACATGTCGTTAACCAAGATAAAAAAAAATCAAAACAAAGATTGTAATTGACATGTGTTCTAAAAACATCCTTAATATTTATATTTTTAATACAATTTCTTAACTGGGTTCACTGTCACTTACACATTTTTATCTTTTTACATATTAAAAAATATATCTTTCCATTATATAAGTTTCTTACACAAAAAAAAAAAATTAACACCGTCTAAATAAAAACAAACCCCCCCCCACCCACCTCCACACACAAATGCCAAAAAGGACGGTCCTCCCCTCAGTCTCTCTCCTCCCCCAACTTCTTATTTAAGAAGTAAATTCTCTCCCTCTCTCTTAGGTAGAAAAAAAAAATCCTAATGGCCACTGTACACAAATTCTAAAGCATTAAGAAGTTGAAAAAAACCACAATGGGAATGTTCTAAGGGTTGCTAGTGTAAAAAATATTTTACACCGTTTGTGGATAAAAATTTTACTTTTTCTCCAATCACATCAAGCACGGCTCCATTTTCATCTATGCCCGTCAATCTTAATGGCTCATATATGCGAGGGATATGTGCATATCAGTCCAATTTGTTAACTCAATCGAGTAATTAGTCCGAATATCTGACTAAATATTTGATTTGATCTAAAAAATTATTTAAAAAATAAATTATAAAAAGAAAAAGAAAGTTTATTTTGCAATACTAATCTTAGTAGCTATTGAAGAATAAATATGATGAAATTATACTAATCAGTTAGACTTATAATTTATTAACTAAATTAGTAAATTAGTATTTTAAACTAAATTATTAGGACAAAAATTTAAGAATATAAATAGTTTTGTGAATAGTTAGGTTTCCGTTAGACTTAACGTGTGAAGTCGAAGTGGTCTCTTAAAAATAAATTTGAAATTATAAGGGCCGGAATGAAATATTTGAACAAAGTATGGGTCATAAAAAAGTGGTGAAAGTTATTACAGTAGTTGAGCAAAAATGCAATTAACCATCCAAACTTTTTCATTTTCTGGTCATGGTTTTTCTACAAACACTACTAATGACTTAACTGTTTTTTTTCTGAGGATGAGGGAGGGGGGTCATCAGACCTTCCTCTCTCAGTTGAATGACATACTTCAGCTAAACAAGCAAGTATGTTCCTTTGATAACACCCGAAATTCCCGTTCATGGTGGGGGAACTAGGCATCGAAAACACAGAAACAGAAAAATGCATAAAGATTTATAATCCAGATTTTCGGCTGCAATCTGAGTTCTGGAGTGCAGAGAGAGAGAGAGAGAGAGAGAGATTTCAATAAGCTTCCAGCTTTTTCGCAGATCAGCAAGGGTTGCATCCTTCATAACCCTTAAAGTTGTGATGATCTTCCCTATTCTTTTGCAGCCTTCCATTTCACAAACATTTATAATCCAGATTTTCGGCTGCAATCCGAGTTCTGGAGTGCTGAGAGAGAGAGAAGGTATATTTTCTATGTAGGCAAATCTATATTAAGCAGAAACAAATATAATACATATTGTTAGGTAGCAAACAGTCGAACACTGCCAAAACATATAAACATATAAAAGAAACATTCTAGCAGCAAGACAACACCAACAGTCAAACTTGCTGCAAAAACGCCTTCCCCTGAGGAGTACTTCCTTAACTGGTACTTTCAGCTTCTTTTAATCAACTCCTTTAGATGGTCAATGCTAGAGGACCCCGGTAGCTCAGAAGATCCTACTATTTCAGAGAATTATAGGGCGGACTGATGGCCCGTCCCTAAAAACCATATTGATGGGGGGGTACTTCTTAACACCATATTGTCCATATCTGTCTAATTTATGATCATACTCTATGATTGTTCCAGCAGACACGAGATTATATTTTGGAACTTTAACACCTTTCCCAAAGTATTGCGTAATCTTCTTCCTCACATCTAAGATGCTGTCCTCTTCGCACACTTCAAATGTTAAGGTTTCCCCACTCCATAGCTTGACAAATATTTGATAGAGTCGAGGCACGATCAGTAGAAGGGATTCTTCGTCAATATTGTAACTAGCTAAGGTCAACGAATCCTCAAGTTTCTTTCCTCCACAGACTAAATAATAATCGCTACATGGTAAACCAACCTCGCTCCCAATTATTGCTTTGACATCAAGAACAGTGTACAAGATCTTAACTTCAGTTTTGAAAGTCTCGTCGTTGGGCAGTTTCACAGAAATTGACAGCACGTCTGTAGGATTAAAGACCAGATTAAGGATTGCTTCGCCCTTCATGCCAAGCAATGCCAAAGTCCAGCTATTTTCAAGTAGCTTTCCACCATAAAAAAGTGTGTATTTATCCGAGTTAATCCCCTCTGTTGCCTGAATCATCAATTTGATGTTGTAGATGGTGTTATGCCTCTTTGCTTCAACCTCAATGATTTTCTGCATTGATGATATTTTAACAGCTAGTTTCACTACCCCTGAAGTTTCAAGAACAAGATGAAGAGTAGAATTCTTATGTATGCCAAAATCAACCAGCTTGTGTTCATCTTTGAGATGATGGCCAGCATAGTAAAGCTCCTGAAAATTTTCTGAAACACCTTCCATCTCACGCATCACTGCTTTCAAATCTCTGATCATATCTGATCTCTTCACTTTCAAGGCAACCGTTTTGATGACCTTCAAGTATATATTCATCTGTAACGAAACACATGAGAAGAAGCAACTAGCATTTAAAATAAGTGTCAAATAGTATAATCATAGAGTATCAGCCTTACCAAAACAATTCCCAAAAAGCTAGCCTTATTGGAGAGTCAAGCAATTGAAGGCAAATTCAATGTTTCAAACTTGTCGCGCGCTAAAGTTTTGAACATTTTGTGATGGTGGTCTTTCACCTCCATATAATAAGAGAATTGTGACTTTGATTAAACTAGTAGTGTCATTTTGAAGATGACTGGTGGGCTTTCCCCATCCAATGCCACCTCCACAATTTGAGTTTCATAGCTGATAAATTTTAACTCTCAAATAGATGCAACTTTTCCTATGAAAAAAATTAAGAGGGCAATACTTAATACAACACCTATAAAATACTTAATACACCATTTTTTGTTGTAAAAATACTATATTACCCTTAACAAAATTAAAAATAAATAAATAATTAAACACCGCACCGGACCAACACTGACCGCCCACCGGACCACCCCCACCGCCTGCCCCAGCCCCCAACCCACGACTACCTCAGCCCCAGTCCCTCCCCCAGTCCTCCCACTCCGCCTGGGCCAAGCCCAATCCCTCCTCCCAGCCCCAGCCCCAGCCCACGCCTGCCCCAGCCCCAATCCCTCCCCCAGCCCACCCGCCTGCCTACTCCTGACCCATTCCCTCCCACACAGACTGGCCTCCCCCCCCCCTCCCTCACCCAGCCCACACCCCAGCCCAACCGCCTGCCCGTCCCCCAGCCCGCCCAGCCTCCACCACCATCTCCGCCAAAAAAAAAATAGTTTTTTTTTCATTTAATTAAAAACCAACTCCCGCCCACCTCCACCACCAATCTTCTTCTTTTTTTCCATTTAATTATAATTTTCAATTTAATTTTGAAATTGAACAAACGGCAAATTGTTTCAAAAAATTGTTGTATTAAGTATTTTATAGGTGTTGTATTAAGTACCTATGAATTAAACCCAGTCCCCTAATTTTTCCAAATTTTCAATTGGAAATACAAACACTCCTATTAGATCAGCTAGTAAAGAGCTTAACCATAGTTCTCAAGTTCAAGCTATAGGAACTAGGAAGGCAGCAAAACTTCGAGGGAGATAGAGCTTTACCACCCTTGTAGCCTGACCCGGCTCGGGATTAGTTTAGGGTTTTCGGGCTAGAGATATCTTGGGAAATAAAAAATAAACATCCCGTCCCAAAAACTTCAAAGCACCTCTCGATTGAAACAAAAACCAGTCACGGCAGAAATCAAATAGCTAAATTTTGAATATTAGACCAAACATTACATTTACAAGATGAAAATTATTTCCCAATTGCAATTGCCCCTATAATAGTGCCATATTCCAGACACAAAGGAGCTACTAAATATAATCAATGCTGTGAAGTGTGTGGGGTTTTGGGTGAATATCTTGGGCCATGTTCGGTTGATTTTATAGTTTATGATTATTTTTTTGTGATTTTCACTCATTGGTTTCATCATTTTCCTTTAAACCTCTTTTATTTCTTGATTCAATCGTAACAAAACGTCTACAAAAAAAGCCCCGAACAATATATATATACGTAATTACACACACAAACACACACTAGAAAAATTGAACTGTGTATTGGAGTTTAATCTGACCTTTTCTTCAGACGATTCAGAAGAATTTGTGAGGGCACGAGTTTCCATTTCCTCTTTCAGCACAGAACCCACCATCGCTGCCTAAACCCTCTCTGCTCTGGTCAAGAAAGTGAAGAAACTGACCCTTCTTTCTATTTTTAAAAGAATAACTGGCGATGCTTGTATCACTCACATTTTGCACCAAAAAATAATTATACTTTTGATTGGTAAGAGTGTTAAAGACTCATAAAATGTGTCATCAATGAAAGTGTGCCAAGTGATTGAATATCCATTTTTTGGTGTAAAATTTGAGTAGCCTTAGCATTGCCCATGTATGTATTTGCTTTCTCAAAATGTTTTAAATAAAAAATAAATTCCACCTTCGCTAAATTATTATTTTGAGATTAAAAGGAAATTGATTTTATTATTAATATTACTAGTATAATACTTTCTCTGTCTCGGATAAATATTCTTACTTTCTATTTTGGAATGTCCCTGCTAATGTTTCTAAAGATTTTTGGTGTACAAATTATATCATTCTTCCTAATAGATCCTTTCATTTAATATTATCATTATTATATATCTTAAAGAGAGTGAATGTAATGAGTACATAATTAATAAGAGAGAGAGTGTGTATGATGTGTATTATTGTTACAACATATTTTTACAACACATCATTTATTATATTTTTTAATTTTTGTGTTTTGTTCACTAAGAATATTTATCCGAAACGAAGAGACTATAAAGTTTTTTTTTTAATCTCATGTGTTTATAACTCATAATTAAAGTAGAAATAAAATATAAAAGTAAAATCGTAAAATGTTTTTGTTAAAAATAAATTTTACAAACAAGACAAATTTTTATAATGAATAAAAAAGGAAAACAAAACAAGACAAATTTTTATAATGAATAAAAAAGGAAAACAAGAATTTAGTGATTGGGAATAAAACCAACCTTGCCTTTTCCTCTTGTACAGGTACACGTAGTAAACCGGCAATGTACAATTTTTTTTACGGGTTAAATTAAAACAACAATTGTAATTGACACGTGTTCTAAGGGTTGTTAGTGTAAAAAATATTCCACACCGTAGGTGAATGAAAATTTTATTTTTTCTCGAATCACACCTTGCACTCTGCTCCATTTTCATGTATATCCGCCAATCTTAATGGGTCATATATGAGAGGGATATGTGCATATTCGAATTCAACTTCAATATTAAAATTATAACTCCAATTTGTTAATTCAATCCACGAATTAGTCCAAATATCTGACTAAATATTTTATTTGATCAAAAAAATTATTTAAAAAATAAATATAAAACGAAGGCAAAACCCTCCATTTGGCCACCTAACTTTTAAAAAAATTGCAAGGCGGCCACCGAAAGTTTAAAACTTGTAATGAGACCACTTAACTAAATTAATGTTGCAAGCGTGCCTATATTTTGGATGTCCGTTAGCTCCACCGTTAAATATGAGTGAAATCTCTATTTTACCCCCTTTAAATACAAATTATTCCCTTTATGTGATATTAGAAACCCAAAGGAGTCTAACTGGAAAAAAAAACCGAGATGAACAAATTTCTCTCTTTCCCGATCATTCCCCACTGTATTCTACTATAAGTGTTTAAGAAAGAATAAAAGACTTCATCTCCTTCAGTTTCTTTCTCTCAATGCAGATTTTCATTCAAATACCCACCAACTTGCAAACCAATTTTTTTTCAAGTGTGCTTGGGAGCGAATTTCCCCAACCTGATTTCTTCCTTCCAATTTGCAACAAATTTCTTCCTCGACCAAATCGATCTCCTTCGGCCATGGAATTCCATGAAATAATCTATCAATTTCAACCATTTTTGTGTCCTAGATTTGAAAAAAAAAAATGAAAAAGTAAACATCTAACAATCTCAGATCTAAAAGTGTAAATCGACAACACCGTCGAGTGTTCGAGATTGAGCAACAGTGGCAATCAAAGATGCGGGGCAAAGAAAGATGAAATTGAAGACGGCAGGGGGTTGATGATATCGATGCTGACGGTGGATGTAGGCACGACAGTGGTAGTAGATGAGAGTGAGCGAGATGCATAAGAGATCTTATGGTTTTGAATTTCTTTTTCACAGCGATGGTGGAGGCACGAAAATGGTAAGAGATTCAAGTGAAAAATACTATTCTTTCTCCTTCCAGGCGTGATCAAGTGATTCGGCATAGATCCCCAACCATTAGTGCTGGGTAAAACATAATTAGAAACAGCAAGTGTATTGTATAAGTTACATTTTATTGTAGATGAACTAGGCTGGTGATATCTACCTAATCCAAGGGACGGCTAAAGAAGGATCCCTCTCTGGTCAAGCAACCAAGATCTGGTTTTATCTCTCTGGTCAAGTAACCCAGATATGAGTTTTAAAATTCAGATCTGGATATCTTCAAGCAACAGCTCGAACAACAACATGTTGTTTGCATATTTCAACAACGACGGAGGCCTAACTCTTGATGACCTACTGGCCTAACGGCACTGGTAAGCAGAAGCTATTCCCATGTACCCCACTGTTCGTTTTCCGCGGCTGGTTCGGTTTTTTCCGGCTTGACCATGGCGTTCAACGTCGTCTACATCGTCATTTTCGTTTTCGGATCTAGGTTTTGATGGGTTTGTTTAATGGAGAAAATTTACGGGGGTTTTAAGATCCAATGACACATATTCTACTTTTTGATATTTTCGAAAGACAAGTGAAGATTTACCCCTACCGATGTTGCTTGTCATCATTTGATGATGGTGGGAGATGGTACAGAGGGAGGTGGAAAGTGGTGGATTGGGGCGGTTGTTGGTAGTGTTGTGTTTGGGGTGAAGGGGATGTAATTTGTCATTCTCTCTCCACACTCTAATAAAGCCAAATCTGAAATACATGCTGTCGGAATGCAAGAAGAAAAAATCATGGTTCCTGGATTCTGGAAGGACTCTAGTAGTAGTAAGAAAGAAGACGACATATTTATAAAAAAAATTCAGTTAGACCCATTTGGGTTTCTAATATCACATAAAGAGAATAATTGTTATTTAAAGGGGGTAAAATAGGGATTTCACTCATATTTAACGGTGGAGCTAACGGACATCTAAAATATGGGCGGGCTTGGAACATTAATTTAGTTCGGTGGCTTCATTGCAAGTTTTAAACTTTCGGTGGTCGCCTTATAATTTTTTGAAAAGTTGGGTGGCCAAATGGAGGGTTTTGCCTAAAAAGAAAAAAGAACATTTATTTTGCGATACAGATCTTAGTAGCTATTGAAGAATAAATATGATGAAATTATGCTAATAGGATAAACTTATAATTTTTTAACTAAATTGGTAAATTAGGATTACATTTTAAGATATTATAAACTAAATTATTAGGACAAAAATTTAAGAATGTAAATAGTTTAGTGAATAATTAGGTTTCATTCGACTTAACGCGCAAAGTGGCCTCTTAAACATAAATTTGAAATTATAAGGGTCGGAATGAAATAATTGAACAAAGTATGGGTTCATAAAAAAGTGGTGAAAGTTAGTAGAGCAAAATTGCAATTTACCCTCCAAACATGAGCCATCGTTGAAGCTTCTCTTACGCGTCGTTTGGTAGTCAGAATTAATAAGTCAAGTTATATGATGTTTGGTACACAATAGATGGTCGGAACTAATAACACGAGTTACTCGGATAAATTCATTACCCCTCACTATTCATACCAAGGGAGAGAGTTGTATTATTAGCGCCTTCACTAAAAAAAATATGATTAACATTTTTTATCTCAAAACTACCTCCGATATACAAATGAGGATTAACAACGAGGGCACTAATAGTACTGATATTAATAATATTGCTTATCTCTGTCCGACTACCAAACAAGCATTTAAACATTTTCATTTTCTGGGGTCGTGGTTTTTCTACAAACAATACGAATGACTTAACTACTTTAAAGAAAACAATATGTGATACCACTATTAATAATTAAGTCAAATATTTTTTAAAAGTTTAGGAAATATTGTCTTACAAGTATTTTCTGTAAGACAATTCCCTCTGACATCATTCATCGTGTGTTAGTGGATTGAGCTGTGCGATAATGACAAGAGACCTACTATTAAGAAATAGGGTGATAATCGAGCCAGTCCCCTCCACCTAATTTTCAAACGCTAAAGTCCTTTATACTTTTATTTAATAGGTAAAAGGCTCTTATGGGACAAAAGGACGAGTATATCTTTAATAAAATTGGATTAGGCACGCTACATCGCAATTCCAAATCGATGCATTGCAATTCAATTTTAGCATCGCGAATCTCATTTATGCATCATAATTTGCGACATCGGGAATCTAGTTTGTGTATCGCAAATCCAAAATTGTGCATCAAAGTTTATTTTTGTATTCTAATTCTAAATTGTATATTGCAAATTCAAAATTGTGCATTAGGTTTTTCTGCATGGGGAATCCAGGCTATCCAGCAACGCAAATCTTAGAGCTTTCACTCTACATCAATAAGAAGGAATAACAGGTTCATGGTGAAGAACACAATTCACGCTATTGGGATCGAGCCCACTCCAAACAATGCATCACGATTCATAACTAACGCATCATGATTCAAAAATGTGTCCAACAACGAACAAGTCATATTCAAGCTTTTCATCATATAGTTTACATGCATTGACACACACACAACGTAAATCTATTTTCAAACACACATACAAATAAATCAATCTAATACAATTACACTCAATCCACCTTCGAACTAAAAGTTGTTGACATAGCGGAGCGGTTCAGATAGGAAGAAAATGATAATTATCTTCGAATAGTATGTTTATCCGTCTTTGGGACATCATAATGTGTGAAATCACAGATTCAATCATTTCTCATGCCCCCTTAGGAGGAAAAAAAGGTCTTTGGAGGAAGGGACATTTAAGGAAAAATTTAATGAAAATGAACTTGTAAGGATAAAAAAATAAAAAGGTACCTTAGTGGCTGAAAATCACTAAAAAGGGACTTGCTTGCAATTTTTCCAAAAAATAATAATAATTAATTTATAAATATTAAGATAGTACGTATATTTCAGCCATGCTCATGTAAAAGAGGAGCTCATCACTTAAAGTGAAAGTCAAATAAAAGGTAAAAAGGTAATTGAAACTTTAAAAAAATATTAAAAATTAGATAGTACTATTTTTTTTGGAATGACATAATTTTTAGGAACGGAAGAGAACTATCGTTTAGTACACCTCGGTCCTAAAATAAACAATAGTTTAGCAATATAAACACAGATTAAGGAATGTTATAAAAAGACTAATGTACCCTTATTCAAGATTATTTATTGTAGTTACGTTGCACCAATAAATAACGGTACTTTTAACAAAATATGGAAAAATGTTTTTTGATATCCTAAATCATCAACTTCCCCCTTCCTGGTAGCTTGGAAGACCTATATTAAGAAACTTCCCCCTTCCTGCAAATGTATGGCTGAAACCACATGGCATCGTGGCACGATCTCTAGAATGGATTCTTTGTTGATATTGTAACTAGCTAAGGTCAATGAATCCTCAAGTTGCTTTACTCCATAGACAAGATTATGATCGCTAAATGGTTTACCAACCATGCTCCCAATTATTTCTTTGACATCAAGAACAGTGTACAAGATCTTAACTTCAGTTTTGATAGTCTCACCATTAGGCAGTTTCACAAAAAGTGACAGCACGTCTCTAGGATTAAAGACCAGATTAAGGATGGCTTCGCCCTTGATGCCAAGAGAAGCCAAAGTCGAGCAATTATCAAGTAGCTTTCCACCATAAAAAAGGGTGTATTTATCTGAGTGAATCCCCTCTGTTGCCTGAATCATCAATTTGATGTTGTAGATGGTGTTTTGCCTCTTTGCTTCAACCTCAATGATTTTCTGCATGGATGATATTTTAACAGCTAGTTTCACTACCCTTGAAGTTTTGAGAACAAGATGAAGAGTGGAATTATTTTCTATGCCACAATCAACCAGTTTGAGTTCATCTTTGAGATGTTGGCCGGCATAGTAAAGCTCCTGAAAATTTTCTGAAACACCTTCAGTTTCACGCATCACTGCTTTCAAATCTCTGATCGTATCCGATCTCTCCACTGTCAAGGCAACAGTTTTGGTGACCTTTAAGTATATATTCATCTGAAACAAAACACACGAGAAAAAGCAACTAGCATTTAAAATAAGGGCGAAATAGTATAATGATAAGGGTATTAGCCATACCAAAACCATTCCCAGAAAAGCAATTGTCCCTAAAATAAACCTCTAGCACTTCTTCTGTTCTCAATAAACAAGCTAGGATGAGAAAGAGACTTGGGAAATTAACCATTATACTACATAATGTGTCTTATTCCACACTCAGGATTTACTAAATCTAATACTCCCCCGTTCCTGGTAAAAAGTACACGTATGAATTTTTTAAAAAAATGACACGTTCAGTAGCTCACTAGCTCATTAATAAAACTAGTTTTACACCCGTGCATTAAATGCACAGGCATAGATTTCTTTTAATTAAATTATACTCAAATAAAACGAAAATTATAAAAAAAACTAAAAAAATATTTAAAAAAATCATGATGATGGGAACAACCTACTAAAAAAAATCTGATTTGTAAATTAGAGACTTATATATTCAAGAACTTTTTTTGTATTTTCAAAATCTAAGAAAATAAAGTTAATTTTTTTTTTGCTATAAAAATTCCAGATGTGATGAAATGGATAAATATTTACTTTATCAGTTATGTCAATATATTGTAATAAATCTTGAGTAATTCTAATATACTTGATTTCTTTAGTACAATAACTTTATGAAATATTTTTACAAATCTATAAATTTACATAATCATGTTTACTTGAGAGTTGTGTAATCAATTAATGATAATTTGTGTTCTCAATGCATGCTATTTTATAGTAATACTTATTAAAGATAACTTTCGTTTTTTGAAAAGTGCATTTTGGTAGGATTTTACCTGTTTTCGATTACTTAACTTATATATATATATATATATATATATATATATATATATATATATATATATATATATATGAAATTTTGTTATCTTAATTTTTAAAATAAACTCTTTAAGTAAAAGATCCAAAAATAAAATAATGACTATTTGCCCAAAACCGAGGAAGTATATTCTATAATATTTGTAGTTGGGTGAATAACCCAGTTAAACTTAGGCCAGTTAGCTTACATAGTTGATTTTTTTGGTGATTTTCACTCTCTCATTGGTTTCAATATTTTTGTTTTGACTTTCCTTATCTTTTGATTCAAAGGTTACAAAACTACTGCAAAAAAAACCACCCATGAACAACAAAATCAATCATCAATAACACCATTAAATTTACACCATTCCATCAAACTTGTCATTTTCTAACTAATGACATGAATATTTCAAATTCAAATCATGGCCACAAACTCGAAATTATAATATAATTTGTCTAAAATATATACATTCAAAATACATCATCCATGATATATATATACATATATATAAAAAGGTAAAAACTTAGATGCAACGGCTTCCATTTATTTTTTTGTAAGACGGATCATTTTTACCCGACTATATATATATATTGGAGTTTAATTAATCTGACCTTTTCTTCGGACGATTGTGAAGAAGTTGTGAGGGCAAGAGATCCCATTTGCTCATTCACAATAGAATCCACCATCGCTGCCTAAAACCCTCTCTTTACTCTTTGGAAAGAAACTGACAGAAATTACTTTATAAACAACCAACCTTGCCTCTTCCTCTTCCTTCTCCATGCGAAATAATTGACCCAGTGAGAAACTTTTCAAATTTCAATAGGCTTTCTTAAATCACCTTTAAATACTTTCTCCATTTTCATGTATGCTCCCCGTCAATGTTAATGGGTCAAATAGGGTAGGGCTAAAATTTGCTTACCGCACCCCATTTCCTGCAATATACAGCATAACGTACAATATTTTAAAGCAGAAAATGAAATGCAACACTATCTATATATAAATATATATAATAACAAACGTGATTTTTTCGACTAAAACTAATTTCCATAAATAGAAACATTGAAAATTGAAACATTTTTTTCCTTTTTTTTTGTACTAACATTTAATATTCTTAGATAAGTTGACATGAATATATTTATATATTTCTAAAAACTTTGAATACACCCAAACTGTTGGTATTCTCAACACAATTCATAATATCATTTTTGACATTTTATTTTTCATCACATTTAAATAAAGTATATGGATGTTCTTTACGGATGTTCAACCAATCTTCTGTAAAGTTTAAAAAAAAATCGGTCACGAAATAAGCTTTAGACATTTTGAACTCAAATTTTTTACTGCAACTATTATGGCTTTCATACCATCCGTCCTAAGAGATGTCCACAAACAAAGATTCGAATGAATTTTCAAAGTCAACGTTGTAAGGAAATAGTTAGTCTCAGTTGAAATAAACAACGATTTTGTTGACATAGTCTAACTATAAAGTTATATATTTTTTATAAGCATGAAGAATGGTTAAATAAATTAAAAAATATTAAGAAATGTAACAGATAAATTCATCAGTTATAAATTCAAATCTTTAAATTTCAGCTATGTATTCTTTTCAAAATAACCTTGAAAATCTCGAACCGTAAAATAAAATATTTATCATTAAACAATGTTTTTTACTAAATACTTGACTTTATTTTACATATATTGAAGTCTCAAATTATTAGATTTGTATTTTTTTTTCAAAAAAAAAACTTCAAAAGTTGTACAAGGAAATAGAAGGTAAAACAAAATGATAGGAGGCTCAATTTTCAGCTCAATAAAAAATTAAAAGGATTTGAATAATCTAGGAAGAGATCGCTACAATTTCTTATTGAATGTTAGGTGAATGCAATTTTGAAGTGAAAGAATAAACGTCAAATGAAGGATTCTAGATGAAAGGTTTTAACTGAAGGGTTGTATTTGTTAGACGACAAATGTTGAATTTGGTTAGATGTTGAGGTCGTGTATTGCTTTATTAAGAGTAGTTCTCTGATAAGACCGTTCGGATCTTAATTCGTAAGAGGGAGCCCTCAATATCTCACAACGCAACCCACCAACACATGGTGGGTCGGGTCAAGGAGATCTGTCTTACATGAAATACACGTAATATTATATTTTCTAAGTTTTTATTTTATATAAATAAGTTAAAAGAGACAATTTACATGACATGGGGCTTAAGGGTGGATGTGAGATTTTAATGGGCTTGGTTTTATATATAGTATGCATTTTAGTGTTTTTCAATGATGTGGGTTTTTTATTTCTCATTTTGGTAAGGAATAATTACGGACCGGTCCCTTTTTCCAAAATGTTAACCTCTGAACTACTCTATTTTTTTAACCACAAAAGTTTTTTTTTTCTTCCTTAAATTTCATTGTTCTCACTGAAGCAATACTTTCGAAAACCAAAGCATTACTCTTGGCAGAAAAGTTTTCCCTCTCTCTCTACGTTCCCTCTCCTTGAAACTTAGTCCTCCTTCAATCAAATCAGTCTTTCCCTCTTCCTTTCTTGTTCTCTTTTTCTCTCTGAACTGACCTTCGGAAGGGTGAAGGATTAATTAGGCACCTTCGTCTCTTTCTTCATTCACCTTTCATAAATTTTGCTTGAGATTGATCTTTCTTGCCTTATCTTTCTTCCTTAAATTGACTTCAACTCATACTTTATATTTGATTTCCTAATGAAAGAAGGAATTCTTGACTTTAATCCACTAGTAAGTCTCCCACTCGTCTTTTCTATCTTTCCGAATCCTTCTTCGTCTAAGTTCTCCCTTCTTCATTCGTCAATCGAGAAAACTACTCTTTTCGTAAAAATGGTTCTAAATATATCAGAAAGTGAGTGACCATTGCAATTCTTCCATGACTCGGGAGGTACGGGATGGGAGCTATCAGAATGGATCATCGCTATTAATAAAGAAGAATGACTTTGACACATTTCGATGTTTGCATCGTAAGCATCACAAGTTCTGACGCCAACATCGTAAGTTCCGACGCCGACATCATAAGTTCTGACGTCCATCTTTTCCATTGTGATGCCCAATTTTTCTTTGGGTGGGGCTTATTGCGATGCCCATCTTTCCATTGCGATGCCATCTTTTCTATTGCGATGCCCAACTTTTCTTTGGGGCGGGGCTTTGTGTGCATGTTTTCATTAAAGGTGTGTTTGTCATTTCCCCCCAAAAGTGTACTTTAGTGGTTGAAAAAAAATCATGGACTTTTGCGGTTAACATTTTACCAAAAGGTACCTGTCTGGTTATTACCCAATAAAATAATATTGTGTCTCGATAATTATGTTGAAGTCTTTTTGAAAGAGATGTATTAAAGTCTTTTGAATTATTTAGTTCATATGAAAATAATAGTATGAATGGAAGATTTTTTTGTGTTTGTATTAAAGTCTTTTGAATTTTGTTGAAGTTTTTGAAAGAGATGTATTAAAGTCTTTTGAATTTTGTTGAAGTCTTTTGAAAGAGATGTATTAAAGTCTTTAATTAAAGTATCGTGTTGAAGGCATTTTCTTAGTGAATTTTAAGTATCGGCGATGGTACATGTGATGGTGAAAATGATGATGTTGCAACAATGGAAGTTCCAAATGGTCTTTTGGTTAATGCATCAGATAATTTGATCCAATAAATTGTTGAAAGTATATATGTCATTTTTTGAGTCTTTTATGACGTGTCATATTTGAAAGGAATTGTTATACTTGTCCCGACTTTGTATGTTGTTGACACCATAAATGAATGCATGATATCTAACAATCACTTAGAAGAAATAACTTATTTGAGTTCAAATTATATGTGCAGGACAGAGAACAACACAAGTTTGTTTGAAAACAATCATTCTACAAAGTTTTTGATTAGTATAGAGTGTTCAAGATTGTCTAACCATGAATTAACACTTAATGCTGATGTTTCGGTGATGTTATTGTGAAATATTGACCCTGTTGCAGGATTGTGCAATGGAACAAGACTAATCATTACCATGCTTGAGAATCACACTGTTGAAGCAAAATTGATGTTGGAGACAAAATGTGTATACCAAGAATGTGATTGTCTCCATCAGATGTGAAGTTGTTTTTCAAGTTTCCAAAAAAGATAATTTCTATTGGTAGTATCGTATGACATGACAATGAACAAAAATCAAGGTCAATCACGTTCGCATGTAAGACTATTCTTAAAAAAGTAAGTATTCAGTCATGGTTAATTGCATATCGCAGGTTTTAGGATAACAAATCGTTCTTGTTTGAAGATATTAATTTTGATGAAGATGGAAAGTCAACAAATAAAACAACAAATATTGTGTATAAGGAAAATTTTCAAAATCTATTAATATTATGTACTTATATTCAGTGTTCTAAAACTCCCCGCCTAGCTCCGCTTCCTCTCTACATTTCTTAGTCGCCGCCTAATCGACCAAGTCTATGCCAAACCTTAACTTATTTTGTAGCTTTGATTTTGTGGCATGCGGTTGGTAATGGTGAGGCAGAGAGGGAGGCAATGGGAGGCGAATCGGAGTAATATTTTTTTTGTTTTTAGTTCTAAACTTGGCTGAATTATTGCTTTGGGGTTGTTGAGAATTATGATTAATGATAGGTTTGTATATTTTTGTTCATTTTACAAATATAGATAACTGTTTGATAAAATGACAAATATAAAAAAAAATTAAATTTGTAGTCAATGTGTTTGATCTTTGATGTAAATTATAAAAAAAAAAGTGGTAATTATGTCTTAATTCTAGGCCAACTAGTCCCAGGCGCTAGGCGCTAGTGTCCTAGAACGATTTTTAGAACCTTGATTATATTTAAGTAGTTGCTTCAAATATTACTTTTCTTAATTTATTCTTTTGATTTTGATTTGTTTATTCGTTTTGCTTAAATACTATTTAATTAAAAAACTATTTTTGTTCGTGTATTTAACGCATGAATATAAAACTAGTTTTCTATACAAAAAAATAAGGTGCAAAAAGTAAACTCTGAGACGTAGATAGCCACATCTGATCAAATATGTCAGGGATAGATAGGCATATTCAAATCTAATCTCACTATCTTTAAAAGAATGAATTAGATAAAAGTATAGTAAACGGTTAGACTTAGTATAATTTTTTTATACTAAATTAGCATGTTGAGCAATTTTAAACTAAATTAATAGGACAAAAAAATTGAATTTTAAAAATATAAATAAATTTGTGAATAATTTGGATTAAGATCTAAAAGTTTTAATTAAATTATAATTATCACTTAATTATTTTATTTTAGTACTTAGCATTTAATAAAGAATTTTGTTAATTACAGTTGTAGTTATATTATACGATGCTTATTTTCGCCTTACAAAAATGGCATGTGACATGCACACGCCCTTTTTGGATGGATTTCCTTTAGACTTAATGCCAAAGTGGCGTCCTAAAATAAATTATTAGACCATGAATGAAAATAATTGAACAAAGTAGGGCCTAATAGAGCAAAAATGCAATTAAACCCTTCTTCAAACATGACCCATCGTTGAAGCTTAGCTTAAACTCTTTCTGGTCATGGTTTTTCTACAAACACTACTTAATGCTAACTGGTTTTTTTTTTTTTTTTTTGACAATATGAAGGGGGAGGGGGTCATCTGACAACTCTCAGTTAAATCACGCACTTCACCGACAACAAGCAAGCAAAAACCTCTGATACCACCCATATTTGCAACCGAAATTCGCGTTCATGGTGGGGGAACTAGGCATCGAAAACACATGAACAGAAAAAACGCATAAACAAATACAGGAGCCACGATTTCCAACCCAAACGAAGCACATTTGCAGATCGAGTGTATCACTGTTGTACAAAAGTTGCAGCCAAGAGTACATACGCATATATACTCAAGAGCGCATAACCAAACGAATAAACATTATCTAGATAGATAGATACACTACACGCCAGTACTGTGGTACACGAATGTTTCTTTCTACACAGGAACTAATGTTTGCGGAGGGTAATGAATGGAGTAGAACCCAAGTGAGCTGGTGTTACTTTAGGCGAGAAAAGTTCTTCACTTTTTCGATTGTTTGAGATTGGGGTCAGTGGGAGCTTGTTCTCTAGTGAGCTGAGTGGCATATGATTGGTGGATTGAACGCCCTTTGCTGGACGCAAGCAGGCAAGGTGGCTGCGTTGCTGGCAAATTGGAAGTTTGCTTGCCAGGGTTGACGCCTCCTTCTCTTTAGGTACCGGAGCTCCTGTTGGGTCCTGCAAGAATAAAATTCACATGTTTTTCCTCATAAGACAAATACAAATACAAAAACAAGGGTTTTATTGAATATAATGAGATAAAGGCACATTCCAGGATAAATAAGTAACAACAAGAGCAACCTGGAACAAACAGGCCCAACCAAAACAAGAAGAGGGTGGGGGGGAGGGGCAGGGGAGAGTGGAATTGAATCCATGCTCGAATCTTAACACCAGATAGCAAAATGGACAACACAGTAATCTAGGAAAATGGTTCATAACAGGTAAAATCAGAAATCTAATTACCGGAATCCGACCACAAGTAAGGAACCATGTGTTTTGGTTCTTTCTCCGTCATTTCTTCCACATTAAAGTTGAATGACATAAGATAGTTATGCATATGCACCAATTATTTCAAAATATCATGCCAAAAAAGTTGGTTTGTAAAATGAACAGACGTTTATAACTATAAAATTGGCTGTGGATGAGAGACAAGGTTGATGAAATGTAAGAAGACTGCAAGAAAATAACATGCAAGGATAACATACCCCAAGTACAAGGAAAGTGAAGGCTTGATTATCAGCACCAAGATAGATTTCAATCAGCTTTCGCAGATCAGCAAGGGATGCATCCTCAACTACCTTTAAGGTGGTTATTATCTTCCCCGAGTTCTCCTTAGATGCTTCCCATTTCACAATAACTTCCAATGAACATGGCTTGTCAGTTAGTGGATCGTAGTTCTCCTTTGAACCCACGGAGAGGTCATTAGAATCCCTAATTTCATTTCTCCTTTTGGTTGGAATTGGGGTACTCTTGTGCTGAGAAAGCTCTCTATAATTCCCACAGAGTGTGAATATGTTATTGATTCTTAACTGCCTCGATGAATCACTGTGGAAATCGAGAGAGGGTGCAAATGAGTCACTATCTACCGGCCTCGTAATAATCTTTTCCTCAATCACCTCTTTCTGCACTTCTTCATCCACCCCAACTTTCTCCCTATCTTCTTCCTCATCTTCTTCTTCCTCATACACAGTGGTCAAAAATGTTTTACTGGCTGAAGGTGCAGCAAATACATCATTACATTCTTCGCTTCTGAAACTGCTCAGCTGCGGATACCCCAAAATCGCCTGGATACTGTTATCTTCCGTTCTATGAGAAAGCCCTTCACGTTTTCCCATGTCCATATCGAACGATTTATCCAAATCCATTGACTTCTCCATCCCCGGATCTTCATCAGCATAGATATCCAACAGTCTCTTGGCAAAACTGCTTCCTTCCAAGTCTGATGGCACATTTCCATCCTTCGAACGACACAACTCAGTCTCAATCTCCTCCAGCCGCCGCCTTAGCATTTCAAGTTCCTGTTGCTGTTGCAATATCTTCTCCTCCATTTTCCTCCTTTCCATTTCTACAATGTCATTTGTCATTTTCTGACATTCTTGTACCTTCTTCTCCAACTCACTTCTCAGAATCTGAGTCCTCTCGTTTACTTTCAGGTTGATCTCCTCTTCACTCGCTCCTCCTATTCTCTTCACTTCAGCTTGTGCAAGTTTAGCTCTCAGTGCTGATATTTCATCTTCTTTCTTCATCAGCTCTTTGTTGGCTTCATTTCGCTCTTTTTCCCTAATCTTGTTCTCCATTTGTAATTTGTAAATGAACTGGTCCATAGCAGCAATCCTTGACCCCAAAATGACAGCTGACGAAGGATCTTCGGCACCTTTCTCTTTGATCGGTGTATGAGGACCCCGGACAATGCATTTTGCTTTTGCACCATATTCCAAGGTTGAAATGGTTTTATGCATTTCCTTGGGATCCGGGCTTGCACAAAGTATCATCAGAATTTTTGATTTGTCATCCTCAAAAGAATCCTAGTGATACATGGGAAAATAGGAAATGATCAGCATCAATAAAAATGAGAAAATGATAAATTAATGCAGTACCAAAATCAGAAATTACTCTTCAAACAGAATTCACCTGTAGAAGCATGGTTAACTTGCTATCTCTGAACGGCACATGAGAATCACCGTTGGCAATGGATTCGACCACTCTCTTCAGTGCAATATTTCCTTGGTTAATTTTGCCAGTCTACATTTTCAAGCCAAGCAAAATTTTCATGATAATAGCATTTTGAAGATAACATCAGTAACAAAAACACAATGTTTGTACTTCATCAGGAATTTGAAGAAATACAAATCACAACAACAGTAACCAATATAGAAAATTCTACCTGCATTTTTGCCTCCAACCCAGTTTGACCAGCTTGCTCTATATTCTCTGAACCTGCCATGTCAACAAGCATAAGCCTTCCTCCAACGGTTGGAACATCAAGAATTATCTGCACAAATACAAGAAGAAATGAAGAATAATTATATCAATCCATTGAGATATTGCTTTTTCTTATTTAATAAAGGTGTAAGAGATTAAACCATGCAATGGCTTCGAGAACTTCTCTCATTACAGAGCGTGCTTTTAACAATCCTCCGTTTTTCCACTTTTTGGATCTCTTTTGATATCTTCCCAGCTTCCGTTCCAGAGATAAAGGTTGCATTTTTGGCCTTCTTTCCCATCACTTCTAATTTCACCTACACAGTTTCAGAGAAAAAAACTTATAATACCACAGCATACTTCAAAGGCGAGTGGGAAGAGGATGACACAAGGGATAAGGCCTCTGCAAACATAGGCACTCATATCTATAACCACCATAACTCAAATCAATTCAACTATCATACAGCTAAATTCTTAGCAAAGCTATGAACTTACAATATAAACTAGAATAGTAAGATCAAGAACAGCGCCACCAAATCAGTTTATCGAAGTGATTAGAACGTGCCACTATAGTTTTAGGTTTAAGCAAGACATAGCCACTTGCTTACATAACCACCATCCAGAAAATAAAGGAGAAATTTCAAAATCATAACTCTCTCCCCTAAAATTAAAATCCCTAAAGTCTAGGAAAGCTGCAGTTCAAAAAAAAAAACTAGAATAGCCACACCGGGAACAGCACCACCAGGTCAATTTATTAAAGTAACTAAAGCAGGTAGCTAGTGGTTTAGGTTCAAGTAATTCTCACATGTAATATCAACCTTGTATCGATGAAAGTAGTAAAATTAACATACAATAGAAGAGTTTCAATCTACTGTGAAGTGACACTAAAACCAAATAAATCGACTAATTAGTAAGCTTAATATCTGTGAGCTCAGATTTAGCTAGAAACCTCATGAATTCAAAAAAAACATGACCTAGTCAAATATAACTAAGTAACTAAACAAAATTAAACATTAGCAAAATTACACCAAACAACAAGAAGATGTTAATGTACTATGAAATTATTCTTTAAGCAAATTAATATGCTAACTGCCAAACTGATAGATTATACTTTAAGCAAATTAATATGCTAACTACCAAACTGATAGATTAACAAGTAGCTTATCACCTGTTAGCTCCTGAAATTATACTACTCCTCTAACAAACAACTAGAATAATTATAATCTTTAGTACATTGCTATTTAACCAAGAATCCAAATTTCAATGCATCTTCTTACTTTAATATGCTCAACTATTAAATGGAATCTGACACTGACATTGCATATCAACAGAACCACTAATAAAATCAAAAGGTTGATAAGATCAAGAAATATTTATCAAGTTTAGGCCATCGTAAACTGAAACTGGGGATATCAAGTTTAGGCAGACACAAAGGGACTAAGTTGCCTGAGGATATCTTAAACTGAAACTGGATAACAAACAAAGTCATGAAATAACCCTATTCAATTTCTGAACATATTCAATTCCCAAACAGAAACTTTGCATTTTGGATTAAAAAAAATTGTAAAGCGTTTATAAAAAATTCACCTTTGAAGCACTGCCCTTACTCCACCCGAGACTAAACCCTCCACCACCACTTGTTGATAGCAAATCATAAATCTCTTCATTGTAAATCTCTAACACAGTTACTTGTACAAAAGTACCCACTGCAACTTTTTGATCATCATCAACCTCGATACTCTCCTCATCCCCATTTCCCAAAATACCCTTCAAAGACCTATACACAATCCCAGGCTGTTTCGCACACCCGAACATGGTATGACTCTTACCCGAACCCGTTGGCCCGTACATCATGATGGTGCACTTATCACCCAATTTGACTCCATTGATTCTCGACTCCACAAACTTCTTATAAAACCCATCAAGATCATCTTCCTCAGACAATGACACCCCATCCAAACTAAAATCTCGGTACCCGATATCCGTCCTGACTCTAAGAGATTGGCGGTCTGTGTTCACTTGTAAGGCGGAAACGGGTTTTTCTTTCCGGTCAGGATAGTCTCGAATCCGGCCAATAACTTCAACCGGGTGGTCAGGGGGTTGGGTATCTTTGAGGGTGGTGGAGTTAGGGTTTGGAGAGGGCTTAGCCATGTTGAAATTGAGACGATGCTGCTTTGATTGAGGTGTTCTTGATTGGGTTTGATGGTTCGATTTAGATGATGGGGTAGTAAAATTCGATTTTGAAGGTGTTGGTGCCATGGTTTTTTCTAGATTTTCTTGGCAGTCAAACAGGGGTTTTAAATGCACAATTACTGCACAAAATCGAAAAATCAAGATTTTGTTTTAACTCTGTTCTAGAGAGAGAAGAGATATTTGTTTAGGAGAGAGAAAGCTTAAAGATGGAAGACAAAGGGAGGGAGGGGGGTGAGGAAGGAAAGAGAGAGAGAGAGAGATTGGGGGAGAAGATGAAATGGAAAGGGTTTATTGGTTTTTTGATTTTTGAAAGTAGCCGTTACGATCCCAACGTCTATATTTTTGCTTTGCTCGGACGGGCGAACGCTTCACAAATCACATTGATATTTGTCTTCGTTCCCTTGTGAATTAATCGGTGAGTTTTTTTATTTTTATTCGTGCTTTGTGTTAGTGGGCTCAATTGGGCCATTAAGTGTCAAATCATAAGCCCAACTAGAATCTCAGAATAGGTTCTAAACTCTACAGCTAAATAAGTATAAATTAGGGGAAAATTCTGACCGGTTCTTTTTTTTAAGTTTTTAATCCAAAAGTCAATTGTTTTTTTGTTCAACCGCAAAAGAGTGTTTTTCAAAATATTGTTCAAAAAATGTCATCGTTTTCTTCAACAGCTCCGGCAACACACTTTGGATTCGAAAATCACGATTGTTCGCAACAAAACGGGGATCGACCTGCCCGGTCAGGTCGCGAGAGTCAAGGGGCAGCCACCTTCGTGGGGGTTCGGGGACAACGCCCCCGAAAAATAAACGAGTTTTTTGATTCATGAAATACGAAACTATAATGGATCTGTGCTGAGTGAATTTTTTTTTTCAGTTGGGATAAAGGTTGAGAAAGAGGATGAAGAAGAAGGCTTACGACAAAGGAGATGGAAGAAGCAGGTGGAGGACGTGGTCTGATTTTTTATAATTTTGTATCGCGTTTCAAAAATTATTTTACTAAAATTGATGAATCACAGTTCAAAAATAGACTAACAATTACAATATTGAACTGTGGTGTAAAAATGAATGCACTAAAATTGATGAATCGCGGTTCAAAAACAGACTAGCAATTACACTATTGAACTGCGGTGCAAAAATTAATACACTAAAATTGATGAATCGCTATACAAAAATAGATTAGCAATTACACTATTGAAGCGCGTTGCAAAATTAATTCAATAAAAATTGATGAATCGCGAAAAATAGACTAGCAGTTCCACTATTGAGCCGCGGTGCAAAAATAATGACCTCCGTAATACGCATACGGTTCATTAAGGATATTGTAGTCATTTTACTAACAAAAAAACTTTTTCCGATTGAAAATAAAAAAGATGTACTTTAACGATTAAAAATTTCAAAAAATAAACTAACCCACAATTTTTTCCATAAATGAGGTTGCTACAACACATATACCTGGTTACAAAATAAGTGTCACATATTCCATTTTCTTTGAGACTTTTCAAATTAATAATCGTCTACTTTTCATTGTTAGAAAGCCATCGTAAGAATTTTGGGTATAATACATTTATCCATGGTAAAATGAAAAAAAAAAAGTTGAACCAATTCGACACCACTAAGGAGTAGTTTGAGACTATTAAAAGAATGCATAGCTATACACTCATTAGAGAATAGCTATACACTCATTAGAGAATACTTATTTTGGGACGAATGGAGTATCTTAAGGCAATATAAATTGAGCTATGATATTACGAACTAGAGCTTGTGATATTACTATAAGCTTGAGTGTTAGTGCTGTTAGACCAAATCTACTAAAAATTTTACACCGTTAGATCAAATATGATATTTTCTAAATAATGATGTAGCTATTCCAAATCACCATCAACTTAATCATCCAACGGCTCTAACACTAAAGCTCGTATTAATATCACAAGCTCTAGCTCGTAATATCATTTATCGTATAAATTTATTAAGGTAGGAACATGTAAAGTAACATTTTAAAAATGGTTTAACTTGTCAAATGATACTTTTTTTTTTGGGACGGGTGGAGTTTTTTTTTTTTACACTATTTATTTTTTCTGAAAACATGATACAACATCTGTCCTAAAATAAATGATGTTATAGGATTTCAAGAAAAAATTATTCACCTTTTCCAAAATTACCCTTATTAATTTCTCTTTAATTGAATGTTGTTTTAAGAGGAAAGAGAGGAATAATCATGCAACTTGTCAGCATATTTTTACTTAAATAAGGATATATTGGTTTTTTATAATTTTTTTTTTAATATGTGTGTAAATTTTAAAACATCATTTATTTTGGGATGGAGGTAGTATATTGTTGACTTGTTATTTACAAAAAGAAAAACTCCGTCATATTTTGAGAATTTCAAATCAAACCTTTTGTTTTAATTTTTGACATTTTAAACCTCTACCGTGGAAAATTTTTTCAATTCAAGCCTTCTGCCTGTCAAGCGTTATAAGCCTTGACGGAAGGGTGATTGGGCAGGTGACATGGAGCCCACATGGCGGTGGTGGGTCCATTTACTTGAATATAATTGTATAAAATCCTTGTACTTAAGAAGTTGATTTCAAATTAGACCTTTCATATACTCATAACATCCTTTAAATTCCAAATCAAATTAAACTCTTTCATTCTATTTCATTTCATCGTAACCATTATAAATCATACAGTTAATTATCAATTTATCATTGTGTGAAAATAACTATCATGAGGACAACTTTGATAGATCAAAACAAAATAAATAATTATCATTGTGCGAGAATAATTGTCATGAGGATAACATGGACATATCAAAAAACTATATAAAAAATTACAAAATAAATAATAAATAATATCAAATTAACTATAAATAATAAAATAATAAAATTTTTGTATTATTTCGTATTAATAAAATAATCAGAAAAAAATTATTATTATTATTCATAATAATAAATATTAAATAAATTATTATTATTTTATATTACTATTTATAATTTCTAAATAATAAACAAACTAAATAATAAATATAATAAATAATAACAAAATACTAAATAATACTACCAAATTATTATAATTATAAACAATGAAATAAAAAGGTTAATTAAAAAAGAATCACAAGAAAATAAATAATAACAAAAACTAAATTGAAAAACTATAATATATTATTTATTTTGTTTTGATCGTATTATTTATAATTAATTCAGCATCACTATTTTTTTTTATTTTTTTTAAATATTATTTTTTTAATTTTTTTTCTTCCTAAGGGGGGTATGGAAAGAGATCGAACCTGATATCTCATATTTTGTGAAACCTCATGTCTACCACTGGGCCACCCCCTTAGTGGCGCATTACTATTATTATACTTTTTAGTTGTTTATTATTTAGTAATTCGATAGTATTCATAATATTGTTATTATTTATTTATTTTTTGATTTGTCCATGTCGTCTCATGACAGTTATTATCGCACAATGGCAAATAATTGATCTATTCATGATGACTAAGATGAAATGAATGAAAATGAAAGGGTTTAATTTGATTTGGAATTTAAAGGACGGTATGTGTATATAAAAAGTTTAATTTGAAATCAACTTCAAAATACAAGGTTTTTTATATAATTAGTTTCAAGAAAATGGACTCGCCACCGCCATGTGGGCTCCATGTCACTTGCCCAGTCATCCTTCCGTAAAGGCTTATAACGTCTGATAGACGGAAGGTTTGGATTGAAAAAAGTTTCAAGGTGGAAGTTTAAAAGATCAAAAATTAAAACACAAGAGTTTAATTTGAAATTCTTGAAATAGGATAGGGTTTTTTTGCAGGTAACTCTTTCAAAAAGATACTCGTTCAGTTAAGAAGAAAAAAATCCACTTTTCTTGAGGTAGTATGATTTAAAAAAAAATCAAATAATAAAAGTAAAATGTTAAATATTTTTCACGGTATGATTTTTATTAGGAGATCGAATTGCCAATGTATTTGAGCATAGCCAACACTATTTTTTTTTGTTGCATTTGGAGGGTAAATTAAGTTGTGTAGATATTTTTTTTCTTTTAATGACAAAAAATTGTGTAGGTTATAATTATTATTTTTGAAAGATAATTCTTTAAATAAAACATCTCAAAATAAAATAACAAATTATTTACATAAAAGGATTAATATATATATATATATACTAGTCTTTGTGCCCGTGCCTATGCCACGGAGCGAGTAGGGGAGGATGTCAGTACTGGAAGGTGTCAATATTTAAATAAATCAATATATATTTTAATCATGTTTCAAAAAAGTATAAAATAACAAATTGAAAATGAAGACCTCTCGATAATCAATTAAAACATTATGAACATTCAACGGTGGAGAAAAAAAATTAAAACTTTTATTTGTAATTTTATTTAAGAAAATAGAGGCGATACCTTGTTAAATTTTATTAATAGAAATAAAATTACAAATTTGAGGAGGACAACCAGCTTTCCCCTTATACAATTAATAATCTTTCGTTAAAATATAAACTTTTTTTAACACATACATAAAGGATATTAATTTTTTAACTTTTTTTAACCGCGTAACATGTTTTATATTATAGATTTACTGTGGAAGATAGACACTAAACAATTAATATCTCTTTTTTATGTTGGTATAAAAAAGTGACTATGTGTTTAATGAAAAGTGTATTTTATATTTTATACATATTATTAACAACGTAAAAAATCGAAAGAATTCCAAATTAGTAATTATACATATTATTACTTATTCTATTTTTAAAAAATAAAATAAAAACAGTTTATCTTTTAGAGTGATCTTAATAACATAAAAAATTGGAAGAATTCCCAATTAATGGTTATATATATTCTTAGTTAAACCAAAAAATTTCCAAAAAAACTAATACTCGTTTTAAAACTCAAACCACTTAAAGAAAAACTCAATAAATTGTGTTTTAGATATTTTTAAAAATCGGAAGAATGTTTTATACACTCAATTTAAATTATTATTATCACTTCTATTGATTTAAATTGACTATTTTTCAATTTAAAATTTTGGTATTTTTCTTAACTTTGTAAATAAGACAACATGAAAAATAATTATTTTTCTTAAGAGTCGTGAGAATCTAATTTAGTCGTCCAAAATTATTACAATAACTCAACAGTTTTGATGTCGCCTTCAAAGCATCAAAACCGCTGTAATTTCAAGTCCATAATAACATACACTGGGTGTAGATTTTTAACTATGTCAGCAGTGCTGGGTATTTTGGAATTTTGTACCTTATTGTAATTTTAGACAGGTAGGGGATTAGTGATACAATACACTATGCTCCCCTTTCCTACCAGATAAAACATTTTTTTTTTCAGAAATAGGGTCGGTGCAGGGATTGGAAAGGATTTCCTCCCTAATTTTACAATTGAGTTGACATGTCAATTGAGTTGCATATTTAGAATTTTAATGGTGTGCTTTGAATAGTCAAATCAGGGTCATAAAGAGTTTGTTCATTATTAAACAAATAAAAGAAAAGAAAAATATATATATATATATATATATATTTAAAGTTGGTGAGGAGCACTATGGTTGTGCCACCTCACCACCTTTAGATAAATCTTCATTCTAAATCATCCATGTGGAAGTTTTAAAAACATTTGGTTTTCTAGCCGTTAGCTAATAATAATACCTAATAACAATCAATATGATAAGGGGTATTAGTATTAGAATATATAACTTCTTCTATTGTCAATAGTAGAAGACTTATATTTAAAAACTTTTACAACTAACATTACTTCTAACCAATGTGGGATAAAACTCTATTACTTCTAATGACTCACTTTTAACATCATACTTTAAGCTTTGATATTTTATTCATCCAAAACTTGATTTGGACAAATAAATATATCATTTCGATGTTCTTGTCGAGTAGAACACATTTACACAATTACTTTTGTCAACAAACAAATGACACGTAAAGAAATTTGTGCCTCAAGTTGCACAATTTCTTTTACTAAAAACACTAATTTTTTAATAAGTATTATACTTTAACTCTTGATATCTTATTCATCAAAAACTCAATTTGGACAAATAAATATATCATTTTGATGCTCTCACCAAGTAGAACACATTTGCACAATTACATTTACCAACAAACAAATGACACGTAAAGAAATTCGTGCCTCAAGTTGCACAATTTCTCTCACTAAAAACACTAATTTTTTTTAACAAGTATTATACTTTAAGTCTTGATATCTTATTATCAAAAACTCAATTTGGACAAATAAATATATCATTTTGATGCTCTCACCGAGTAGAATACATTTGCGCAATTACCTTCGTTAACAAACAAACGATACGTAAAAAATTCATGCCTCAAGTTACACAATTTCTTTCACAAAAACACTAACTTTTCAACAATAGAAGAGATGTATCCCACATTGGTTAGAAATTGATGTTGGTTTTAAAAATTCTATTATTAAGTACCAATAGAAGAAATGCATCATGCATCATACATTGGTTGGAAAGTGATGTTGATTTTCAAAGTCACTAAAAAACCAAAAGTTTTTAAAGCTTCCATGGATGCTTTAGAATGAAGATTTATTCAAAGGTGGTGAGGTGGCACAACCATAGTGCTCTCACCACCATTATATATATATATATATATATATATATATATATATATATATATATATATATATATATATATATATATATATATATATGAAATATTTTTACAATTATTACCAATAGAAGATGTATATCTCACATTGACTAGAAAATGATGTTGAGTTTAAATTATTTTGTATTATAACACATTGTTTAAAAAGAAAATGTTAGATTTTAAAGTCTTTAAATACTAAAGACTTTCACTTTTAGAAGAGATGTATCTCACATGGTTACAAATATATTCTATTATTATTACTAATAGAAGAGATCTATCACACATTGGTTAGAAATTGATGTTTGTATTAAAAATATTATTATTAATTACTAATTGAAAAGATGTATTATACATTTGTTATACAAAGTGATGTTGATTTTTAAAGTTTTTTGTTAAAAAACTTCTACCATTATTACCAATAGAAAAGGTATATCTCACATTGGTTAAAAAATGATGTTGATTTTTAATTATTTTAGATTATATAAAAGACTTACTATTATTAGCAATATAAGATATATATATATATATATATATATATATATATATATACTTTTGGTTTTCTAACCATTAACTAATAATAATACATAATAATAATCATAATGATAATGAGTATTAGTATTAGTATATATAACTTCTTCTATTGTCAATAGTAGAAGACATAAAACTCTTCAAGGTTAGATATTCCTTCTAATGACTCACTTTTAACATCATACTTTAAGCTTTGATATTTTATTCATCCAAAACTTGATTTGGACAAATAAATATATCATTTCGATGTTCTTGACGAGTAGAACACATTTGCACAATTACTTTTGTCAACAAACAAATGACACGTAAAGAAATTTGTGCCTCAAGTTGCATAATTTCTTTCACTAAAAACACTAATTTTTAATAAGTATTATACTTTAACTCTTGATATCTTATTCATCCAAAACTCGATTTGGACAAATAAATATATGATTTCGATGCTCTCACCGAGTAGAATACATTTGCGCAATTACATTCGCCAACAAACAAATGACACGTAAAGAAATTCGTGCCTCAAGTTGCATAATTTATCTCACTAAAAACACTAATTATTTTAACAAGTATTATACTTTAAGTCTTGATATCTTATTACCCAAAACTCGAATTGGACAAATAAATATATCATTTTGATGCTCTCACCGAGTAGAACAAATTTGCGCAATTACATTCGTCAACAAACAAATAACACGTAAAGAATTTCATGCCTCATGTTGCACAATATCTTTCACTAAAAACATTATTTTTTTCAACAATAGAAGAGATGTATCCCACATTGGTTAGAAATTGATGTTGGTTTTAAAAATTATATTATTAAGTATCAATAGAAGAACTGCATCATACATTGGTTGGAAAGTGATGTTGATTTTCAAAGTCACTTGAAAACCAAAAGTTTTTAAAGCTTCCACATGGATGCAAGTATTTCACATTGGTTACAAAGTATTCTACTATCATTATCAATAGAAAAGATGTATCACACATTGACTATAAATTAATGTTGGTTTTAAAAATACTATTATTACCTATAGAATAGATGTATCATACATTTGGTAGAGGGTAATGTTTGTTTTTAAAGTATTTAAATAGAAGACTTCTACCATTATTATCAATAGAATATGTATATCTCACATTGGTTAGAAAGTGATGTTGATTTTAATTTTAGATTAAAAATTTTTTTACTATTATTACTAATAGAAGAGATATTTTACATTTGCTAAAAAATGATGTTAGTTTTAAAAGGTTTTAGATAAAAGACTTTTACTTTTATCGTCAATGTAATAGAAGAGATGTATCCCATATTATTTAGGAAGAGATGTTGGTTATAAATTTTTTAAAATAAAAGACTTCTTCTATTATTACCAAATGAGGATGTGTATTACACATTGGTTAGATAGTGATGTTGATTTTAAAAGTCTACAATTATTAGCAATAGAAGAGAAATATTTCACATTGGTTATAAAGTAATATTGGTTTAAAAAGTTTTTAGATGATGTATCTCACATTGGTTACAAAGAAATGTATCTCATATTATTTAGAAATGAGTATTGGTTATAAAAGTCATTAGATAAAGACATTTTTTGTTATTACCAATAGAAAATATGTATCCACGTTGTTTAGAAATGAATATTGTTTAAAAAGTCTTTTATCCACTACTATTATTACTAATAGAAAATATGTATATCACATGGTTAGAATGTGGTGTTGGTTTTAAAGTCTTTAGATAAAAGACTTAAACTTTCATTACCAATAAAAATATAAAATATGTATCTCACATTGTTTAAAAATGAATTATGATTTTAAATTTTTTTAACAAAATGACTTCTAATATTATTATCAAGTTAAATGTTAATTTTAAAAGTCTTTAGATAAAAAAAATTACTATTATTATTAATACAAAATATGTATGTCACGTTAGCTAGAAACTTATATTAATTTTAAAAGTATTTAGATAAAAAAATCATTTAATATTAGTAACAATATAAAAAAAACAATAGAAGAGATTAACAATCTAATTATAATATTTAAAAGTTATATTATTATTACAAAAATATATATATATATCTCACATTATACCCGTGCATAGCACGGGTTAAATAACTAGTTAAAAAGAAAAGAGGGAAAAAAAAGGGGAAAAGTTGGAGATGGGAGAAGTGGGGGAGTTGGAGAGGGGTTTCACAACTACCTTTCACACATGTAAAATCTAGACGAAATTGGGACCGTAGGATATCGGTAAATGAATTTATCTAAACCGCTCTTTATCTCTACTCAATTACACACATGTATTCCAAGATGTTATATATATATGATTGAAACCAATTTGCTCTTTGCACAAACACCATCCAACATCGAATCGAACCCAACTCCTTCCCACCCACCAACATACTCAACCTCCATTAACATCGCTACAACCTCCAATTTTTGCCCAATCCACTGCCAAATGAATCTTAGAAACTAAACCAAAATAATTGATTGAATAGTCAATAGTACAATCTTGGAACATAACAAAATTGAAATAGATCGATTTTTTTTTTAATCTGAAAAATTGAAACTTCAATCCGCCTGTTCCAGATCCAATCCGAGAGACTTGAAAGCAGTTTTACAATCTTTTTAAAATGATTGGCAGTAATATCGGTCGCAAGAGAAAGGTAGAGCTAGGTGCCAACGACCCCGCTTCAATCGACGTCGACTCCAACTACTTCTCAACTTTCTCCCAGTTTGAATCCATCGCTGCCCATGAACTAGACCAACTGGATGTCAAGAAAAACAACATTGTTTTCATCTTCTCCCAAAACTCGATTCCCACGGCTTCGCCGCCAACTGTTATGTCCTTGGTAATTAATGAGGATTTACACTAAGATTCCACATTCGAACTTGTAAAAGAGAGGAGTAAGGGCCATGAGAGAGAGATGGGGTGAGATGAGAGGCAGCTAGGATGGGTGGAAATGGGTAGCGGGTGGGGAGGGAGATATGCTGTGGAGGGTGCGTGGTAATGGGTACGAGAGGTAGCTTAGGTTCCAGTTTTATTTGTATTTTTATTTATTTATTTTTCATATATCATCTCAGCAGTATTAGTCACGTATATCAATACATAAAACTTTATCAACATCACTAAGGGTATAAAAGTCTTTTTGTTTCGTTTTTAGCGTGACAATCAATGGGCGTCACAACCAACGAGCTCTAGCTCAACTGGTACTGCTCACTTCTCCTAACGGAGAGATTGGGTGTTCGAGTCTTACTAGAGACACCCTGAACTTTACAACTCTTAGTAGAGAGGTCGGGTGTTCAAGCCTCCTCTTAAGAGGCATCCTCACCAGAGGCACAATGGGCATCACATGAAGGACTAACAGTAGGTCCAAAAAGGGCAAAACACTGGGCCACCCAACTTTACTCCTTTTTGCAATTCGACCAAAGTTTGAAATATCTATTTTGACCATCCAACTTTAGTCTAGTTGCAAGCGAGCCCATTTTTTAGATGGCTGTTAGATTTAGCCGTTAAGTCATGTCAAATATCTATTTTACCCCTGTAAATATCAATTGAAGAACAATTATATTTAAAAAGAGGTCAAACTATAAATAATAGAATTTGGGGTGTTACACATTTGTTCATCCTTCTCTCTTTCTTTCTCACATAAACACACAAATGCAGACCATGAGCAGAGCATGTGAAAACCCAAACTCCAAACTCCAAAGTAATCATCCCCGTCGACTTCCTCTTCCCCACAAAACTCAAACCCACCTATCTTCTCCTTTCTTCTCACCCTCATCTCTCTCACGGATGCAGACCATGAGTAGAGCATGTGAAAAAATCTCACACGCAGCTCCGGTCAAGCCTTCCACCTTCACCCGCCATCTCCGACCTAACAACACCTTCGCCTGCAACGTCGCATCAGATCTCGCTAAGATGTTCCTTGCTCTGATTGGCTAAGACATTGTTTGACCTACATTTGGTTGGTCTAACTCCATCTACGCTCTCTCTTCTCCAGTGAAGCTGCTCCACCAAACCCGTCAGAGAATATAATCTGGGCGAATTGCAAATTGATCGAACCTTAGTGACAATGGAGGGTGAGAAAGACGAACATAGAAAGAAGATTGCAGATCCTGCAAGAAAGATTCATATTTGTTGAATATGCATCCAACTCATTGCATCCCTCCGTTTTAGATCTGGCGATATAAGACCCCGATTCCCGGTTAGCTTGAATTGCGTGCAATGCTCACACTTTTTCCCTTGTTGATCGTTTATTTGATTTCTGAGAGAGTCTAGATGTGTATGAGAGATCACATTAAGACCAAAATACTTTTAATAGATGTCATTTAGTTGTTAACTTGCTAAAGTCACAAATCGTAACTCGACGATAGTCGAAATGCGACGCGATTGAGAGTTTACTCGAGTTTTGTGTTCCTGACCTCGATTTGGTCCTAAATTTTTACGTGATGATTAAATAACATGTTTATATGTGTTAGACTTCTAGATGGATGCATATATGTAAGTATTAGAGATCATTCATAACATCCTTAACATGATTTAAATCTTGTTTGAATGTTTGTTGAATCGACGGTTTGATTGCTACTTTACTTCTTGTCGTTCTTCTTCTTTTTACGACTTTTTTGGTTGGTATTATTTTGACCCTAGATGACTAGGGGACCTTGGGGAATTAACTTAGAATTATTTTTGAGTGGTCGTGTAAACGTTTACACACGCTCGAGTTTGATTTTCGGAAATTCGCGTATTTCCGAAGGCCACGATAGGTCTGTAGTGTTTTGGCCATAACTTTGTGTACGAAACTCGGAATTCGGATCCATTTGATGCGTTAGAAACTAGACTCATAGATCTTTCTAACCATACCTTTTGTGTAATTTTAGGGCGTGTATTTCGGTACAGGAACATTTTGTAAAATGATCCAAATTCTGGCCTACTATAGTTGACCACTCATTGTGTGTTAGACTTTATTTTTGGCCAATTACACACCTACCCTTAATGATAAACTCCCCATATTCAATTCCTAAACCATCCTAACTATCAATCAATGAATCCTAACCAAGTATTGGAACTTTTGAGTGGATTGAAAGCCACTTGGCAAGGAGAGAACATCAACATGCACTACATGCATTGGCCACTCTTCCCACTCACCTTTGCAAGCCTTGGGGAAGCCAATACACCCACTAAGCCTTCCATTTTCTGCCATCTCTCTCCAAAAATGTGGCTGAACATTTCTTCAAGGTTTGAGAGAGTTCTTGGGAGGTTCTTGACTGTCCATCAATGGTGGCCAAAGCTTGAGGAGTCCATCTACTAATCCCAACCATAGAAGTGAAGAGGAAGATGAGGAGAACCCATTCCACCCTTTGCATGTTCAATTTGTTTACTTGTAGTGGTGATTGTAGGTAAGCTACTATACTATTCTTATATAATTTTTGGTGCTCATTGACCCTAACGAAAACAAGGGTGCTATTTGAGGTCAATGAGTACACATGCATGCTTTGTGCGATTTTATTTTGAAGCTAAGAATGAACTTGCTAAGAATCGTGTGTAGGATGATTTCTATGATTTGTGAAGTATGTTAGGAAGGTTCATTGTGTAAGCTTGGACTTTGGCATGATGGTTATATGATTTCCTAAACCTAGGGTTTGTTTATAAGTTGATGAAGTAAATGGGTTATTTATGATATACATGATTTTTTGAGTTTATTGGATATTATGAATTATTAGAATTATAAATGTATATATGTTTGGGAGTTTGGAAGTATACTTGTTGAATCTCTATTTTTGATTGTAAGCATGAAGGATGAATTTTTACAATGAATTACATGTTTGAATGTTTCGTTTGACTTTTAAGAATAAGAGTTGACTATTATGCGTATGAGAGTATGCAGCCATCTAATTGATGGATTTTTTATTATAAGCATGAAGAAGAATTTTTAAAATGAATTACATGTTTGAATGTTATGTTTGACTTTATTGGGTTGTGTTGACTTTTATGCATATAAGAGCATGTTGGTCAACAATAATTCATGAATTGAAGGTTATGAGTATGCTAGATGGATTTATATTTTGATTATGAGTATGCTAGATGAATTTACATATTGTTTGGATAAATGGTTATTTTAAATGAAAGCATGCTTGATTAAATGTTAACATGAGATACATGCTTGAAATGTGATGGTTGACTTTAAATATTAAGTGTTGACTTATGAATGATGATTTGGGGTTGTTGTTGGGAAGGTATGAATTGTTGGGTTACATAATGTTGTTAACCCTAAGAACATAACAATGAATAATATGAGGGCTATGATGCAAATAGCTTATATGCCTTCAAATTTGAAAAGAGTATAAATGACTCAATGGAGTTGATTAGTGGACTAATATGATTATAGTGAATCACATATTGAGATCCTACGGAATTTGGGGTAGTTTTGATGGAGGTTAAACCTCCGAGCGTTTACAAGTGTATGAAGAACACTTGGGTATTAGAGACTTGATAATATTGCTCTAATGTGTTTATGTGTTAGTTAGCATAGAGATGCATAACTATGTGGTTTAAAAGTAAAAATCTACTTGATTGGATTAGTGCATGATGTTGTACTTTTCCTTGGTGAGCATTTGAGTATGGATTATTTGTGCTTGCATTTGAGTCCAGCTGGCGTCTTTTTGGTTTAAGTCTTTGGCAGGACGATACATTGTTTTCACGAATTGTGGGATTCGTGATTTCAATGGATCGCCGTGTCGGGTTGCACACACCCTCCATCGATGGTCACGGTGGGGAAGTAGTTGATCTTAGCTATAGTAAGTAAACATGACTCTGATCACTACGGAACCTGAACGGGGATTGTTTCGGGGACGTTGATACCACTAATGGGGTATCGAGGACACGTTTGTTTCCGTAGGAGTTGCACGCTGGAAACGGAAAGGAAAATCATCTTCTCTCTTATGTGGTTTATTTTACGAGCACTTGTATGAATTGTTGTGCTACGTGGTTATGATATGATATACATGAGATGATGATTACCTGATGAAATGTTATGATAAGAAATATAACATGCTAATGAAATGATGACTTTTGATATAGTGTTATACTAGAGATATAACATGCTAATCATGATTAGAATGGAAATCATTGTCTTTCATATATAAGTTCTTATATGAATTATGTTAAATGATGAAGTGTGAGACTCATGGTATAATTGAGTTATATGGATGATGTTTTGATGAATGCCACAATATGAAGATAACATGTTATACATATGGGAATTGAGAATCATATTCTATTTATATGAATTACTTTATGATGAAATATGCAAATGATGTTCTATGTGACTATTGATAGGTTTTGGTTTGTGTTGTGAATTATCTCATGAAATGTTATATCATGAGCATGATATGAAATGTATATGTTTTATTTGAGCTTAATGTCATGCCATGACATTGCATCTTTAGTAGCTTACTAAGTCTTTATGACTTACTCTGTTTACCTTGTTTTCCTTAGATTCGAGCCGAGATAGTGATTTGAAGGAATCCGCCGAGTCTACGATAGAACGTGTGGTTCTGTGAGAAGGTTGCTATTAGTTTATATATTGTAGTCCTTGTTTTGGAAAGGTCGATTGGGAAGTGAAGTTATATAAACTTCACTATGGGTAGTAAGCCTTGTGATAATTTAATTGGTACTTGTTTATATTATTTAGTCTTTTGTGAGCCGACGGATGTTAGTCGCGCCATGTTAATAATAATATTGTTCTATCCATATCAAGTTATTTATATCGTTTGTTATGTTTACTCCGGCATGTTTTTAGCCGTTAAGCATGCTAGACTCGAGTTGTAGACTTAGTTTAATGTTGGGTTCCGGCCATAACGTCGCCGATGACTTGGTATATAAATTGTTATTTAATGATATTGCATGATAGGTGATTTTATTATACGTGCCCAATGTTGCGTTACGTGATTTTAATTTTTGGACCGAGAGATTTATTATCTCTTTGGTTGTGTTAGTTTGAGCTTGTTAGCTCGGGCGCCACCGTTTAATTATGTTATTCGCTTCCGCATGTGTTAAAGTTATTGGCGTATCACCGTTATGGCCTTACCCATTATTTGTTATCTTGTGTGTTTTTGACGGCACGACCTCGGGGTCTCGTATTGGGATCCGGGTCGGGTCGCCACAGGCGAAGACATTACCTGGCCTCTTGCGAAATTATGAAGGCTTCCAAATCTTTACCCACCACTAGATTTATATTGGTTTGACAATCCTTGCAGATTTAACTTCTCCTTCACCAGTATTAACTTCTCCTCCTCCTCCACCATATTACTACAGATCTCCGCCACCTCCAAGACGCTCCTTATCACCAACATCCACTTCCAATCGATTAAGATCTCATCCTCTTCCTCCATCCTCCCCACCACGATTAAGTTCTTGTCCTCTGATTTCTTGTTAGGGTTTTGGTTAGGGTTTAAACTGGGTTGGAGATTGGGAAATTTGAAATCATGGAGGAACAGATCTGTGTGTTTGCGTGAGAGAGAAAGAGAGAGAGATGAAGATGAAGAGATCTGTAACACCCCCTAACCCTCACAAGCAGAGTGCCTAGGTAGGTTGGCTTGCTCGTGGTTGCCTGGACTTTGATCCAGATATGGATAAACCAAATTAATGGAAGATGAAGATGAATAGATCTGTAACCCCCAACTTCTATTATTTATAGTTTGACCCCTTTTTAAATATAATTGATCCTCCATTGATATTTATAGGGGTAAAATAGATATTTGACATAACTTAACGGCTAAATCTAACGGCCATCCAAAAAATGGGCTCGCTTGCAACTAGATTAAAGTTGGGTGGCCAAAATAGATATTTTAAACGTTCGGTGGCCGAATTGCAAAATGGGGTAAAGTTGGGTGACCCATTTGTGTGTTTTGCCGCCCAAAAATTAAGTTCAATGACCAAAATAGGAAGCGTCAAAGAGGTTGAACTAAATCAATTTAAAGTGTTAAGTCCAGGGACCAAATTATTTATTAAACCTATTTTTTTTCATAGAATATACTCCCTTTCGTTCCGGAAAAATAGTCAACTAATCAATTTTGGTATGTTTCACTTAAAGAATCTACTTTCCAAAATTAAGGTATAAGAGTGTTATTTTATTAATAATGAAATACTAAAAGTGACATTTTCTTTATAAAAAATTGACTTTCAAACGGAGATTTTTTACTCGGAACGAAGGGAGTAAAAGTTTATGTGCATTTTAACAGGCTAGAATTAAAATATTCTCAAATCAATGACTACCTTTATTAAAAATGTTTTAAAGACTATTACCAAAATCATTTAGACATAAATGGTTACGGTGTCTTAGAGTGAAAAGATGAAGTGTGTTTTAGTGTAGAGTAAGAAAGTGAGAGACTTGGTAATGAATTTGTGTTTTTGGACTTTCAGATTGGTGGTAGAGCCGATGGTGGCTGGTCGATATGCTCAAGTTGAGCATGGAGGAGGCCGCAAGTGGTGCAAATGGTGGTGTTAGGATAGCATATCATTGTTATATTTGTGATATACTCCCTCCGTTCCCGGTAAAAAGTCAATGTTTGAAAGTTAAACTTTTTAAGAAAATGACACTTTTAGTAGTTTATTAGCAATAAAATGACATTTTTTTTATGTTTTAATTTTTGAAAGTGAACTCTTTAAGTTAAACATTTCAAAATGGAATTGTGGACTATTTGCTTTGAACGAATGGAGTATAACGGAGTCAACAATTTGAGCTAAAATAGAAAAGGAAATGTAGGTACAATGGCAAAAATGAAGAAAATAAGTACAATTGTTATAAACTAGATCTTTATGTTCGTGCTTATGGAACGGTTTCAGTATATATGATTTCGTCAATTGAAATGACAGTACCTAAATAAAAGGTGACCAACGAGCTCTAGTTCAACTTGTACTTCTCACTTCTCTTAACGGAGAGGTTGGGTGTTCGAGTCTCACTAGAGACACCCTGGACTTTACAACTCTCAGTAGAGAGGTCGGGTGTTCAAGCCTCTTCAGAGGCATCGTTGTTGTTAAAGCCTTATCCAAAGGCCCCATTTAGCTACTCACTTATCTTAACGGAGAGGTTGAGTATTTAAGCTCTACCAGAGGCACACTGGGACTTAACTACTCTCAACCGAGAGGACGTGTGTTCAAAGCCTCACCAGAGGCACCATTTGTTCGAGTCACACCAAAGGCATCATATATATATAATTGTAGCCTTTCAAGGCATTAAAAAAAACCTAAATAAAAGGTGCGATTTAAAAAAATTTACAGTTGAGGGGTACATTGCTTCAAATGATAGTTCAGGGATTGATGTTTTATAAGGGATAACTGTTCAGAAGATTAATCGCATGGCATGACTTTGTAACGTAAAGATAAACCATAGGGAGAAGAAAAAAAAAGGTGATTGCTCTTAATATTAATTGTAGATGGTGACTTATAATAGGGAAAGAAAAAAATAAGAAGTTAAAAATAGATAACTACTCACACATGTAAATGTGAAGATGAATTTCAACCGTTAAATTTTTAAAGATAATTTAATCCCAACCTCTGAATAGCCCTAGTCAATTGCACATGTACGAATCTAGATGTTTTATAATATAGATGGTGATAAGCCATAAAAAATTCAACTTTTTAAATTCTTTCTTTTAGAAATAGAGAATAAAAAAGGAAAAAAAAATCATAAAGGAAAAAAATATAATGAGAGTTAAGACTTAAGTTGGAAGAACCCTAATAACCCCGACTGTTCTTCAGGGATTAACTCTGATTCTAAGTTAATTAGGTAAGACAGTCTTAATGATATCTTTTATAAGATGAATCATCTTTATTTGATTCATCGTGTGTTGGTGGGTTAAACTTTGTGAGAATGAGGTTTCGTACTTTGCCACTGTACTTTGACCAATCTTTACATTTTTCCACTGTATTATTTTTCGAAAAAAATTATCATTGTACTTTAATAATAAAATGTAGTTTCGTCATTATCTCTAACTGTAATCCAATTTCTAACAAAATTAGTTTCAGTTTCTTCCCTTAAGATTTTTTAAAATGTTGGAAGATTCTTAAAGATTGTTGATATTAAAAGGTTGATGACTTTGGGGTTTTTAAGTTATAATGGGGTCTTTTATTCTTTTAGGGGTTCAAAATATATTTTATGAACAAAAAATGAAAGAATAAATGAAGTTTAAACATACTAATAAGAAGAAAAAATATATTTTCTAAATTAAAAATATGAGAAAACTATTTAAATTAATGAATATATACATTTTGTTTCAATGAATCGTATAAACTAATAATAAAATATAATTAGTTTAAAATAAATCCAAACAATTAATAATTTTGAAAAAAATTAATTCATTAAATCTAGTTGTTAACACTCATTTGTATAATGTAATTTAATTCCCAAAAAGAATTGATTAAAAGTATAACTTATTTTTGTATTAACATTTTTCAAAATCCGTTGCAATTGAAATTCTAAGGATAAGATTACAAAAAAAAAAAAATTAGTTCAACCTATAATAGCTAGAATAAAAATTGTGATGTGTAAAAAATTATATTTTCTGAAATAATTTTCTTCTTTTCTAAGAACTATTTTTAACAATGTTTTGTGTTAGTTAATGATTTATGTCTTGAATATTTTATTTAATATTTTTTATTAATTTATCAAATAGTTTTTAATCATGTATTAAATAAATTTTAAATAATTAAATAATTTACAAAAAATTTAATTAAATTGTTTAATAAATATATTTTTATTAATTTATTAATTAATTATTAAATAATTTAGTAAATAAATTACTAAATATTTTTTAATAAAAATGATAATCACTTTCGCACATGTGGTGAATCTCATCCGTTAAATATTTTGAACTGCCCGGCCCAATAGGCCCAAGTCATCAGTCACGTGCCTGACACGACTTCACTAACCTCGGGCAACACACGTGCATTGAGGTTCAGGTCATTGAGAAACATACAGGGAGCTGGGGGCTTAGCATCCAGCGGGCAAGGTTACAGCGAGCTGGGAGGTTTGCCTACCGAGCAACAGTATGCGCCGAGCAGGATTTACCATGCTCGTCAATGAAGGACAGTTGTCTTGAATGTGGATGGTTGCTTCCGAGAAACCCGCTACCTTCTCCATGTTGAGACCGTTATAGTGAATGGAACAGTTAATAAGGTAGTTAATGTGCCCGCCATTTATGCTATGCTATTTAATGGGTAGTTATGAGCAGTTACTCTCCGGCAACAGCTATATAAACCCCTCGAGATTAAGGAGGGATGTACGTGATTCTAATTGCTAGCCTAAACTCTGCCAAATTGTTGACTGAGGTAATTGTTGTGCTAATTCTTATGCTGGAGGGCTTTTGAAGGGAGTGCCCCTGCCTAGTTTACAATTCTTTTCATTGGTTTGCAGAGTTGGGCCTTGAAGATCAAGGATATATTGAAAGCCAGGTATCCAATTAGCAAAGTCCAATGCGTCAAAGAGGATTTTGGACGCATCCGTTGGTTCCGTTGGCTCGGCTCTGGTTGACTGCGTTTTGTACCTCGCTCGGTTGTAGTGGCTGAAATAGTTGGAAGAGCGGCAGGAGTTTGAGTGGAAAGATGCTTGCCTCTTTTGGTCGCTCCTTTCTTGGCGGCCTGCAGGAACTTGTTTGCATCATTTAATTGCTTCATATCTACGAGTACCAGGGCAAAGATAGAGAAAGACAATTACAAGCAAACAAGGGGTGTTCCGAGAAAAACAATTTTCAGCAAATAATGGGTTTACAAGTTTTAAACCAAGAGCAGAGTTTAAAGTCAGACCGGTAATCAAAAAGACGGGTGTGCAATTGGATCCAATTCGTGCACAATCAAGGCATTCACTAGGAAATTTCCCTCCATGGCATTTCCCCCAGTAGGGATGTGGTTGTTCGGCTTCGATGGTAACTCGGGGCTCGACTTCATCCACAGGCCAACCTATGATCCCGACTAGACGAAGAAGATTTGAATCGGACGTGAGGACCCGCCGGTCGAGTACCCAGTCTTGTCCAGATCGCCCATCCCGTCCATCTTTCACTTCGAGCAATGATCTGAAGGCCCTGGCTATTTGGGGTTCACCAGCTCAGAAGGCAGTCTTGTCGTAATCGGGAAGCCCGAAGTCTTGTATGTAAGGAGCAAACGGCCAGCCTATTCTTGATTCAATTAACAGGGCTTTCCCGTCCCAGGAATCTACCTTATTGGGGCCATCATTCAAAAGTTTGAAGTAATTAGGGTTTGAGCGCCCTGTGATACGTCCAGATTTCTTATCTAAGGAAAATAGGAAGAATTTCCTAAACAAGGTCATCTCGGGCTCGAACCCGAGTAGCCTACAAGTAACGTTGTATGTGACCAGAAACCTTACTGTTGTAAGGGTCAGGTCGCAGGGGAGGGAATTGGTCATGTTCAGAAATTCTACGATAAATGGGTCTAGGGGGAGACGAAGTCTTACAACGAAGAAATCGAAGTAGAATACCATCCAGTCCCCTTGGTAGTTGTGTCCGTTCTCATTGATATCCAGGTTGAAGGCTTTTACCCGGTAGTTCTTGGGGTCCATACCCAAGGAATAAAACCAGGCACTGACATCGTCTTCACAGGTCAAGTCGTCCCATTTGATCGAGGAGGTGTTGGTGACGATCTGTTTGCCTTTAAGTATGTCCTTATTTTGTTCAGATTGTGGGTTGCTCGAGCTGGGGAGGTTTTCAATTCGGCCATCATCCTCGGAAACGTTTTGTTTATCTCTGCTCGTCTTCGGTTCAGCAAGGTGTTGGGGTTTTCGTTTCCGCGGAATTAACAAGATTTCTTCCAGCTCGCTTTCCTCGAAACTGGAACTAGAAGATACTGAGCTTTCCTCGGTTTCAGTGGGAGCACCATGGTTGTAGCTACGACCTTCGATTTCTGAGTGGGTTTCGTCGCGGGACATCCTACAGGAAACAGGAATCGAGGAACACATGTTAAATCTTGCTCGGGTAGTTAGGCAATAACAAATCAAGTAAAACCCATGGCAAGAGCCTATCCTAAGATTGGTGAGCGGGGCACCGATCAAGTATTCCTCGATTCCCCTACTTGGACTGGAATGGTTTGGTGACAAAAGGGGGGACAAGATGAATAGAAGAAATCGGAATCGAAAAGCCTACATTTTGACGGATTATACTTTAAATTTAAGTCTTCAACAGACTAATTGCAGTAGAGATCGTATATGGATAAATGGCACTATGGAGCCCTAATTTGGGATTAAAACAGTAAAAGCATGGATAGAAATGGCAACAAAGATTGAAAGAAGTACCTGTTAGTGTAGAGGATTGGAGGCTGAAGATCTTGGAAGTTTGTTCTGGATTGAGCACTGATGTAAGCAGGATCGGCACCGATATAATCTCCAAATGCAGAAATGAAGTTCTCTTCGGGTTTGAAGTCTCTTGAAGCGGTAAAAGTTGAAAATGGGGAGAGACTCCCGCTTTTATATCAGTTGAAACCGTCGCTTGGAAGCTACTCATCATTAAGGCTCGAGAGTCGAGGTGGCATTTAATGGCTCGTTGGGAAATGGGCCCGTATAAGTGCAAAGAGGTGGCGGATGACGGCTCGTCTCCTCATAACTTTTTTGGGCTGACATTCACTTATAAATCTGATCGTGGGCAACTCGATGCATTCATAAAAGCTACATTTCAAGGGCGATTTGGTTGGGGAATTCAAATTTATTCTCCTCGCTCCGAGCATAAATACTCGATACACAAGGAGTTGGGGGCTACTGAACTCCCCGGCCCAATAGGCCCAAGTCATCAGTCACGTGTCTTGCACGACTTCACTAACCTCGGGCAACACACGTGCATTGAGGTTCAAGTCATTGAGAAACAAACAGCGAGCTGGGGGCTTAGCATCCAGCGGACAAGGTTACAGCGAGCTGGGAGGTTTGCCTACCGGGCAACAGTATGCACCGAGCAGGATTTACCATGTTCGTCAATGAAGGACAGTTGTTTTGAATGTGGATGGTTGCTTCCGAGAAACCTGCCACCTTCTCCATGTTGAGACCATTATAGTGAATGGAACATTTAATAAGGTAGTTAATGTGCCCACCATTTATGTTATAATGTTTAATGAGCAGTTACTCTCTGGCAACAGCTATATAAACCCCTCGAGATTAAGGAGGGAGGTACGTGATTCTAATTGCTAGCCTAAACTCTGCCAAATTGTTGACTGAGGGAATTGTTGTGCTAATTCTTACGCCGGAGGGCTTTTGCAGGGAGTGTTCATGCCTAGTTTACAGTTCTTTTTATTGGTTTGCAGAGTTGAGCCTCGAAAATCAAGGATATATTTATTGCAAGCCAGGTATCCAATTAGCAAAATCCAGTGCGTCAAAGAGGATTTTGGATGCATCATATTTTAAAATATTTTAAAATAATTTGATTTCAGTCGTTAAATAACTTTTGTTAATTGTGAATGAGCTACTCAACGCTATTGTAATATAAATACTTTCTCTTACTTTTTTATTTAGGTAATATATTTTTCCTTCTTATTTGTATTTTTATATTTCATTCTTTTTTTCCTCTTTTTTTGTTCATAAAATCACAAAATATATTTTACCTTTGAAAGAAAAAAAATCTCCTATAATTTAAGAACCAAAAAATAATTTTATATTTAACTTCAACAATCATTAACAATTTTCATACATTTTTAAAAATCTTAGGGGAGGTAACTAATATTAATTCCATTAAATGTTCGATGATAACTAGGTATAATAGTGAAATTACATCTCTTTTTGAAAGTATAATGACAATTTTACTTAAAAAATGACAAAATATAAAAATTAGTCAAAGTACACGATAGTAAAGTTTACAAAATTTCCAAGCATAAATTTATGAGCTTGCAGCCGTCGAAAACATTGTGCTGATATGAATGTGAGTTTTATTGATCGCCCCCAAAGTGAAGGTCATACATAATCACATAAAAAGTAAATCTCATGTAAGACCGTCTTATAAATCTTAATTCGTAAGATGAGCTACACTTCTCGCAACTCAACTCACCAACACACAATGGTCAAACCAAAAAGATTCATTTTACATAAAATAATACAAACATTTCTTCTATATCAGCACTCGAGTTTGAATTCTCTACACAAGCTATACATTGAATGGAGAAGGTGGCGCCCCTCTCCCCCCGGCTCCCCTCCCCTCCCCCAACCCACAAAACACACACAGAGTATACAACAATAGAATGGGATTGATGAGAGTCGGAGATATTATGAATATTAGTTTGAACTGATGATGTGGAAGAAACTATGGTGGTTGAGTTGAAATTCATGAAATAACGAAAACTCTAAGCTCTCCTCTATCTCCTCGAGTGATGCGGGTATCTGAGTCGAGGTAAGTAACTTCAAATTCACCACTTCCTCTGTTCGTTGATGGTCTAAATTGTTCCGGCAGCTGAGGTATCTCCAGTGGTGGTAGCTGCGATAGGTTCCCTGTCGTCTTTACAGTTGTTTTCTCGAATATTATTTTTATCTTGGAGGACCCTGTTTACATTATCAGCATGAGTCAGTATAAAAGTAAAGAAGATAGAAGAACATTCATGATCGTGAATTAGAGAGCTTAATCTGGAAAAGCGCCAACCTTCAAGCTCAAATTTGTGGGCTAATGTGGCAGTCACTTCAATGGGAGGAAGAGGCCATGGAGCGCCTAATTCAAGCTCCACTATGTTATCAAAATCTTTGCTAAAGACATCAATCCGTTGGAATACCTGATTAATGAATCATGAGATGATGGGAAAGTAATGAATCGCAGCAAGCAGGTTATGTACTGTAAATGTTGCTATAGGCCAAGAATTTAAAAATCCCTGTTTTATTTGTACAAAGGGAACATTGAGAACTTAACTGTAAATCCCAATTAACAGTTGCATGTTGCTTTCAAGGACCTAAGAAATATTGCAAACTGGACCAACTACCACAAATTGTGATGGGTTACTTTCCAACAGAAGATACTGGAGGCCCATCATCAAACATGTTGGTATTGGCCATTGGGGCGTACTTAACAGATATCCTATTTTCTTCTTATCCTCAGCTCACGTTAAGTTCAGGAATGTCTGCTGCGATCTATGGATGGCACATGATATTAAGGCATTGTTGATTGAATTCGAGTGTATTTCATTGAACCTCTGACAATAACTTTAGGTTCAATTCTTAAGTCAAAGGGTGCAGAAAGTAGATGGATTCAGTACTGAAAATTTTCTGAGATGCCAAAATGACGCCCAATCACTTAAAGTTTCTCTAGCAACTACACTGGGGTTCAAGGATTGCGTTCACAAGTAACCAAAAGAACAGGATGGAAGAATATGGAGCAATTGTACAACCATGATGGAGATTCAACCATACCTGGCCAAGAGTTATGGGGAGTAGCCTTCCGGTTGGAGGCCCAGGACGACTCCCACCTAGAGTACGGGATGAGAATGCACTGCTATATATCAATTTCCATCTTCCTTGCAATTTATCCAGATCAACTGAGAGATCCACGAGTCCACCAACAGCTTCAATCTCTTTCGCAGCAGCATCCGCTTTCTGCAAATCATCTTCACTTGCAGCAAGACCTCTATTTAACCCTGAAACAGCACTCTGCATTTGACCAGGCCACGGGTATTAGAAAGCACATCTTTATGTATTGTTTTGACATAAGAATTATGGCCAATAAACAATGTACTAGCATGTAAAACAAGTTCAAGTATATATTTTATCACATACAAACACTTGAATTATTAGTGTCAGCAGCGTACCTTATTTTATCTTCATCTCCTTTTCTTTAAGAAGTAGAGCGTTTACATATTTGAATAACAGAACAGAACTACAGGCAAAGTAAATCCACAGGACTGAAGACTTTCTAGTGGCTTGGTAAATGCCATATATTGCACCTCAACCCTAAGAAGATAATAATTCCTGGCATTGAGAAATCCAAGTTTAAGACTTTATACAAATTTACTTGATGGCTTTATGTGCACTCTCACAAAATGAAATGATTTGCGTATAGGTCCGAATGAAGCCAATCGTGCCTCTGGACCTCATCAAGTTAACATAAAACGGGTCCAGTATCCACATTGAAGAGTGACAGAATTTTCTGCCATTGTAATAAGAATCTGGTCTCCGAGAATTCTGAACTAATAGAAAAAATTAGTTGTTGACATATAGTTGCAAGTCGTACATAGATACATAACAGTTAAGTGGATGGGTCAAAGTTAATAAGACAGGGTCTCTAATGTTTGTCTCATCTGCATTCATAAGGTTATGGTCTGTAGGATGTTTTCTATTTAGGTTGTCCGAATACTACTAGGCTATAATTAGCTGTGAACTTGCTAAAGCTTCGTAGGGTCAAATTATAGCTTGAGGATAACTTAACAGTTGGGCTAACGGCATCAACAATCCTTTGAAATAAGGTAGAAGTCTTTTTCTTCACCTCTTTTATCTGCAATGACCTCAGCCTCAAATTGGTAATAAATATAATTAATGAAACAGGTTTTAATTTCAGAAACCTAGAATGGAATTCTGGAGCCACAACAGTCAAGAACCTGTTTTAGTCTAACCAATATTTTATGTTGAGCTATTATCTCTCTTTCTTTTTATTATTTGGGGGGGGGGGGAGGATCTTTAAGTTGGAGAAACTACAGAGTAGAAAACATGGTCCAATTACCAAAACGGAAAGGAAAAAGGATCAAAGCTAGAAAAGGCGAGGAAAAGCTAAAAGCAGAGCAAAGAAACCACAAGGCAGCTCATACAAGATCCAAAAAGTGGCCCTCATTGTGACTAAATTCTACCACCCATTTCCCCATTAGCCAACTAAGTATCTAGTAAGCAAATAGAGGAATTGGTATTGAGCGGTTTCAGTACTCACCCTAATCTCTAAGAAGATGCCACATGGCAAGATGAAACAAGAAGAGTAGGGATTAGATGTCGTGGGAGATTGGGAGAGAATATAGGGAGGAAAAACTAGGAGATGATTAGAGGGAAGAGCGAGAGAGAAAGAGTCTTATAAAGTCAGCTATTCAGAAAAGGACGCAAGGAGTGGGAGAGAAAACAGTGTTAGAGCTAAAAGCAAGGAGGTGATCACTGATCAGGATAACAAGTCTAATACTCCCTCCGTTCCGGGCAAAGAGTCCCCGTTTGAAAGTCAAACTTTTTTAAGAAAATGACACTTTTAGTAGGTAATTAGTAATAAAATGACACTTTAATGCTTTAATTTTTTAAAGTGGACTCTTTAAGTGAAACATCCCAAAATGGAATAGTGGACTATTTGCCCGGAACAGAGGGAGTAAACGTTATAATTATAAGACTGAGATACTCCATTATTATTAAAATTAGTACATGCACACAGAGAGCATGTAATACAGTAAAATACGAAAACAAAAAAATCTAATTAGAATAACAAAAAGTTGAAAACTAAAAATATAAATCACATAAGCAAAATTAAAAAAAATATAAGCATAATTGCACATCCATCGCATGTGCCACAGATGTCGTTAATAAATGAGTCATGAACCATCCTGGTCACCATAGTCTTTTTTTTCCAGAATGTAATTGCAGACAAATTACCACCTCGATTTCTTTTTGGATGGATCCATAAAATCCATCCAGCATCTTCAACAAAAGTTGTGATTAACCTTGCCATCTCCCATTGTTATCATTTTACTAAGTGTCAAAACGAGTTCTTTTTTATGGTATGCTCATGATAATTTTAACTTTTGAGAGAAATTTTTTTTTTATTTTTTTTGGTTTTCCGGTAAACAACTTCCAAGAGAAGTTAATATACTAAAAAAGTAATTGCGATCTCCCAGGAAGAACCTCTTTTCTCCATTTTTACCCGTCTTTATTTTTGCGTTCACCATTATTAATGTTCAAAACCTTTGAACTATAGATAAACAAGATAGCAAGCTGCAGAAGTAGTTGTGTAGCTCCGGAAGAACTCTTCTGTATATATACTCCCACAATTTTTTTTGTTTTCATCATTATCCTTCATGTTCTAGCCAAGTCTAATAAGCTTGTGAGTCACATTTCTTACGCTTCAAGTTACGTATGCATATTGTTAAGTTCTTAATTTCAAAGAACAGGCAAAACAATCTAGATGTTTCATAGCTCGATGTGATTTAAACCATATCATAAACTACCCCAGTTTCATCCAGATTCAAACTTTGTAACGTTTCACAACCAATCCAATGAAGTAATTAGCTGATAATGATATCTAGAATGATTTGATGCACTAAAAAGATACTCATATATTCATACATGTTTAGTGATAAAAGAAGGAATAGAACACAAGTACAACCTTGTTTTAATCTAATGAAAATCACACATCAATGGAACTTTTGTTCATGTATCAGAAAATGTTGCAAGAGTTTTGTTGTTGTCATCTCCATGAACACTTGGAACATTAGAGGTTTTCAATGGAGTGGACCCACAACCATACCTAAGAAACTATTGAATTTTCAGACACAGTTTTAGCTGTTATGAAAGAATCACTAGATAATATCTGCATATCATACATGTAAGATCAAATAGTTGCTGTGTTTAAGAAAAAGTACTGCTGGGGTGCCTTCAGTTCTACATGATTAAGGAAGTGATCTGGAGACCAACTCTTTTTTAGAACAGACATCATTTACGATTCTTAGCCTTAATGGTCACAGGGTAAGAGGGAAAGTGGAAAGATATAAAAGCATGGGAAAACTAAGGTCACCTTTTATAAGGGTAGGATTATAAAAAGGATAGTAGGGAGACAAAATAGAGCAAATCTCCTTCCTTCCTGAGCCCACCGTACGCTTTCCTTTAGGAAGTGTGAACCACTTAGTAACTCCTCTCCTTGAAGGAAAGTATAACAGTAACGCAACTAGGGGTGGCAAAATGGGTGTTATGGATAGTAATGGGCATTACGCAACCAAGCTCCCTCTACTTCAATTCCTTTCATTCTCACCCAAACAACAAGGAGGTAAAGATGAATATGGATTAGATTTATATTGCTTTTAATTGTCTACTATTTGTACCAAGCTCGAGTAAAACGTAACATATCACATCAAGGAAGATGCTACTTTGGGGCAAACGTAGAAATTTCAGGTCAAATAGATCTTTCTGATAGTATGGTTTAAATGCTCCATTCTCATCAGACTCAAACTCAGTATCTAGGTTATATCAGCTTTGCTTTTATGATGATAAATATTAGTTAGTACGCGGTTGTTGTCAGCAGCTGTCTTTCTCTGCATTACCATAAATAGATCAATTCAGGTGCTCAGCTGCTCTTTACATCAGTGACACACTATCAAGTGCTTTGGTATTTACGCTCTATTTCCCACGATGTTAAGCTACACTTTCCTCTCCTTCCCATTGACATATAAAAAGGATACTACAGTAGTTCTGAATTTACACATTTTGGTGATTAGACTCGACAAATAAGATTTTATGAAATAACTGAAAACGAGTATTCAACTCAAGTTATGTCAACAACTCGAGGATTTTAAAGCAAAACTATCCATTAAACCACACACGCTGGTACTCTTCTCAACTATTGCCATCCCGAACCGCCCTCAGATAATAACTAAGGGCATTTTCACCTTTGGCAGCAAAAATTTGCAGGTCGCCAGCAGTGGTCATGGCTTATGGGCTCCGTCATGGTCGCACGCCGACCAATTCACTAAGGAGGTGGCCGCTCCGACCATCGCAGGTCGCTAGCAGTGGTCATGGGTTATAGGCTCCGTCATGGTCGCATGCCGACCAATTCACTAAGGAGGTGGCCGCTCCGACCATCGGTGCTCGATGATCAGTCAACATCAAGGTGTACTTGCCTGTACCCCTTTTTCCAAACTGTAAGAGCTTGTCACCACCTTCCCACCAACCCACATATCACAACAATGAACAATGGCTCTATGAAAGCAACCCCTTCTCTCTATAAGCCCCTTGAACCTTCGTGATCAAGCCTCAAGGTAATACATAGTTCTCACTTGTAATCCTTGGGGGTTTGATTTCGTTCTTCTCCCCCAAATAAACTTACTTTCACACCGGAGCTACTTTGCAGGGGCACCACCCGTGCCTAAGTAACCTCGGATCTGAGTTGCAGGAGAGAAGTTTTCCACAACAAGTCAGATATCCACTAGTCATTACCAAAAATACCCCTCAGCGACATTTTTTGGCATCATGGCGTCCATATTAGTTATGATCTTCCTCGACCTCTAGCACTATTTCACACTATTGTTTCAACTGATATAAACACACTTCCTAACAAAGTGTAATGGTACAAATAGACTTCAAGTAACAATAACAAGATATAGAATTAGTTAAAAGCCCAAAAGAGAATGTAAGAACAAAGAAATAACACCCATAAATAACTAAATATTAAATCAAATTAAATCGTTTTCCAGAGAACAAGGTAAATCAGAATCAAAGAGCTACTAAACTGAGTTTCATTATCAACAAGAAGCAACAAAAACCCAATTGAGCAAACGTGTAAAACATGCCTTATTTCTCCGGCTTAAGCATTATAACAAACACCTAGCCAGTATCATCAATCAAGAAACCCACCCAAAAAAAAAAAAAAAATTATTACCAGCAATTTGACTTTCAAAGAGGCAATGAGCTCGGACTTGGACTCTTGGCCCCCGGAATCCGGTGGAGACGGGTCTATGAATGTAACCTCGTCGACAGCTGACCCACAAACGAAGAGATGGTCTCTCTTCTTGGGAGAATTAGAGACACGCTTTTTGGGAAAAGAATGGAGATTTTGATTAAGAGGAGTGGTGAATTTGACGAGTGGTTTGGAATTTTGGGAAGGTTGGGATGATACAGAGTGATAGTGAGAGAGGGGAACCGTAGAATGAAGCAGAGACGCCATGGAAAGAAAAACAGAGAGGGAGAGAGAGAAGTGATTTGTGATTGGGTGGTGGAAATTTTGTGAAGAATGAACGGGAACATAGTAGAGTCCCCAGCAACCGTGGGGTTTAGAAAATGATGCCTCGGTCTTGATTCCTAAAACAGTCTCACATCGGTGTTCCAAATCTACTACTTCCTCCGTCCCTAAATAATCTTCTGGATGAACTGGAAGTTTAAAAAAAAGTAATTGATTTGATTATTTATATTTATTTAATATATAATTTTCTTTAATATTCATGTATATGTGACTCATAATTAAAGTAGAGTGAAAAAATAAGGATAAAGTGATAAAAATGATATTCTAAAAAGGTAAGTTTTAAAATGAACAATTATTTTGGGACGGACGAAAAAAGAAAGAAGGACGATAATTTAGTAACGGATTAAGTAGTTTTTAATCAGTTAAGATAAGCCCACGAGGGTAACAGTCTCGCACCCTATTAGTGGAGCAGTTGATTTTGTTTTATTAATAAAAGTGTTGTTTTCTTAAAATATTTTATTTTTAAATGGAAACTCTTTATTCAGAACGGGGGAGGTATTATTTTTATTAAAAAAATAATTAAAAGGAATTTTCTTTTGAGAAAGGGCATTTAAAGATGTATTTTTAAGGGAATTAGACGAGAAAAAAATTAACAAAAAGATGTCACATGGACGATGGAGAATTTTATTTTAGTAATAATTATAGATTTTAATAGCAAATATACAATAAAATATTTTATGATTTTGAAACACTCAGACATGTCCACGTGGTATTAGGACCAATAGCATCACAGAATATTGTCCAAGTGATATAGAGTGAACCCAAGGTAAGAGCATCCACAATGGTTGCACCCTAAAACACCATTTATATAACCCCCTAAACCTTTTTAGAGGCTCTTTAAAAAAGTTTCAATTCCAATGAGCACCCTCTATATAACTCTTTGAATTGGTGATATCTTAACTAACAAACCTAACTATCAATATATTTCTATTTTTTATTTTTTTATTTTCTTACCGCAATTGAAAAAAAATATTTATACATTTAAATTTTATATTTTATGAAAATTATATTATATGTTTTGATTATATCAATTATTTTTATTTAAATAAAGTTTTGTCACACTTTTTAATATTATCAATATACCCATAATTTTAAGTTATAAATAATAAAAAAGGGAAATGATACTGCAAAAATTACATTAAATTAATTGAAAAAGAAAATAGAAAAAATGGGAAAGCATACCATCATCAAAATGATGATGTGAGTTGAGTTGTTTATTTAATTCATAGGCTCCCCACTCTAATACATCAAAATTTTAGCCAAAAGCTATCTGATCAAGCCAAAAAAAAATTCAGTTTTTGCCGCTTTCTTTAAATTTTGGAACAAATTTTTTGAAAGGGAACGAATACTAGGAAGAAGACCAATGGAGAAGGAGATATGTGGGGGAGAGAGAAGAAAGAGATGAATGGAGGCCGGCTAAAACTCACCCAATAAGTTGGGGGAGAATTAGCTTTTTTTAGGGATAGGGTGTCCACTGTGGGCTTAAGTGTGGTAAAAAAACTCTAAAAAGGGTTTTAGGGTGTTAATAAAGGGAACCACTGTGGATGCTCTAAGATCTCATTTTTTTCAACCACTTTAGCAATATTGTGTACCGCTATTAGTTGTGATAAATAATGTAGACTTGTCATGTGGTGCTATGGGAATTAAATATTTTTTCGCATAAATACCGTATTTAGTTTATACCTTAATTATAGTATTAAAACTACAATTTATTTATTTATTTTGGTCTTTAACTACGTGTTTCCAAATTACATTAGGCTTGAAATTCAATTTATTAACTATTACTAAAATAAAATCCACCGTCGTTCAAGTGGGGACTTTGTGTTAATTTATTTTTTTAATCTAATCCCCTTGTATGTACCATTCTAATAACAAAGTATTATTTACACAGGTGACCGACATTAAATTACAATCTAAATAAAAGTGACATATTCAGATGCACATAGTTTAAGTTCTTTTTTTTACAACACATTCCAATGTACATCTCTAATTACAAACAAAAAATTATATATATATATATATATATATATATATATATATATTTAAAATCATAAATCGCACGGATACGGACTTAGTTAAACATGATCTTGTAAGCATATTAAAACATGATACTTTCATATATACTTTTATTAACTTTACTAGAATTAAATGTTTCTTCCATTCCGGCCAAAATATTCATGTTTTAAAAGTTTAACTATTTATGGATATGCTAATATCTCGAAATTGTTCAAAATTACAAAAATGTTAAAGCATAATTAAATATTTTGAAGATTGAAAAATATATTTTGAAAGTGAACACTTTTAATGAAATATCATAAAATAGAATGGTTGATTTTTTATTTTTATATGAAATTAAATAGAGGAAATACTTATTTTGAAATAATTGTTTCTAAAAATAGATACTGATTTTTTAACAAGATGAACCTTTTTGAGCATCACGCTAACTCCGTGAGGACCATGACCAATAGGAGGTTTACAAATGTCTATGGACTCATTTTAACAAGGTTCAGAAAATATATAAGAAAATATTAAAAGTTTACTATTTAAAAAAAAAAAAGGTGCATACTGGCCTTTTAAAGCTTTTTATCGATTTTGGAGTACCATGTTAAGTATGATATTGGTGCTTAAATTCTTCTCTAAATTTTTATTTGGGTCTTACTGTCACATATATATTTTTAAAAGGGTTCATTCACGCAGTCAATCTTTTTTATGGATGTTATTGAAAAAATTATGTTAAGTACCACAGACATTTGTGTAAGGACTAAATTGAAAATTTTCACACCTAAACTTTTTTTTGGGTGTCGTTATTCAGCCTCCCTTTTCCTATGAGTTGACCCCTAAAAATTATCAAAATGCATTCTTCATATTTTACCCTCCTTATAAGTTGGCCCCCCTTTTACCGGCCCCTACCCTTAATTGTTCGGCTAGAGCATGTCGAACAACACTAACTTTAATTTTTTTTTTAAATATTTCCAAAATGTCCGGACCTCCTTGATCGAACACCACTGTGTTGTTCGATAGCCGAACATCATTAAGTTTAATTTTAAGAAAAAAAAATATTTCCAAAATATTTGAACCTACTTAGCCAGGTTTTTTTCGGTATGCTCTATCCGAACAACACAATGTTGTTCGTCCAACGTGGTCCGGAATTTTTAAAAAAATTTGGAGGTTAATTTAAATAGGGAGTTCACACTTTTGAGAATTTTTGAGGAGCCAACTCATAGGAAAAGGGGGCTGAATAGCGACACCTTTTTTTTTCAATTTGTAATCGAGTACCCATGGTATGGCAAAAACCCAACTGGCCCTCTCCCCAAAATTATTTACTTCATGGTTGATAAATTCCCCAAATTACACTCTTCCTTCGAGCAAGGCCAATGGAGGTTTATTGGTAAATCAAAATTGAATCTTCTCTTCCAATGGCAAATCTAAAATAATCAAAACCAAATCATCTAATGATTTTACCACAAAAAAAAAAAAAAAAATCATCTGTTGAACTCCAATCTTGTCTGCATCTTCCTCCCTCTTCCCCTTTACATGTGTCATCACATGAGTATTTGATATTTTATTTTTCCCTCGTTGTCTTTCTTGACCAATTTTTAGTCAAAAAATTTTATTTTTTTAATTTTTTTTCTTGAATTAAAGTACATATTTTTATCTATAAAGTATAAATAGAGACTTGATTTGTTTCAGTTGTACATCAGAAATTTTTTTTATGATTTTTTCAAGTTTTTAGTCATTATTAATATAGATAAAGATGGTAGGATATATAAATGTGTTGGATTTTGTGTCATTATTGGAAAGGTTTTTTGACTTTATATCAAAATGAGTATCTAATTAATTATTTTATTAGTTTTTAATTGATTGTGTTTGATTTATGGTTTGATTTTGTAAAAACATTGTACATGGTCTTCCATCACCACTGTACATTTCTCCCCCATTAAAATTAGGGTTTATCGCACCATTGACAATGGGCCATGAACGAGGGTGCACTCCATAAACGACATGGTCTCTTCTTCCCCGATCCTTCACAGAATCTCGAAGTGAAAGTTCTTTGTGCGGGAGAAAGGGAGGCCAAGAAGCGAAGAGAGGACTTCGACATTACATATGTAGAATGTCTCCTAAATTCCCCCTCTCATCTAACTCTTTCACAAAATCTGCTTTTAGTGACTCCCAAATTTCCATTTCGAAGACAAAGCAAGCAGCATATCTCGTTTCCATTGATTATAGTTTATGCCAAGAAGAATATGCGTAACAAGACCTGGAGATCGGAAACATGGCAGAAGAAAACAAGGTCTTTAGGTTTGATCATGGCTTTCCAGGAGTGGACAGAAGAAAAAGAAATACATCTAAGCTACTTTTCTTCATTTTGATCCTAGATTGCTTAGGCTCCAAAATCAGAATCAATGCAAAATTCCAAGAAGAAGTGCAAAATCTTAGGGCATCCACAGTCATGGACCTGTGAAAAGGTTTATTCCAACTGCCACGTCATGCCATGTCATCAGCTTATAAACCTTTTCTCAATAAACCTATTCTCCACTATACATAAACTCATAAAAGCTTTATAGCATGGACCCACAACTAAATATTTTATTATTTCCCAATATACATTTATTTTCAAAAATAAATATATAGTTTTAAAACATAAATATTTATAGAACAAATATAATACGTCTAAAAAATAATTTATATATTTTTAAATTTTATCTTTGAAAAAAATATTTTTATTCATAAATATTTATTAGTAATTCAAAATACCGATGTAATAATATAGATTTTATTGAAATAAACCAACATAAAATCATACAAATTATAATTAAAGTTGCATAATACAATGAGAAAACAAAGTAATTAAATACTAATAAAAAATATCCAACCGTTACAACTTAATTTTCATTGTTGCTGTCTCCAAAGCGTTCCCAAATATGTTCGACCAAATCAGATCGAAGTTTTTGATGTACTTCCCGATCACGTAGTTCTGCATGCCTTTGGAGGTATTGTTGAAATTCTTGAATAAATCCTTGTGATGCGGTTACCGGTGGATCTACTTCTTCATCACTCCAGTTACTTATTGCATTACCTTCATTTTCCACAATCATATTGTGTAATATGATGCACGCGTACATTATATCTTTCAAAGCCTCCTTGTGCCAAAATCGAGCCGCACTCGCTCGTACTATTGCCCAATGAGACCGGAGGACTCGAACTCCGCTCAACGCCCTTTCTTGCAGCCTCTTGCATTTGTTTGAACTTTATCCTTTTAGGATCTTCGGATATGTAAAACTTTTGACAAATGAAGCCCACTCCGGTAGATACCATCTCGCTAGATAATATCCTTTCGTGTATTGTGTGTCATTTACCGTAAACTGAACTTGAGGAGAGTGTCCTTTCAATACATCGTTGAACAATGGAGATTGGTTGAGTACATTAATATCATTGTTAGAACCTGCAATGCCGAAGAATGCATGCCATATCCAAAGGTCTTGAGAAGCGACCGCTTCTAGCATTATTGTTGGAACCCCTTGATCTCCTCGGGTAAATTGACATTTCCATGCAACTGGACAATTTTTCCATGGCCAATGCATGCAGTCAATGCTTCCTAACATACCAGAAAACCATGGACCTCGAATGTAGTTGAAGTAAGCGTTGGATGTCGTGAGCATGGGTCTTCTCAAGTATATGCTTCCAAATACCTCAATCACAGATCGACAAAATTTCATTAGACAATCGATTGCAGTGGTTTCACCAATTCGTACATACTCGTCATAATGATCGGCAGGTGTGCCATATGCCAACCGACGAATAACAGCAGTGCATTTTTGCAAGGGGGAAAGTCCCTTTCTACCGGTTGCGTCAACCCTCATCTGAAAATACGCTGTATGATTTGAAAGAGCTTCTACAATTCGAAGAAATAACTCCTTACTCATTCGATACCTTCTTCTGAAAATTTGATCTGTGTAAACTGGCTCATTGGAGAAATAGTCGTTGAAAAGTCTTTCATGTCCAGCTTCACGTTCTCGATTTATGTACTTTCGACTGCGTTTACGATCGTGGGAGGCTTCTGCTTCTTCTTCCTTCATTTTCATTTCCATAATCATCATCATCATTTTTTCACTTGAATCGTCAGTCAATTCATCGTGCACGAATTGTAGAAGTGTATTTTTATAGGAGTGATTGGGATCTTGAGACATTTTTTAGTGTGGAAATTGGTGTATCTGTAGGTATATGTGTAAGAGGTTGTGGTTGGAGAAAATATAGAGTCTCAAGCCTCTTATATATAGACCTCTTATAACGGCTAGTGTTTACAACGGCTAGTTTTTGCAACGGCTAGTTTTTACAACTGCTAGTTTTTACAACGGCTAGTTTTTGCAACGACTAGTTTTTACAACGGCAAGTTTTTGTAATGACTAGTTTCCTTCACACAATTAAAAATTACATAACATAAAATATTACACATGAGTTACATGAAGAAAAAAATACATTAATTAAAATATTACATAAACTTAGAAACTTCATAAATTAAAATTACAAAACATAAATTAGGGAATACAATAATTAGAAACTTTATAAATTAAAATTACAAAACATAAATTAGGGAATATTATATTTGGCCTTGACCGAGTCACAAATGTGTTGATGCATTTTTAGTTGTTCATTCGTCATGCCACTAGTATCCTTAAAGAGAATTTCATAATTCAATGCAGTTGTCACTCCCTCGAGTGCTAAAATCTTTCTTTCTTCAATTTCACGATGCTTATCCCATAAATCGACACTTTTGACTTCATTTTTCTCGGCGATTTTTGCTTTCCCTTTCCTCTTTGCCGCCTTTTGACCAATCGGGCGGACTTCGACTTCATTATCTTCGATGTTGATGCTCGTATGTGCATCGGATGATGAAGTGAATGTTCCCGATTCAGATATCTTTGTCCTTTTAGAGGACTGTTCACTAGATTTTTCACCTTTCCACTTTGGCTCATCTTTCACCATTAGCCACACATGCTCATATTTGAAATGTTTTTTACGTATAGAGTGATAAAGACCACGTGCAGTTTCCTTCACTTGGTCGTCGGACCACCCACTACGATGTTGATCTCTAACTTGGATGAAAAATTGATTAAATTCATTAACCTGTGGACAAATTGCGTACCAATGCGACTTCAAGACGTTCGACTTTCTTTGAATTCCCGTCTTTCGGTTGTTGTTGTAGTACTCGGTGATTCGTTTCCAAAACTCCTTATCATTTTGAGAGTTTCCTTTCACGCTATCTGTTGAAATAACGAGCCAAGCACTTACAAGCATTTTATCTTCATCAATGCTCCACTTTGTTTTTTGCTTGTCTTTTGTTTGGTTGTCTTCTTCATTATCAAGAACAATGGTTTCCAACCCCTCTTGGGTGGAAAATGGTGGAATTGCAGACTCACCGACACTATCCCTTCTTGTATGAGTTGGTGTTGTTGGATTTCCAATATCGGGTGTACATTGGTTTGCCATAGTTGAATTAAAATATTGCGAATACATAGGAAATTGATAATTTGGATAAGGAAAATTTGGAACACTTGAAATACCTTGATAATTTGGATAAGAAAAATTTGGCGGAGCTTGAAAATTTGGCGGAGCTTGAAAATTTGGCGGAACTTGAAAATATGGTGGAACTTGAAAATTCGGCGAAGCTCGAATATTTGGCGGACCTTGAATATTCGACGGAGCTGAAAAATTCGGAGTAGTTTCGACATTCGCAGAATCGTCGACATTATAGTTCAATAAATTTGTAAAAAAATTGTTATCCATAACAAAATAAGTGTAAATAAGAATTTGTGTAGAGAATGAGAAAGTGTAGAGAATGAAAAAGGATAGATGAATTTGTGAAAAAAAAAATTGAAAATCAATTTATAGAAATTTTTTTTATTAACGTTACATTTTTACCGTTGTAGATTTAATTTTTCGGTTGTACAAATTTATTTTTAAAACCTACCGTTGCTTAAAGCTGCCGACAATACACTGCAAAATTGCAGTACCTTTTGCTGACCAAGCAGTTTTAAACCGGTCCATAGGCAATAACCTTTTGCAAAATTGCTTTGCTGATGTGGAGCACTCCACTGGTTCAAAGCTTTTCAAAAAGCTTTATCAATTTTTATAAACCTCCTATTGGAGGTGCTCTTAGCTTACATATTTCATGCCCTTGGCATTCCATATAATAGAGCAGCAGGCCATTCATAATCAGAAGAAAGGGAACTTTTTTTCAAATCCTAGGGACTCAATTACAAATTGTGATATAATTTATGTTTAAGAAAATTTTATTTTAACTCTTATATGTGCAACTTAACGATATTTCTTTAATAACATCCACCGAAAGGACAAGCTGTCAAAATTTTGAAACTTTTAGAACCCAAATCTAACAAAAAAAAACTAATACTGAAAATGATTCAAAGTCAAGGGACCAATGGTACGATTAACCCTTTTAAGAATTTCCCTTTCTAAAAATTTATGTTTCCAATGGTTTTCATTCTTTGGCTATTCTTACATGGGCCCCATTGTCAAATCATCAACTTTATTTACACAACTTTTTTATTTTTATACTTTTCAAACTAATTAATTAATTCTTATATTGTTTTATAAATAAATTAATTTGTTTATAATTTTAATGAATATATTACATATTCAAATATTATTTATAAATAATAAATAATAAATTAATATGTTTATAATTTTAATTATAATATGAATATTACAAATGAAATTTTAAAAAACATATTAATTTATAATTTTCATTAAAATTTTACATATTAAACAAAGACTTTGTACAAATAATATATACTTCTAACAAACAAACAAACAAACAAACACTTAAATAACAAATAAGATAGTTTAGCCATAACACAATGAAAATTTAGTTATCACTAGTTGTCACTGTAACAAACTCATATATGCTCAACCAAGTCGACACGAAGTTCATAAAATCGATTTCTATCACGTAACTCGTTATTTAACTACACATATTCTTGAAATCATTGGGTTGACGGCTTGCTCAAAATCGTCCTCATCCTCTTCTGAATCAGTCTCAAACCATGTAGCAATCTTGTTTTCTTCAATGTCCTTAGCCAGCATACCTCTTTGTTTTTGAAATTTCTTAAAGGGACGTTTTTAGTATGCTTCGAATTTTGGCTTTGGACACTTGGATGCAAAATGCCCAGGTTTTCTACAGTCGTAACACACAAACTCATTGTTAGAGGGTGCTTCAACAGTCTTCCTGAAAGGCTACTGGTGTGTGTCATTCCTACCAGATTTGGCAAATTTTTGAAAACATTTTACAAACATAGCAAATTATTCGTCAGAAAGAAAATCATTTTCACTGGTGGAAGTGAAAGGTTTTTCATCAATTTGTGACGCCTCTTGTACCATTGCTGATAAGGATATGATTTTAAATTGTGGGTCCTACTCTTGGCTTGGATTACCTCAAACTCATAAACCTTCAAACTTGTGTATATACTACGGAGAGTCATGTTATTCAAGTTCTTAGATTCTTTCATGGTGATAGTCTTTACATGCCAAAAACTACCTAGAGAGTCTAGAAATCTCATATTCATTTCCTTTTTGTCATAAATTGTACCAAGATAAAAATAACGATTAATTACCTCGCTGAAGTGATCATATGCCTGTCTCAAAGTCTCCTTAGGATCTTTCTTGAATGAGTCAAACTATTGAATGTATGTATACATTTTGTTGTCACTTATGTCTTGGTCTCCTTCCAAGTACTCAATAAGAGCTTCACACATCTCCTTTGCAGAAGAACATCAGATGACTTGTGGGTATGTGTTAATGTCCAGTGAGTTGGTGATTATGTTTACGGATTTACTGTCTAGCTCCACTAGCTTTCTTTCATCTTTAGTTTACTCAACTTCATTCTTTTCAATCTTTGGTGGACCGCCTCCAATTTCTGCTAGGAGATTTGGCTTCATTGGAACATTGTGTCCTTCTGTAACACATCTACATAACATGTTATCAATAGAGTTCATATATTGCATGATCTTTCCCTACCATACATCAAAATGGCATTCGTCCAATATTGTGATGTGTGTTCGCATTAGATGTAGGTAGCATATAGTGTGTTTGTGCCATTGAATATTTATCTCTCAAGAGGTTAATTTTGGAAAAACTTATTTTCGAATAGTTAAGCTCTGATACCAATTGTTAGTCCTAAATGGCACAATACTAGGCTAGAAGTGAGGGGGTTGAATAGCCTAGTTGCACTTAAAAACTTTTGAGATGATTTCCTTAAAGTGAATGCTAGTAACTATAGGTAAAAATACAGCAGCGGAATAAGCACTAGGAAAGGTTCTCAATGTCTGTTGGTAAGCACTACCAGTAGACTTGTTGAGTCTTAAAGTTTTATGCTAAGGAAAAATATAACTATAGATAATCATAAAAGTAAGCAATCAATTGAAAGTTAAGAACATAGGAAATTTGAGATGGTTCGTACTGTAATGAGTACTACGTCCACTACCAAAGCAGTCTGTTAGTCACAATGGGCACAATAATAAGCTAGAAGGGGGGGTTGAATAGCTTATTAGACACTTAAAACTTTTTATATAAATTCCTAAAACAAGCACTTACAATCTATTGAAAAGATTGAAGTAGCAGAAGTCTTGTAAGGAAGACAGTTCAAGTCTGCTGGTGAAGCACTACCGGTAGACTTTGCTGAATACTCAAGTCTGCTGTTTGAAGCTATAAGTAAATAGATATGAAATAGTGTAAAGCAGTAAGCAACAGTAACGAAAGAACACAAGTATTTTGAGATGGTTCGCACTATAAAGAGTGCTACGTCCACCACCAAGGCAGTCAACATTGGATTTAAATGTGCACTATGTTTTCCACTAGTTCTATTACAAATAGGTCCAATGGATCGTGTACAAAATATTTAACTTGTGTTTGGGGGTTGGGAATTGAATATCTGGGTAAACAGAATATTCAATGGTGCATAAGAATAGTTAAAGAAACAACAATAAGAAGTAAAAGATAAAGTGTTGATGCAGATCTTCTTGTTGTTGTTGAGGACTTCTTGATCAGTTTATGATCTCTTGAATGCACTGAGTATATAAGACTTGATGTTGTTGGAGAAATTCAGAGCATTGTTTTCTTCAGTCTTTAATGGCAGTATTTATAGCTGGGGCATTCTTGAGACCGTTTGAAGAAGACTAAGAGTAACAGCTCTATTAGGTTGAATGCATTAAATGCATGGAACTGATTTGTAGATTTCGTCTTCACTGATATTGAGCAGGGAATGGTGTAGAGTTGTTACAGCAACTGTCAGGTAAGAAGTTAGAGTTGCAGACCTGCAATAGTTGGTACAGACTGTAAGTGTTAGTCTGTTCACCTGCTTCTGTCACTATTCATGAGGCGAAAGTCTTCTTGTTTTTCGGAAAGCTGGATAGGCGTGTCTGAGAAGTCAAGAGTTGATAGAATATTTGATTAATTCAAATTCAAACTGATAAAGGTTGAATTTAATTAATCCACTAACAGTTTGATGATTGGACACGTCATGCTTGAACAAGTGCATACAAGGTCTGCCACTGGATGTTGAAAAAGGTCTTCCGGTGAAGCTTGTTGAAGTCTTTCACTGAACCTGTGAAGCCTATAAAACTATTCTAAGACAAATTTCTATACACAGTTGCCACGCTAATTGATACGCAGCCTAATTATCCACTAAGTATAGAACCTAATGTAATGTATGAACAGATGAAAATCAAGATACAAATGAGAAACAACAATCTCCTCCTATTTGCATCTGGTCGTCATTACTTACAAGTGAGGGCTATGAAAATTTTATGATAGATAATAGCATGTCAGAAAGTATTTTAGTTTTATAACGGTAGACATGCCTCTATCAAAAAAGAAAAACATCTCAAGTGTAAAAGCTAATCTAAGTGCTTACAACAAAAGAGATGTAAAGAACATCACAAGGATTAGTAATAAACAGTTCAAAATGGATTTAAGTTGAATGTTTAAATTCTAAGCTGATATATGAATTGAAGTAGCAAGAATTTAAACAAAAGATAATTTTGAAAGACAATAAGCTTCTGTATTCAAACGAGAACTTTAATATTACAAAGTTTTCAAAATTTTATATATATACAAAGGTTTAGGGAGAGAAAAATTCGAGCTACCACGACCTTTTCCCTTTGCCTTTGTTTGCTTTGTCTGCCTCTTCTCTCTCTCTCTTCTCTGGCCTTCAAGTTCTTCAACTCTTCTGGTGTACTCATCATCGGCAGAGGTAGGAGGTCTGGTGGAGCGAGAACGGTAGTCCAGTTCTTCACGTAGTCTGTTGTTCTCCTCCATAAGAGTCTTTTTTATAGACCTCAGTTGTCTCTCCTCCGTGATGGCCAAATCACGATCACGCTCGATATTTATCATGTCATGATACGTGTTAAGAGCGATGTTGTTGAGCTCGAGAACATGAGGGCGTCCGCTTCCCAGATGAAGAGTGATGCTGTGGAAGAGCTAGTAGAACAAAGTAGAGCCGAGTCTGACGCATTCCTTGCGTTGAACTTCCATGTTGATCTTGATATCAGTGGACTTGTGCTTCATCGCTCCAAACCTTGTCCACACATCCTCTTGAAATTTTCGAAGGATGGCGGCATTTTTGTCTGTTGCCTTGGACATGGCAGTTGCAAGCTCAGCAGTAGTTGTGGAGATGCTGGTAAGTTCTCCCAGTCTGTCGTAGATAGCGTCCAGGCGATTCAGAATTTCGGAGTTGGCCGGTTGAGAAGGAGAAGGGTCGAGGCCAATGTGTATGTGCTCAACGTCGGCAGAGGTGACCGGACGGAAGGGCTGCTGGAGGGGTGGAGTGGCAGAGTTAGAGGAAGAAGAATCGCGAGAAGGAAATGTATGGGTAGAAAAGGATTTGGAGTGAAGAGGTGATGGAGGTGGAGTTGGGGGAGTGTCAAGTTCAATATCAGTATCCGAGTGATCACTGACTATTGAAGGTTCTGGTAGAGGGTCGGTAGAGAACCAGAAAAAGGGAGCAGGGTAGAAAAGGGATTTGGGTTTGGTTGGTTTAGGTGAAGAAGTGAGTTGGGGAAAGAGATTTGCCACCGATGAAAGTTCAAATAAGAACTTCGTGGCAGCAGAGTCTAAGGGTTGAATAGGAATGGTTTGGGTTCGTTCGGATGGTGTAGTTAGGTTGGTTGGGTTACGAGGGGGTGAAGAAGGGGTAGATGGGTGTGAGGTTCCCGGGGTGCGACCCGCGCCCCGCGCGCCCTTGTATAGGGGTGCGCGTACGTGTGGATGCGGCACACCACTGCTCTCGTTCCACCCTCCCTTGTTTAGGGGAAGACGAAATCAAAAGTGCGAGAGGAGTGATGTCTATATTAGCACGTTGGAATGTGCCTCGGTTGCCTTGAGTGGATTTTGTATCCAATATGGGAACTGATGGTTTCCCGCATCAAGTTATCCCTTGTTTAGGGGATACCAGGATATGGGAATACATTACCCTTTCATTCCCATTTTCCCTTTTTTAGGGGAAAACAGAAAAGTGCAAAAAAGGATATTGCGACGCCCCCACTATGGATTTATTGAAAATAGCCTTATGGCCCATTCAGATTACTATGGGAGCTTTGGGTTTCCCGCATCAAGTTATCCCTTGTTTAGGGGATACCAGGATATGGGAATGCATCACCCCTCTATTCCCATATCTCCCTTTTTTAGGGGACTGAATCTGAAAGTTTTAGAGTCGCCATCTTTATTTAAGGCAAATAAAGCAAAACCAAAGAAAAGAAAAATAAACCATAGAAAAGAAAACGGGTTCGGAGGCTAAGTTACGAGTTGGGAAGGTGCTAGGCACCCAACTCGCCCTTTCGGTCTCGAAAATGGTTTTTGGCTGAAGTATGCTTATTGTCACATTTATTTAGCAAATAAATAAGGTATTAAAATGACAGGGAAATTTAAACAAATACATTCCTGGCCACATTATTTACGGACTCGCAGCTGTTTCCTTCCAATAATTACAGACATACTTAAGAATATTTGGCCATTATAACGGCTCTTTTACATAATATTCTAATCCGGGCAGCACAACGGCTTATATGGACTACATTGCGCCGGATTTAAATAACAACTTTTTAAAAATAAATAAAAGACAAAAATATAATTAAATAAATATAAACGATGCTCTTAAAGGTTTTACCTTTTAGAGCGGCGGTGTGCTCGCTCTGTCCTTCAGGGAGAGGGAGTCTTTTGTTGTTGTTGTGTGGTTGTTGTTTTGATTTGGGCAGAATGACTGCTTTATTTATGAGGGTTTGGGCTTATCAACTCGGGCAGAGTGACAGCTTATTTGGGTAGGTTTTGACCTTTTTGGTTGGGTGGAACCTAGACTTAGTTTTTTGATTTTTCAGCTCGTTACTCGGGCAGAGTAACGACTTACTTTGGGATGTTTGGACTGGGGAAGTGAGGTGGATACCTAACAACTAGGCTAGGGATCACTTATAACCTATGGGTTTTGATTTTGGCAGAGTTTGGACGGGGTTTGGAGATTCTAGGGGCTTCCACTCACCTATCTCGCACCTCTCGTACTAACCTATCAGTGAAAGAGCGACAGAGCTTCGCTGCGATATAAAAATCGTGGAGGAATTGAGCATCGAAAATGGGAGCTGGGGCCATCTATTTATACTGGGAGATGAGGACACGGCCGGCATTTGTGAGTTTCTTCCTCTGCATCAGCCGCTTGTACCGCGTGCATCAAGACTTGTACCATTTCATTGTGAGAGAGACGAATAGTGATGCGCATGGCACGACCAAGGAACCCTTGGTGCGGCACCATGCAAGCTTCCAAGTTTCAAATTTTTGCACTTTCCCCCTTGCAGTTCACTGTTTCATGCATCCTGCTTTTCCTTTTGCATTTTTGGCTCCTGTAACTTGATATTTGTTAAGTTTTAACAGTTCTTGATATTTTATGTCAGTTACATAACATGGGTACGAAATTGGAGTGTCTACAGAGCCCCTCAACGATGGAGTCTACGGGTAACCGTAAGGCTTACTGAGTAGACGAACATCGTTGATAAACAATAGACTCTCCAATTTTGTTCATTTAAGAACGGGAGAATGCAATTGGTAGCAGTTATAATGCACAGTGAACATGCTATCCAAACTCTATAACCTAGACATTTTTAGTTGGTTATATAAAAATAATTATCGCAATTTTAAGCAGATATGAATTTAATGTGCTCTGATGGTCGGACCTACTAATGTAGGCTGCCTACGTATTCCCTATTAAAGGAAATCAGACCAAACGTAGTTCAGGCCAAAACCTAAACTACAACCAAGTGAGGATGTCGTGTCCGTCGGGTCAAGCCCGATCGAGAACACAACGGAAAAAGATTTTTGTGTTTTCGAAAAAGCTGTATTCTTCCGGTCCGAAACCGTTGTCAAATACGGTATGAAGATTTGAATGTTTTTCTGCCACCACATTTCAACCGGTCAATACCTTGTCGTTGAAATGTGTTAAGAAGAATTTTCTAAGTTATGTTTGGCTGGTTGCGGCCTTGTTTCCAAACATAACCTGAAAACTTTCAAATATCCAAAAAACTGCACTCGACCGATAAAGATCCGTCGCCGAGCACGGCAAATTGATCATTCTTCAAGTATTTTCGAAAATGGTGAAGTGGAAAACATTCTTTTTCCTTCCCCTTTCTTTCTCGCTCTCTTTGTTTTTTTTCTTTTTCTTTTCAAATATTCCTCTTTTTTTGTTTTTTTGAAATATTCATCTTTTTTTTTTCAAACTTTCCTAGAAAGGAAATTATTCTAGAGTCAGGGTAGGAATACACGACTTACCTTTAACGCCAGTCTGCCGATTTTGGCATTTTGCCACTCTGCCACTTTGTCAGAATTTATTCTCTTTTTTTTTTTTGTGATGGTCGGACCTATAAAGATAGGCTGCCTACGAATCTTTTTTTCAAGGAATCAGACCAAACGTAGTTCGGCATGTGCTGGGGATTTTATTCTTGCTCACTTCTTTTTTCTTTTCTTTCCTTTTCTTTTCTTTTCTTTTTTTTTTCTTTTCCTTTCTCTCTTTTTTTTTTTGTTTTTCTTTCTTTTCCTTTCTCTTTTTTTTTCTTTTTTCTTTCTTTTCTTTTTTTTCCATCATTTTTTTTTCTTTGATCTGTTGGGGATGTTATTTCCTTTGTCCTTCGGTGAATGGTTGTCAATTTTGGTTAACAAGGTTAACTTTGTTAACTTTCCGTTAGGCTCAGGACCATTTTGAAAATTTTGAAATCTGAGGACCAAAGCGTCACAGCTTCAAACTTTGGAGGGGGAAAAGAGAAAATTCCCTTTTTCTCCCCTTAAGTGGACGGGAAAGGATGGGAAGAGGCTACCGCTTCTTCATTCTCTTTTCTTCCTTCTTTCTTTTCTTTTCTTCTGCCATTGTTGCAACTGCTTGCCTTTCTTTTTTTTTTATTTTCTTTTTTTTTTTTGCTCCTTTTCTCGATTTTCTTCCGCCAATTTCAGTGTTTTACTTAGCAGATGACATCTTCTTCGCGATCCAGGAAGGGGAAGGCACCGATGCGCTCGAAATCTGGCGAGAGGAGGAGAGAAGCTCCTCGTTTGGTCCGGAACAGACTCAAGCATCCGTACTCTAAGAACGACTGGGGCAACCTTCTGCGGGATCGGAACACTCATGTGTCCAACCTTCCTCTGACTACTGTAGGATTTCTCTCTTTTTTTTTTTTGAAATTTTCCTGGCTGTGTTTCAGATCTGCTAAATTTCTGCACTGTTTGGGACCTTTGGAGCACTCTTGACTTCATTAGTGATGCATATGCATGTCCTACTTATGCCTAAATGATGTAATTAAGTGATAATGTATGAAATTTCTATGATTTATTTTTGCGATGCATGATTTGAACTAGTGGTCACTATTTGACCCTACTATGCATGATTTATATTTTGAATGCAAATGGAACTATATGATGCATGTTTTACACTAAATCACATTTTTGCATGCAATAGAATCGCGAAACGGAATATTCGGAGTATAAATTAAATTTTTCCGAAAAGCTTTTCGGACATATTTTCAGATAAAAACATGACAAAACAGATATTTTTATGCCCTTAAATTTATTTTTCAAGAACACAACTGCTGCAGGGGTATAGTAAATGCCACAAAGATATTTATTTTGATGATTGGTGGTACTTTACCTTCTTTTTAACGTACCCCTATGACAGCTTATTGGACAAATGAAACGTACATAATGGATGCATGAATTATTCTACTTGATGCAGATGCGATGCAGAATACTTATAAGATGATGCATGAATTTTTCACACTTTATTATATACATGGTAAATGCAGTCCTAATATGCATTTTTATGACATTTTAGATGTAAAATGAATTATTTATATGCAAAATAAATTACATATAAAAAATTGTTGTTTTTCTTCTTTTTTTTTTTTTGAAAGAATACAGTATGTATGTTCATCATGTAGATTCCTACGTTTGTTGTTTTGTTTTGTTTTGTTTTTTTTAATGTAAATTTATGTACATGTATGAAAATGGTATGTAACAGTTTAAAGAATTGTTTATTTTCTCTTTGTTTTGAACAAGATTTTTTTTAAAAGAGTTTTTGTTAAAAATTATGAAGTATAAAACATGCGATATGTTCATTATTTATTTAAAAGACTGTACAGAGAAGAAAATAAGGGTAGAGAATTTACCTCGTTTTTTTTTTTCAGGTTCGCAGGGAGTTCGAAAGAGTGCGGGTATCATATATCGATGTGGCTAAGATTTTTGATATGTTACCCGAAGCTGCACAGTCGTTGGTAAAGGGTTCGGGTTTTAGCACCTTCCTGCATTCTTTTACCCACTCACCAACTTCCTTCCCATCTTCGATGTGCTCCGGGACTTCTGGTGGGATACCACTCACACTTTTCATTTTAGCTGGGGGGAGGCGACCATGACCCCTTGCGATTTTGCTGCGATTACGAGGATCCCTACCAGCATAGGGGAAACCCTGGCTCTTGATTTTACTCTCCGACATCGTAGGGAGGAGATTGTGGACCTCCTGGGCTTCGAGCCTCGTTTTAAATCATCGGATGAGATATATATTAGCAGCGTTCAGGAATGGCTTCTTAATAATGTCGGGCTGGTGCCGGCTGATGACGAAGCTGCTGTTACCCGAGTGGCACGAGCGTTTCTTTTCTTCTTTCTCGGTACATCGCTCTTTGCCAACTCCTCTGTCACCCTGAGAGCCTCCGTCTTAACTTGTCTTGCGGATTTCGATCGGATCCCTTCATATGATTGGGGATAGGCTGGTTTGGCTGAACTATATGCTTCCATGGATAGGGCCAGCCGGAATGACTCACCGACCCTGAATGGATTTGCCCCGGCGTGGGAGGTACATGCCTTTTCTTGCTTTTCATCATTTATTCATTTTTTTTATCACATATTGTTTTTTTTTATGCATCATTTTTTTTTGTTTTGACAACATATTTATTTTTCTTTTTCTATTTTTGTGCAGGTCTGGGCCTTCTCATTTTTCAGATTTTCCCCGGGTCGCCTCATTCGGCGGGTCTACCGACCTCGTTCTGTCCCAATATGTTGGCACAAAGAATGGTCGATCAATCGATGACGGTGGTTGTAATACTAGGGAAAGAGTGCTGGAGCGAATTGTTGATTCGAGTCTTGGCTCAGTGCACTTTCTTCCCTGGGAGGGCCTGGAGGGACATTATTCTACTACTCTGATGTTCAGCCGCTGCCGGATATTGATGGTTTCCATCATGGTGGATTCTTTGTACATGGGCGAGCGGGTGAACCATCAGCACCAGCCTTTTTCTAATGGCTCGGTGGTGCCCCTTGGCCTCTGCTTGGGTGATAGAGCCGATCGGCGATCGGCCGACAGCGATATCTGGGGAAATACCTCGTTCCCGCGACAGATTATCCAGTGATGTCATACGAGGATTTCCTGATATTAGAGCTGCATCCCCCTCCTCCTGCTCCTGTTGTGCCCAGGCGGCATTCTGATGCTTTTGCCAGGCCTGGGTCGTCTACTTCATTTCTTGACGAGATCCTGATGTTTACGGAGCCCGATGATATTTTCTCTACTTTCCAGTATGAGTGGGGTGGTGGATTAGTAGAGCAGGTTCTTCCTGATGTGGAGATTCCGGAGGAGCGTCGCGTCCCGGAGCAAGCTCGTTCGGTAGACACATCCACCTTTATTGTCTTTTTTCTTTATTATTATTATTTTTTTATTTACACACATTTTTTAATGCACACTCTTTTTTTCGAGACTACATTTTTTTTTCATTTTTTTTATTTTTTGCATTTTTTTTCCAGGTGAACGTGTCTACTTATAAGAAACTGCTGCGGGGGTTCTTCAGCATCAGCAAGCTATATCAGAAATTGGCTGATGAATTTTCTTCTAAGGGGAGCAGCTCAGTGCGGCGGCCCAGACGTCGAGATGACGACGATGATGATGATGGGTCAAGCCGCGGTCGGGGCAGAGGTCGAGGATTCGCAACGGGTCCCAGGGTCAGGGGTGGTGGTTTTCCCAGAAGCTAGTCGTCCCGAGCACATTAGCTTTGGATACCTGCGAACATTAGTATCTTTTCCCTCTTTTTTTATATATATTTTTTTTGTTTTTTTTTTGTAAAAGAAATATGTACAAACATTATGATATAATGCAATATAATGTATATGATGCAATATGTTACACATGCAAAATAAATTCACACGGAAAATAAAACTATACCAGACATCTAAAATGTAATGGCACACTGTACTTTGAGAATAGGGATTTTTAAGAATACACCTTTAAATTAGAGCGGGTTTTTCGGGTGATATCGGAACAGGAAAAATGGCCAAATCCCTTATTCTTTCGGCGCCTTGTGGCTGTTGAGCCCGTGCTCGTAGCCGTCTTTCATAGGCCTCCTTTAATAGGTTTTCTTTTTCTTTCACGATCAGACGCAGGAATAGCAGGATGTCGGATCATCAAACCAGGATACCATGGGGTACTGGGTTCAGAAATGATGAAGCGGACCCGAGCAATACGGCTGCTCAGGAGAACGGAGATGCCGATGATGAAGAGGGAGACACATCTGGTGGCTCTCATGTTGATGAGTCTAGAGCCTCTTCTGCGCCTCGCAAAAGGAGTATATGGGCCCGGCTTGGTGGGCGCCGCAGGCACTGATGGATCGCTCGGGGCTAAGGCTACAAGAAAAAGGATTGTTTCTGGGGAAAAACAAAGGGGGTATAGGCAGTATATAGATATGTACAAATGCGAATCATATATAATATACACGTCTTAATAAGTATTCCTAAGTTGCACCTTAGGACCTGTAAAATTTATATTTTAGTATTTTAGTATGAGCTGCTTTGTCGTGGTTTTTCTCTTTTGTCAGTCGAGCCTTTGATGTGCTGAAGACTGGTGGTAGTACGCTGAGAGCTTCAAATAATGCCTTCCCTCTCCTTTTTTTTTATTTTTTATTTTTTCATCATTCTTTTTTTTTCTTTTTTCTCAATTTTTTTTGTGCTCTAATTTTTGCCTAGGTCGCCCTTTCGGGTTTTCAACCTAGCGAGCCTTTATTATCATTATTTTTTATTATTTACATTTTTTTATTTTTTTTTTTTATGCCTAATTTTATGGTCCCATCAGTGAGCTTCCATTTTCCACTAGTATCAACATAACTAGGGGGTTTTTCTCGAAGCACAAGGTCTCCAATTTGGATATCACGGCTTTTGACTTTTTTATTGAAGGCTCGGGCGATACGCCTTTGATATGTCCGGGTATGCTCCAGGGCTAACAGGCGTCGTTCATCAATTAGGGCCAGTTCTTTGTACCGCCCTTTGATCCAGTCAATTTCTGTTATATCCGCTTCCATCATTACTCTCAATGATGGAATTTCCACCTCTATTGGTAGTAATGCGCTTCCATGCCGTATGCCGAGAGAGTAGGGGTAGCCCCGATGGGTGTCGGTGGCGTCACGGTAGCCCAGAGGGCTAGTGGCAATTTTTCTGGCCAGTCTCTTCCTGTATCAGCCATTTTTCTGATGATATTCTCGAGAGTTTTGTTGGCTGCTTCAATGGCACCATTGGCTTGTGGTCGCTAGGGGGAGGATTTGTGTCTTTGGATCTTGAACTCGTCGCGGGCGGTTCCGTCCCCCTTCAAAATGAGCCGGTTGTCGAGATGATCTCGAAAGGTACCCGTAGCGGTATATGATATTGGCCGAATAAATTCGGACACCTTTCGGTGTTTAAGACCTCGTAGGAAGAAGCTTCTTGACTTTGTGAAATGTCGGCGGCTACCGGGACATATTCGTGGCCATTGGATCCGCCGGGTGAATTTGGCCTATGGCGTCGATACCCCCATGTTGAAAGGGCCGGTACGTGAGTTGTATAGGGGCGTGTGGGGGCACATGATATAGATTGGCAAAGCGTTGACATTTGTCGCAATGTCGCACCCATCGGATCTGATCGGAGTTCAGTGTACTCAATAGTACCCTGTCGGATGACTTTCTTTGATAACATATGGCCATTCATGGGGGCCCACGTACCACCATGTAGTTGATCCATAATTTGCTCAGCTTTGGCTTTGGCACGGTTGACACATAGTAGGTTGAGGCCTTGATAATGCCTCTTATCTGTGCTCGTGATGCAATTGGGAGGCCCATCTTCGCAAAGGAGACTCTTCCTCTTTTGTCTAATCGGGAGGATAAAAAAATTTCTCGAGCCGATTTAAGATGTCGATACCGGGGCTCGTGATGCGCAGGCTGCGTTGATTTTGAAGCAGTATCTTTGGGTGACCTTCTTCCCGACTATAAATGGTGGACTTTAGTTTCGGGGGGAATCGGACTAGTGATGCAGTGGCCGGGGCATCGGCGAATGATTCCTATCTCGTGGCAAATAATGGAGCGAGATAGAACCAAATCGGGCGACTATTATTAACTTGGCATGATAGAGGCGCAGCCCAGGATCTGGTCTTCCATCTTCCTTCAACTTGATTTATAATTAGGCGAGTCTCCGAGTAGACTTCGAGATCTTTAGCTCCCACTTTGGAGAGCTTCTGAGCCAACGTACCCAACCATACTTGTTGTATTATTTGAACATTAGAACTCCAACCTTATAGCCGGAGTACGAGAGTCACTGGATCAATTAACAAGATTCATATGCCAAAGCCTCTTTTATTCAGCGGCCGTCAAAGAACATTTGCCAGGTGTCTGGTCGGTGATTTCGGGATACCTTCATCTGGAACCCGGCTCGGTTGCATCCTCGGCCTTCGAGGTAGTAGATCGGCTAAGTGGTCTGCAATGGCGCTCCTTTGATAGACTTGAGAGTGACATAAGTTATGTCAAACTCATTAAGAAGAAAGGACCACTTGGCCGGTCGGTGGATAGTGAGGGTTTGAAGATGTATTTGATAGGGTCCATTCGGATATGAGCTTGATGGACCTTCCACGGAGATAGGTTTTGAGCCTTTAGTGGCGGACTAGGCAGGTGCAACTTTCAGCCGAATAGTTTAGCTCGCTTCCTTGTAGCTTCCTACTTATGAAATATATGGCATTTTCAATGTAGGAATCTTCTTTCTTGGGCGAGCATAGCCC
>CM028384.1:97807823-97883150 GCA_013146195.2 Codonopsis lanceolata
GCTTTTCATCATTTATTCATTTTTTTATCATATTGTTTTTTATGCATCATTTTTTTGTTTTGACAACATATTTATTTTTCTTTTCTATTTTTGTGCAGTGCAGGGCCTTCATTTTTGATTTTCACAGGATTAAGCCTCATTCGGGCGGGTCTACCCGACCTCCGATACGTCCCAATATGTTGGCTTGACAGCGAGGGTCGATCAATCGATGACGGTGGTTGTAATACTAGGGAAAAATCTTTGGAGGCGAGTGTTGATTCGAGTCTTGGCTCGGTGCACTTCTTCCAGGAGGGCTGGAGAGGGACATTATTCTACTACGATGTTCGGCCGGCTAGGATATTGATGGTTTCCATCATGGTGGATTCTTTGTACATGGGCGGCGGGTGAACCATCGGCTTACCGGCCTTTCTAATGGCTCCGGTGGTGCCCCCAGCCTCTGCTTGGGTGATAGAGCCGTCGGCGCTCGGCCAAACGCTATCTGGGGAAATACCTCGTTCAGCGCAGTTATCCGGTGATGTCATCGAGGATTTCATATTAGAGCTGCATCCCCCCTCCTCCTGCTCTGTTGTGCCCGAGGCGGCATTCGATGCTTTTACCCGGGCACAGGTGCCTCTTCATTTCTTGGCGAGATCACGATGTTTCACGAGCCCGATGATATTTTCTCTACTTTCGGTATGAGGTGGGGTGGTGAATTAGTAGAAGCGAGGTTCTTCACGATGTGGAATTCGGGAGGCGTCGCGTCCGGAGCAAGCTTCGTTCGGTAGACACATCCACCTTTATTGTCTTTTTTCTTTATTATTATTATTTTTTTATTTACACACATTTTTAATGCACACACTTTTTTTGAACTACATTTTTTCATTTTTTTATTTTTTGCATTTTTTCGAGGTGAGCGTGTCTACTTATAAGCTAGCTGCGGGTTCTTCGGCATCGGCAAGCTATATCGAAAGGTTGGTGATGAATTTTCTTCTAAGGAGGCTTGACTCGGTCTTGCGGCGGCCGAGCGTCGAGATGGCGGCGATGATGATGATGAGGTCAAGCCAGCGGTCGAGGCGGAGAAGGTCGAGGATTCAAGCGGGTCCCGAGGTCGGGGGTGGTGGTTTTCCCGGAAGCTAGTCGTCCAGAGCACATTAGCTTTGGATACTGCGAACATTAGTATCTTTTCCCTCTTTTTTTTATATATATTTTTTTTTGTTTTTTTGTAAAAGAAATATGTACAAACATTATGATATAATGCAATATAATGTATATGATGCAATATGTTACACATGCAAAATAAATTCACACGGAGAAAATAAAACTATACCGGACATCTAAAATGTAATGGCACCGTACTTTGAGAATAGGGATTTTTAAGAATACACCTTTAAATTAGAGCGGGTTTTCGGGTGATATCGGAGCAGGAAAAATGGCCAAATCCCTTATTCTTCGGCGCCTTGTGGGCTGTTGAGCCGTGCTCGTAGCCGTCTTTCATAGGCCTCCTTTAATAGGTTTTCTTTTTCTTTCACGATCGGGCGAGGAATAGCGAGGATGTCGGATCATCAAACCAGAGGATACCATAGAGTCTGGGTTCGAGAAATGATAAAGCCGGACCGGGCACATACGCTCGAGGAGAAACGGAGATCTTGCGATGATGAAGAGGAGACACATCAGGTGGCTCTCATGTTGATGAGTCTAGAGCCTCTTACGCCTCGCAAAAGGAGTATATGGGCCGGCTTGGTGGGCGCCCGGATGCGATGGATCGCTCGGGGCTAAGGCTACAAGAAAAGGATTGTTTACGGGGAAAAACAAAGGGGGTATAGGCAGTATATAGATATGTACAAATGCGAATCATATATAATATACACGTCTTAATAAGTATTCCTAAGTTGCACCTTAGGACCTGTAAAATTTATATTTTAGTATTTTAGTATGAGCTGCTTTGTCGTGGTTTTTCTCTTTTGTCAGTCGAGCCTTTGATGTGCTTTGAATGGTGGTAGTACGCTGAGAGCTTCAAATAATGCCTTCCCTCTCCTTTTTTTTTATTTTTTATTTTTCATCATTCTTTTTTTCTTTTTCTCAATTTTTTTGTGCTCTAATTTTTGCCTAGGTCGCCCTTTCGGGTTTTCAACCTAGCGAGCCTTTATTATCATTATTTTTTATTATTTACATTTTTTTATTATTTTTTTTTATGCCCTAATTTTTATGGTCCCATCCAGGGAGACTTCCATTTTCCACTAGTATCAACATAACTAGGGGGTTTTTCTCGAAGCACAAGGTCTCCAATTTGGATATCACGGCTTTTGACTTTTTTATTGAAGGCTCGGGCGATACGCCTTTGATATGTCCGGGTATGCCCGGCTAACAAAGGCCGTTTCATCAATTAGGGCCAGTTCTTTGTACCGCCCTTTGATCCAGTCAATTTCTGTTATATCCGCTTCCATCATTACTCTCAATGATGGAATTTCCACCTCTATTGGTAGTACTGCTTCCATGCCATATGCCAGAGAGTAGGGGGTAGCCCCAGTGGGTGTGCGGCGACGCAGCCCTGCAGGGCTAGTGGCAATTTTTCTCGCCGCCTCTTCCTCAGATCGCCCATTTTTCCTCGATGATATTCTCGAGAGTTTTGTTGGCTGCTTCAATGGCACCATTGGCTTGTGGTCGCTAGGGGGAGGATTTGTGTCTTTGGATCTTGAACTCGTCTAGCAGACGGTTCACGTCCCCTTCAAAATGAGAACCGTTGTCAGAGATGATCTCGAAAGGTACCCCGTAGCGGTATATGATATTGGCCCGAATAAATTCGGACACCTTTCGGGTGTTTAAGACCTCGTAGGAAGAAGCTTCTACCCACTTTGTGAAGTAATCGACGGCTACCAGGACATATTCGTGGCCATTGGATCCCTTCGGGTGAATTTGGCCTATGACGTCGATACCCCATGTTGAGAAGGGCCCGTGGAGTTGTATAGGACGTGTGGGGGCACATGATATAGATTGGCAAAGCGCTGACATTTGTCGCAATGTCGCACCATCGGATCTGATACCGGCCGAGTGTACTCAATAGTACCCCTCGTTGATGACTTTCTTTGATAGCATATGGCCATTCATGTGGGGCCCACTGTGTACCACCATGTAGTTGATCCATAATTTGCTCACTTTGGCCCGGTTGACACATAGTAGGTCGAGGCCTTGATAATGCCTCTTATACAGTCCGCCACCCACCGCCGAGTGACGATTGGGAGGCCCATCTTCGCAAGGAGACTCTTCCTCTTTTGTCTAATCCAGAGGATAAAAATTTCCGAGCGATTTAAGATGTCGACATACCGTGGCTCGTGATCCGCTCAGGCTGCGTTGATTTTGAAACAAGATGCCTTTGGAGTGACCTTCTTCCCGACTATAAATGGTGGACTTTAGTTTCAAGGAATCGACTAGTGATGCCAGAGTGGCCGTGGCATCGGCGATTGATTCCTATCTCGTGGCAAGTAATGGAACGAGATAGAACCAAATCGGGCGGCGACTATTATTAACTTGGCATGATAGAGCTGCAGCCGAGGATCCTGGGTCTTCCATCTTCCTTCAACTTGATTTATAATTAGGGCAGAGTCTCCGTAGACTTCGAGATCTTTAGCTCCCCTTTGGAGAGCTTCTTCTAGGCCAGCAATACAGGCTTCATACTTCGCTGTATTATTTGAACATTCGAACTCCAACCTTATAGCCAGCGGAGTACGAGAGTCAGCCGGATCAATTAACAAGATTCATATGCCAAAGCCTCTTTTATTCGCGGCTTCGTCAAAGAACATTTGCCAACAGGTGTCCTGGTCAGTGATTTCCAGGATACCTTCATCTGGGAACCCCGGCTCAGTTGCATCCTCGGCCTTCAGAGGTAGATCAGCTAAGTGGTCTGCAATGACGCTCCCTTTGATAGACTTGAGAGTGACATAAGTTATGTCAAACTCATTAAGAAGAAAGGACCACTTGGCCAGTCGGCTGGATAGTGAGGGTTTACCGAAGATGTATTTGATAGGGTCCATTCTGGATATGAGCTTGATGGACCTTCCTTGGAGATAGGTTTTGAGCCTTTGAGTGGCCCAGACTAGGCCGGTGCAACTTTTTTCCAGCGCCGAATAGTTTAGCTCGCTTCCTTGTAGCTTCCTACTTATGAAATATATGGCATTTTCAATGTAGGAATCTTCTTTCTCTTGGGCGAGCATAGCCCCTACTGAAGTGTCTGTGACGGATAAGTATATGAGGAGAGGTTTATGTGTATGGGGTGGAGCTAGCACAGGGGGATTGGTAAGGTAGGCTTTTATTTTCTCGAAAGCTAGCTGGCACTTTGCGTCCCAGACTTGATCAGTATTCTTTTTTAGGAGTTTAAAGAGGGGCTCACAGGTGGTGGTCAGCTGTCTGATGAAACGGCTGATGTACTGCAACCGGCCTAGGAAGCCTTTGACTTCGGTGGGTGTTTTCGGCTGCGGCATCTCTAAGATGGCTTTGATCTTTGCTGGCTCGATCTCGATGCCTTGCTCAGTTACTAAGAATCCCAGGACTTTGCCTTTGGTAACCCCAAATGTACATTTGGTGGGGTTAAGCTTCATCTGGTGCTTTCTGAGTCTTTCAAAGAACTTCCGAAGATCTTTAATGTGAGCACCATAGGCGTCACTGGAATGCACGATCATATCATCAACATAGACCTCCATCTCTTTGTGGATGATGTCGTGGAAGAGGGTGGTGGCAGCCCTCTGGTAAGTGGCTCCGGCATTCTTTAGTCCGAATGGCATGACAAAGATAATAAGTCCCCTGGGAGTAGTGAATGAGGTCTTCTCTCGGTCTTCTACCGCCATTTTGATTTGGTTGTAGCCCAAAGATGCCGTCGACGAAGGATCGGACTTTGTGAGTATGACGGCATCTACCACAATATCAATGTTGGGCAGGGGGAAGTCATCTTTAGGCGACGCTTTGTTGAGGTCGCAGAAGTCTACACAGATTCTGACTTTCCCGTTGGGCTTGGGAACGGTCACTATGTTGGATAGCCAGGTCGTGTATTCAACTACCTGAATGAAGTTGACGCGCAACTGTATCATGATTTCTTCTTTGACTTGTAGTGACCATTCTGGCTTGATGCGGTGGAGCTTTTGTTTGACTGGGCGAGCATCCGGGTATGTGGGAATCCGGTGCTCGACTATAGCTGGATCTAGGCCGGGCATATCTTCGTAGGACCAGACAAAGATGTCTACGAATTCTTTGAGGAGATCAATGAGTTCCTTTCTTTCTGGACCTTGGAGGTAACTTCCAATTCTGATTCCTTTGGTTTCATTATCCGACCCAGTTGATAGTGGTGTCTTCAAGAATCGCCGATGAATGGCTTCTTCTCGGTACTCGACTGACTTTGCAAGCTCAAGCAGATAATTTTTATCTTTTGGGTCCATTTTATTAAATGACTCATTATCATAATTATTATTTAATGCGTCTTTTAAATTAGGTGCAACTAAGGAATAAACAAAGACATCCATATTATTATTAAAAGCACATTGTACAGGGGTTATTACATTGTTGAGGACCTGGGGTTTGAGATCCTCAATTATAGGTAGCGGATTGGTAGATGACCAATCCGTAAAGCTAGGAAAAGGACCGGGATAGTATATCCGAAGCGGTCTACCAAGTCTACGGGTGTCAGGAGCGGATCGGTCGTGGTGTACCAATTCTGCAGAGGCTTTTTAGAAATAGACTCGAACTCAGCAGAGAGCCTTTCATAATTAGTGCCTATGTCTATCATACCCAGAAAGCTGTCTCCTAAGAACACTTATTGGGAAAACTTCTTTATTGATCATCGTATTTTACAGCACCTTTATTCATACTTAATTTAGACCAACTTGCCTTTTTTAGACCTCCTTGGCTTGACTGGTTTCAAAGATTTTTGTACCCGCCACCGTAATTTCCTTGTGGTCGATGAGATCATGAATGGCGTCTCTGAGCATGTAGCACTGATCAGTAAGATGACCGTTGCATTGATGATACTCACAAAACTGGGCATGGTTCTAGGTGATGGGCAATGGTTTGGGTGGTCGGTAATTATCTATGGGTTTCAGTATCCCATGGGCACTCAGTGTTCGGAGTATTTCGGAACGTGGGGCAGGCAAATCATCATACTGTCTTTCTTTTCGATTTCTTGGTTTTGATATATGGCTAGGTCGGGTTTTGGTCAGGCAGCTGAGCGGGGTTTTCTTTTTCGGATATAGTTGGAGCGAAATTGGCTTGCCTGGTCCTGGGCCTAGCAGGGATTCTTTTTCTGGTAGGCAAATGATCCTTTTTAAGTTCCCCGGGATCATGTGGAAATAGGTATCTGAAGGATCAAAAGGGGGATGATTTTCTGGGTCGGGGTAATAGGCATTCAGGTGGGGAAGATCAAGGCTGATTTCTGGAGAATATGGGTTAGAGTTATGGGCACCGGAAATCATGTTTCCTTGAGCAAGGAGGTCATCGCCGGGTTGGTAGCTGGCATTTGATGGTTGTTTAGAGGCTTGGAAAATGATATTTTCTGTGGTATCAGGGGAGTTTATTTCAGGAGAGTGGGAAGTATTAGGAGCATATTCTGGAATTTTGGCTTTTTGTGAGAAAATGACAAGAGCTTCTGAAAAACTGGCCAAAAGGTCACTTACCACCTGATCCATTATTCTTTTTGCATGGTCGTCTAGTTCCTTTCTTAACCAAGCCTCAATTCCAAGAGGAGGTGCATATGCAGGAGCTTCCCCTTCTAGTTCCCAGCCGTTCCAGTTGTCGCTATCTCCCATTATAGCTTGTTTGTTCTTTCGCCATACCGCTTGCTTGGATCGTGCTTCGAATCGATTCTCGCCTGTCGATCTGAAACCGATACCCTCTAATCGATTTCGCACTACTTTCCCAGTATCAACCGGCCAAGATTATATCTCGCCTTTCCAAATTCGGGCCAGGTCTCTGAGGAAAATGAGGGTTTTGGAGGTATCAGAAGGCTGGCTGGAGGCTGTCTGGGCTTGGAGTACAGCGTGCCTTTTTATTAGTATATATTTTTTTTTTGTTCCCTACAATTGACCGGATAAGCACCTGCTTTATTTTGACAGTCTCAAGACTTTTCTCGAACGGGATTCTTTCTCCGAGTATAGGACCAACGTATTCCACTCGCTTTCGACTCCCCAGATCGGATCGTCCCAGGCGAAGGGCCTATACTCTTTCCGGGATCCACCATCCGAAATGGTCTAGGTCGAGCATCTGAGAATTATAAGTCAGCCCCTGTTTATTGTTTATATTGATATTTTTTTTGTGCGCAATTATTATTATTTTTTTTTACTTGCACATTTTTTTTGACATATATATATATATATATATATATTTTTTTTTACAAGGGCTGACCCACAATTCAAAGATGCAAAAACCGGTCGGTCTGTGAAGTGTCCTGAAAAACTATATGCATTCTAGCGTTGGCTTATGCAGGGGGTAGGCTGGCCATGGTGTAGGGTAATAGTTCGGAATATATCTACATGCGTGCACGTGTGTGCGGTATCTAGAAAGCAGTAAAGTCTTTATTTATTTTACAGATATATAAACAGAAAAATAAAATAGATTTGGCATGTCTTGCTGTTATGTGTGGATTTTCTCGGCTTTTTATGTTTGAGCGCAAGCAAGCAAGCATACCATTTTAAGAAATAGAAAGAAAAGCGGAGAAACTATCTATCCCTATTAATTACAAATTTTGGTCCTATGTCCCCAAAATAAAATAACAAAATGAATGCAGATATGTATAAATATACAGAATAAAATGAAAAAGTAAATGAACTGAAATAAATAATAATATAGAGCCGGAAGTAAAGCCCCAGCTCTTTTGTTGTGCTGCCCGGAATTTATTGTAATATATATATATATATATATATATATATATATCAAAAAAAAATTCGAAAATATATATATATATATATATATATATATATATATATATATATATATATATATATATATATATATATAATTTTTTTTATACTCTTAAACACGCCTGTAATGTATCGGAGCAGCTGATGGAGGATCATATCCACAAATATGGCCACGGCCAGGTATGGGAACACTTTATTCAAATGCGTAAATTAATATGACAAGCATCGCAAAGAAGAAACAAATAAAAACAAAAAGTTTTATTTTACGAGTCTAGCCCTCCATTTTATTTAAAATAAAACAAATCCCGCCAGAGTCGCCATTGTGAGGTTCCCTGGTGCGACTGCCCGCGCGCCCTTGGATAGGGTGCGCGTACGTGCGAGTGGACACCACCGCCTCGCTCCACCCTCCCTTGTTTAGGGGAAGACGAAATCAAAAGTGCGAGAGGAGTGTTGTCTATATTAGCACGTTGGAATGTGTCTCGGTTGCCTCGAGTGGATTTTGTATCCAATATGGGAACTGATGGTTTCCCGCATCAAGTTATCCCTTGTTTAGGGGATACCAGGATATGGGTATACATTACCCTTTCATTCCCATTTTCCCTTTTTTAGGGGAAAACGGAAAAGTGCAAAAAAGGATATTGCGACGCCCCCACTATGGATTTATTGAAAATAGCCTTATGGCCCATTCAGATTACTATGGGAGCTTTGGGTTTCCCGCATCAAGTTATCCCCTGTTTAGGGGATACCAGGATATAGGAATGCATCACCCCTCCATTCCCATATCTCCCTTTTTAGGGGAGAACGGGAAAGTGCAAAGAGGGAATGTTGCGAGGCCCCACTGAATCTGAAAGTTTTAGAGTCGTCATCTTTATTTTAAGGCAAATAAAGCAAAACCAAAGAAAAGAAAAATAAACCAGAGAAAAGAAAACGGGTTCGGAGGCTAAGTTACGAGTTGGGAAGGTGCTAGGCACCCAACTCGCCCTTTCGGTCTCGAAAATGGTTTTTGGCTGAAGTATGCTTATTGTTACATTTGTTTAGCAAATAAATAAGGTATTAAAATGACAGGGAAATTTAAACAAATACATTCGTGGCCACATTATTTACGGACTCGCAGCCGTTTCCTTCCAATAATTACAGACATATTTAAGAATATTTAGCCATTATAACGGCTCTTTTACATAATATTTCCTATTCTAATCCGGGCAGCACAACGGCTTATATGGACTGCATTGCGCCGGATTTAAATAACAACTTTTTAAAAATAAATAAAAGACAAAAATATAAATAAATAAATATAAACGACGCTCTTAAAGGTTTTACCTTTTAGAGCGGCGGTGTGCTCGCTCTGTCCTTCAGGGAAAGGGAGTCTTTTGTTGTTGTTGTGTGGTTGTTGTTTTGATTTGGGCAGAATGACTGCTTTATTTCTGAGGGTTTGGGCTTATCAACTCGGGCAGAGTGACAGCTTATTTGGGTAGGTTTTGGACTTTTTGGTTGAGCGGAACCTAGACTTAGTTTTTTGATTTTTCAGCTCGTTACTCGGGCAGAGTAACGGCTTACTTTGAGATTTTTGGACTGGGGAAGTGAGGTGGATACCTAACAACTAGGCTAGGGATCACTTATAACCTATGGGTTTTGATTTTGGCAGATTTTGGACGGGGTTTGGAGATTCTAGGGGCTTCCACTCACCTGTCTCACACCTCTCGTACTAACCTATCGGTGAAAGAGCGACAGAGCTTCGCTGCGATATAAAAATCACGGAGGAATTGAGCATCGAAAATGGGAGCCGGGGCCATCTATTTATACTGGGAGATGAGGACACGGTCGGCATTTGTGAGTTTCTTCCTCTGCATCAGCCGCTTGTACCGCGTGCATCAAGACTTGTATCATTTCATTGTGAGAGAGACGAATAGTGATGCGCATGGTGCGGCCAAGGAACCCTTGGTGCGGCACCATGCAAGCTTCCAAGTTTCAAATTTTTGCACTTTCCCCCCTGCAGTTCAATGTTTCGTGCATCCTGCTTTTCCTTTTGCATTTTTGACTCCTGTAACTTGACATTTGTTAAGTTTTAACAGTTCTTGATATTTTATGTCAGTTACATACCAGGGGTACGAAATTAGGGTGTCTACAATGGGTTTGGTGAGTAGTTGAAGAGTGAAAGAGGGGTTGGAGAAGTTGATTTGGTAGGTTCCTCCCGAGTTCGTGGCTCCTCTTGAGGGATAGACTCCTCCGGAGGGGTTGATTCCACCTAAGTAGATGACTCAGTAGGAATGGGTTGTGAAGTGGTAGAAGGTTGGGTACCGGCAGACTTCCTTTTCTGCCTTAGCAATTGAATAGGAGGTTCAGCTGCTTCATCGGCATAGGTAACAGGGTCTGCTGGTGGCCGGGTTGGAAGACCTTTACGTAGGCGTCTGCACTTAGGCTTGGGTGAAGGTGAGGGTTGGTTAGAAGAAGGTTTACGTTTGGGTGTAGGGGATGGCGGGGGAGTGGAGGTTGGTGGTTCAGTGTTAGATGGCTGAGGTGTAGATGAGTGTCCAGTAGTGGCAGAGGAGCTGCGAGCAGACTTGTCACGTCTGCCGGCCTTCAGTTCCTACCGAATCCACTTAGTCTGAAGCTTTTCAGCCTCTTATTCCGTCCTTGCCTTCTTTGTCTGGGTTGCTTCCTTTTGTTTCAACAGTCGTTCAGACTCTGCAGCCAGATCCTTGGCTTCGCGAAGAATGTCGCGAGCAATTGTAGAGTCTCCTTGTCCCCATTTGGTCCCTGCAGAGCGAAATCCTTTGCTGGCAGCGTCATATGCGTCCATGTTGAAACGCGTGACAACCATTGGCGAGGGCTTGGCTATCTTTTCAAGAGAGATAATGGGTAGCCCTCGTTGCTGCCTTCTCTTGTTCTCGTAATCCATATACTTCTTAAAGAAGGTGGCTGTCATCTGTTTGTCTTTGGCCACTGCAATGAGCTCATCTTCTTTGACAGAAGAGTTGATCTCAGGCGTATCCCGTAGAAGGGCGTTGATTAGTTGGACAAATGGCCTTTTGTAATTGGGGCTCTCCTTCACTTTAATAGAATATTTCTCCGAAAAATGAGTATCCAATAGTATAGAGAAAAATGTTAGTTTCAAGGTTTTGAAATGAACAACAATGGCGGAAACCATCCAGATACGCAAAGCGTCCTCTCAGATTTCTCAATAAAGTGACTCAAAAGAAGAAATAGTAAGCATAAATGAATGGATAGTAAACTAGAGAGTAATGAAAAACTTACCATTGTTGTTGTAAGGAAGAAGAAACATATAATAGTTGAAGAGAGAGAGGGAGCAGTTACAGGGAAGAGAGAAGGGTTTGAGTAGAGAGAGAAAATCTGAGAGAGAGGGTTCGTAAAGTTTTGTAAAGGGCAGTTCAAAGTCTATTTAAAGGAGAGAAAAAATATTCTTAGCGAAAAGTTGTAACTTAAGATATTTTCAAAGTAATTTAACAAATGACTTTTAAACCCTTTGCCTTTTTAGAAAACCTTTTCCGCTTAATAGACTAAACAGTTGAAGTACTAATCTGGTGATAACGACGAGCTTAAGTCTGCCATTAGATAACAAGTTAAGTCTGCCGGTTAGTAGTAGTTTAAGTCTACTGGTATGAAAGAAAAACTTGAAAATTGAAATTAAGCTGCAGGATCAATCATACCAAGATTTCTCCTTAAATAAGCAAACCTGGTTGCATCCAGTGGCTTAGTGGGAATATTAGCCAATTGATGTTCAGTTGGAACGTATTCCAGACTGATGTTACCTTTTTCCACATGATCTTTGAGGAAGTAATAACATATATCAATATGCTTTGTCTTTGAGTGCATCACTGGATTCTTTGAGACTGAAATTGCAGAAGTGTTGTCACACATAATGGGACAATTTACAGTCTTGATGTTGTAGTCCACTAGTTGCTGCTTCATCCATAGTAGTTGAGAGCAACTGCTGCTGGCAGCAATGTATTCTGCCTCAGTGGTAGAGTTTGCAACTGAACCTTGCTTCTTGCATGACCATGAGACAAGTCTATTTCCAAGAAATTGACAGGTCCAACTGGTGCTTCTTTTGCTCACTTTGCAGGTTGCATAGTCTACATCTGAGTACCCAACTAGATCGAAGTTGTTGCGTTTTGAATACCAGATACCCATATTTGTAGTTGTTGAAACATATCTAATGATATGTTTGGCAGCAAGCAAATGTGATTCCTTTGGATCTGTCTGAAATCTAGCACAAACACAAACAACAAACATTATATCAGGTCTACTAGTAGTAAGGTAAATAAGTGAACCTATGATTCCTTGATACTTGGTCACGTTCTCTTCCTTTCCCTTTTCATTTATGTCAAGATGGCAGTCGGTAGACATTGGAGTCTCGAATCCTTTAGCTGAATCAAGACCAAATTTCTTGATGAGTTCCTTTGCATAGTTGGTTTGGCTGATGAAGATCCCGTCGGAAGACTGTTGAATCTAAAGTCCTAGAAAGTAGGTGAGCTCTCCCATCATGCTCATCTCAGCTTGTTTTGCATCAGCTTCTCGAATCTTTTGCACAGGTTTTGATTTGTAGATCCAAAGATAATGTCGTCCACGTAGATTTGTACCAGAAGAGAATGACCTTTGTGCTTTAGGATGAACAGAGTTGTGTCTATTCTTCCTCTCACGAATCCTTGTTCAATTAAGAACTTGGATAGAGTTTCATACAAAGCTCTGGGAGCTTGTTTCAGGCCGTAGAGTGCTTTCTTGAGTCGGTACACTTGATCATGTTTGTCTTGGATGACAAAACCTGGAGGTTGTTCAACATATACCATTTCTTGAAGATCACCATTGAGAAAGGCACTCTTTACATCCATCTGATATACTTTGAAGTCCATGAACGAAATATAGGCTAGAAAGAGTCTGATTGCCTCTAATCTAGCAACAGGAGCAAATGTTTCATCGAAGTCAATTCCTTCTTCCTGTCGATAGCCTTGAGCCACCAATCTAGCTTTGTTTCTGGTGACGTTTCCATCTTCATCTCGCTTGTTCCTGAATACCCACTTGGTACCTATAACTGGATGGAAAGTAGGTCTTTGAACTAAGCTCCACACTTTGCATCTTTCAAACTGGTTCAGCTCTTCTTGCATAGCTTCAATCCAGTAATGGTCTTCGATAACTTCATCAATCTTCTTTGGCTCAATTTCAGACACGAATGCGGATGCAAACATAGTCTAATTTCGAAATTTATTTCTCATATGAACTCCTGAGTTGAGATCACCAATGATTTGAGAGATGGGGTGATCTCTTGTTTCAATAACAGCTGGAGGGAGATCACTTTTGGTGAGTTCTTCCCTTAAGGATTCTGGAGTGGATAGAGAAGGAGATTCACCAAAATCAGGTTCTGAAGAGATAGGATATTCAATACCTTCATTTTCTGGTGAACAAGAAGGGTGAGTGATCTGCAAAGGTGTTTGGGGGTAGAACAGAAGAGATGGGTTCAGGGTCAACAGAAAAGTTGGAACTGGTACCAAAAAAGTTGAAGTCTGCCGGTGCAGGGTTGGCAGAACTGGAAGGGTCTGCAGTTGGAGGATTCTGAGGTGGAGTAGAAGTAGAAGTTTCATTTGTACCTGTCTCAACATCATCAGAATAATCAGCAACATTCAGAGCCTTTCGAGGCTCTAATAAATTATATTCATCAAAAGTAACATGCACATATTCTAAGATTTTCAAAGAAGTTTTGTTAAATATGCGAAATGCTTTTGAATGTTTGGAATAGCCGAGAAAAATTCTTTCGTCTGTTTTTGAATCAAATTTACCTCTATATTCCTTTCCATTATATAGAATAAAACATTTACAGCCGAAGATTTTCAAAAATCCTATGTTTGGGGCTCTTCCTCTCCATATTTCATATGGAGTTTTGTTATGAAATTTGTTTACCAGGGATCTATTCTGGGTAAAACATGCAGAGTTGACAGCTTCTACCCAGAAGTACTTCGGAAGTCTTCTTTCTGCCAGCATAGTTCTTGCTACTTCAATGAGTGTTCTGTTCTTCCGTTCAGCTACACCATTTTGTTGAGGAGTTCTGGCAGCAGAGAAGTTGTGGCCGATCCCGTGGTCATCATAATATCTTTCAACACCGTTGTTCTTGAATTCGGTGTCGTTATCTGATCTGATGTCACTAATGTCTTCAAGCTTTTGGGTTTGAAGTCTTCTGAAAAGAGCGGTGACTAGATCATATGTCTCATCCTTTGAGGTCATTGTTTCGATCCAAGTGAACCTAGAGTAGTCATCAACTACTACAAGTGTGTACTTGTCTCCAGAGATACTGACTGTAGTGATTGGTCCAAAGAGATCCATATGCAGAAGTTGAAGAGGACTGGTCGTTGACATGACATACTTTCTTTTGAAGGAAGACATGGAAAGTTTTCCTAATTGGCAAGCTTTGGAACTTATGTTATGGTCGGCAGACACCGTAGGTAGACCTTTGACAAGCCCATCTTTGGAGAGCTTGGAAAGGTACTTGAAGTTGAGGTGACTAAGACGCTTGTGCCAAAGCCAACTGTTGTCGCGAATGTTGTTAGCAACTAGGCAAAGGCTAGAGGATCTCCCTAGAAGGTTTAAGTCCATGACATAGACGTTTCCTTGTCTATTGCCGGTCAGTAATGTTGAGCAGGATTCACGATCTTTGATGAGACATTGGTTGGAGGATAATTGGCAGATGAGTCCTTTGTCGCAGAATTGGGATATGCTCAGTAGATTGTGCTTTAAGTCGTTCACTAGAGAAACTTTGTTGATGGAGAGACTTCCTCTAGTGATTGAGCCATACCCAATTGTTTTCCCTCTTGCATTGTCGTCGAAAATCACCATAGGACCTTTAGCTTTAGGTATATCTGAGAGTAGACTTCTTTTCCCTGTCATGTGTCTTGAACAACCACTATCAAGGTACCAGATGTCCTTATCTTCTGAATCTATAACCATGAAGCAGACCTGAAAAAGATCAAAGAAACAAGGTCCCCTTTATTTTCTTTTGGGTCTTGAGGATTAGCAACCTTTTGGAACCCATACCTACCTAAACTTGAGAGAACTAGGTCTCTCAGATTTTGGTGTGAACCTTAGCAGGCATTCTGGGGCCAGATGGCCTAAACAATTGCAAGAATGACAAAGATGAAAGTTCCATGGAGGACTGTGAGTAGCTTTGGCTATAGAGTGCTTGTGACTTTCCTTGTTCTCAACAGCAATCGGGTTCAACTAGCTTGTTGACGGTAGACTTAATTGGTTTCTTTTGAACCTTACTTGTTTTGTTACCAACAGACTTAGCCTTGGCTGGTCTGTTGTTAACCCTTTTAGGAGGATTTGGTAGAATACATTTAAGTTTACTGTCAGCTAATTTAGGTGCCTTAGCCATTTCATAGACAAACTTGACAGGTACCAGCTGAGATTTCATAGGTCTACCGCCAGCAGACTTTGCCTTGGCAGAGCTGTTGTTGGCAGACTTTGATTTCTCTACCGTTCCTTTCTCAAGTTTCTCATTAGAAGTAGTTTCTTTGGCTTTCCCTTTCTGAGCCCTGGGGTAAACGTATGGTACACTTGTATAACCAAGTCCATGTTTACCCTTGTTTCCAAAAGTCTGTTTGGAGAAGGAGATATCATAAGCAGTCTCAGAGGTTTCACCTTTCTCACTGATAGAAGAGTATGCCGAACTGGGCTCATCATTATAGCCTAAGCCAGATTTATTTCCATTAGACTTTTGGCTTGAAAGGATTCCTTCGAAGGTTTCCTTGGAGCTGTTCCAGGAGTCAATTGTCTTTTACAAGGCAATCTTTTCCAGGTCAAGCCCTTTGATGTGCTCAGTAAGACAGTTGACTTTGTCACAAAGGAATTTTTTTTCTCCTTTTAGCTTGATACTTTCCTGTTGACAACTATTGAGAGTTTGAATCTCAGCTGCCAGCATAGATTTCTCAGCAGCAAGCTTCTCTTAGTTCTTAGCGAGTTTTACATAGGCTACTCTAAAGGAATTGAACTCTTCAAACATTTCTTGATTATCCTTGAGTAGTTCTTCCTTACTGAATTTTTCACAGTTGATCTCACCTTTTTCGAAGGGACTTGGTGAGATTTCGACTTCATGTTCAGAGTCATAGGTATGACTAGAATCATGAGCTATTAAGCAAATGTTAGCTTGCTCACAATCGTCCTCTTCCTCTACTGAATCAGTCTCAAACCATGTAGCAACCTGTTTTTCTTCAACATCTTCAACCAACATACCTTTATGTTTTTGAAATTTCTTATACGGAGGCTTTCGGTATGCTTCGAATTTTGGCTTTGGACATTTAGAGGCGAAATGACCAGGTTTTCTACAGTTATAGCACATAAGCTCTTCTTTAGATGAGCTTTTAGTAGTTTTTCTAAAAGGCTGCTGGTGTGTGTCCTTCCTTCCATATTTTGTAAACTTTTTGAAACGTTTTATAAACATAGCAAATTGTTCATCTGACAGAAAATCGTTTTCACTGGAGGAGGTAGAAGGTTTGTTTTCAACTGGGGTTTCTTCTTGTACCATAGTAGGCAAGGACACAGTTCTGAACTGTTTGTCCTGCTCTAGAGCTTGATTCACTTCAAGCTCATAAACCTTCAAACTTGCGTAAAGACTACGGAGAGTCAGTTCGTTTAAGTTTTTGGATTCTTTCATGACAGTGGTCTTGACATGCCACAAACTACCTAGAGAGCCTAGAAATCTCATATTCATTTCCTTTTTGTCATAAGTTTTACCTAGAGAAAAACAACTATTTATTACCTCACTGAAGCGATCGTATGCTTGTCTCAAGGTTTCCTTTGGGTCCTTCTTGAAGGAGTCGAATTGCTGGATGAAGGTATATTTTCTGTTGTCTCTTGTGTCTTGATCTCCTTCCAAGTATTCGACAAGATCTTCCCACATCTCTTTTGCAGAAGTACATTGGATCACTTGTTGGTAAGTGCTGGTGTCTAGTGAGCTAGTTATGATGCTGATGGCTTTGCTATCTATCGCTACTAGCTTTCTATCGTCCTCTGTCCATTCAGATTCTTCTTTGGGTACTTTAGCAGCATTTCCAGCGATGGATGCCAGAAGATTTGCCTTCATTGGTATATGACCTCCTGCTAGTACGTATTTCCAAAACCCGTTGTCAATAGAATTCATAAAACGCATTACCTTATCCTTCTAAACATCGAAATGACCTTCGTCCAATATTGGGACGTGGTTCGTATTTGACGTAGGCAGCATGTAGTGTGTTTGTGCCATTGGATCGTGACTCTCAAGAGTTTAATCTTGGAAAAACTAGTTTTCGAAGAGTTTAGCTCTGATACCAATTGTTAGTCTCAATGGGCACAATAATAAGCTAGAGGGGGGGTTGAATAGCTTATTAGACACTTAAAACTTTTTGTATAAATTCCTAAAACAAGCACTTACAATCTATTCAAAAGATTGAAGTAGCAGAAATCTTGTAAGGAAGACGGTTCAAGTCTGCCGGTGAAGCACTACCGGTAGACTTTGCTGAATACTCAAGTCTGCTGTTTGAAGCGATAAGTAAATAGATATGAAACAGTGTAAAGCAGTAAGCAACAGTAACAAAAGAACACAAGTATTTTGAGATGGTTCGCACTATAAAGAGTGCTACGTCCACCACCAAGGCAGTCAACCTTGGATTTAAATGTGCACTATGTTTTTCGCTAGTTCTATTACAAAGAGGTCCAATGAATCGTGTACAAAATATTTGACTTGTGTTTGGGGGTTGGGAATTAAATATCTGGACAAATAGAATATTCAATGGTGCATAAGAACAGTTAAAGAAACAACAATAAGAAGCAAAAGATAAAGTGTTGATGCAGATCTTCTTGTTGTTGTTGAGGACTTCTTGATCAGTTTAAGATCTCTTGAATGCACTGAGTATATAAGACTTGATGTTGTTGGAGAAATTCAGAGCATTGTTTTCTTCAATCTTTAATGGTAGTATTTATAGTTGGGGCATTCTTGAGACCGTTTGGAGAAGACGAAGAGTAACAGCTTTATTAGGTTGAATGCATTAAATGCATGGAGATGACTTGTAGATTTCGTCTTCACTGATACTAAGTAGGGAATGGTGCAGAGTTGTTGCAGCAACTGGCAGGTAAGACGTCAGAGTTGCAGACATGCAATAGTTAGTACAGACTGTAAGTGTCAGTCTGTTCACATGCTTCTGTCAATATTCAGGAGGCGAAAGTCTTCTTGCTTTTCGGAAAGCTAGATAGGCGTGTCTGAGAAGTCAAGAGTTGATAGAATATTTGATTAATTCAAATTCAAACTGATAAAGGTTGAATTTAATTAATCCACTAATAGTTTGATGATTGGACACGTCATGCTTGAACAAGTGCAGACAAGGTCTGCCGCTAGATGCTGAAAGAGGTCTTCCGGTGAAGCTTGCTGAAGTCTTTCGCTGAACCTGTGAAGCCTATAAAACTATTCTAAGACAAAGTTCTATACACAGTTGCCACGTTAATTGATACGCAGCCTAATTAGCCACTAAGTATAGAACCTAATGTAATGCATGAACAGATGTAAATCAAGATACAAATGAGAAACAACTCAGTCAACCTTGGATTTGAAAAGTGCACTATGTTTCCACTATTTATATTATAGAAATCTCTAAGGGATCGTGTAAAAAATATTTGACTGGTGTTTGGTGGTTGTAGTGAATAACTAAAGACAAAATATTCATTGTGCCTAAGAACAGTTAATGAAACAACAATTAAGAAGATAATAAATGTAAATGATTGAGTGGTCTTCTTGTTGTTGATGTTGACTTCTTTGATATGTTAAGGATCTCTTGAATGCACTGAGAGTTTGAACTTGTGAGTTGTTGAATAGTTTCAAAGCATTACGTTCTTCATCTTCAATGACAGTATTTATACGAGAGAATCCTTGAGACTATTGTGGAAGAAGAAGAGGGTAATAACTACATTAGGCATGAGAGCATTAAATGCAAAGAGCTGTTGATATGCAACTCCTTTGAAAAACTGGTCTGATCGAGTAGTGGAGATGGAACAGGTATTGTGCAAGAATAATTGTTAGCCGAAAATAGCTCTGACATGCCAAGAGTTGGTACAATCTGCAATTTCCTCAAAGAGTGATGTGTTAGACCGTCTAGTCACTCTGTCTCACTGTTCAGTAATCATCAAAGAAGAAAGTCTTCCAACTTTATCCTTAAAACCCAAATAAGAAGTTTCTTCAAGAAGTCAACTGGGAGATGTCTAACTAAACTGTTTTAAAGGCTAAGTTCTATACAAAGCTGTCATGCTAACTAGTACGCAGCCCATTTAGCTACCAAGAATAAAACTTAAGTAATGAATGAGCATGTGTAAATCTAAGATACAATGAGAATCATACAAATGTTACATGTAAGAATACCCAATCGATAACAATTAGTAAAACGTGTAAACACGAGTCGATATATTCTACACAAGTATCGACAACACGAAAATTGTTAACATCGTGTATTGCAGGAGCAACATAACGACATCTGTTCTGTAACATATTCAACTATTATGTGGTTTATTACAAGCACTTATGTGACATCAACGTGCTACTTGAGACATGAAACCTATGTGACTGTGTTTATGTTGATTGCACATAACTTGATGATATCTTGTGTGATTATATGATTGTGCATCTTACCATGTCATATTATTGCATGTAGTAGCTTACTAAGTCTTTATGACTCGCCCCACGCCTTTGTTTACTTAGTTTGTAGATTTACAGTTAGCTCGTTGTGCGGCCAGCTAGTTCATCTTCGTCGCGGTTGATCCTTCATGATAGCTTCCTGTTCAAAACGTGTCTCTAATTTATGTTCAACAAGGACGTTTGTATAGGGTTATATAAATCCTTTATTAGTTGGGAAGTATTGTTCATTACTTTAGATCTTGATACTTGTAGTATTCTTTGAGCCGACATGTGTCGTGCCATTTATAGATGTTTATTTATTTTATACCTCAGTTGGTACTTTGGTTTATTGTCCTAGTAGTATCATTCTTATTCAGTTGTTTCCCGAGCATGTTTTTTAGCTCATGGTTTATTGTTTCCTCTGCCATGTCTTTAGCTGTTGAGATGTTGTTTAGTTCCGAGTCGTAGACTCATGTTTGTAGTTGTTACGTTCTGAGATGTAGTTTCGCTGATGACTTGTGTTATTTCTGTCACTTTGGTTGCCGATGGTATTGTTGTGTGTCTGCATTGTTACGGGGCGTAAATTGTGTTTTCTTGCTCAAGATATATTATGTTTCTCTTAGATTGTCTATTTTTAGTTCCGAGCTTCAATAGCTTGGGCTTCACCCTAATATTGCTTCCATAATTTTATTTTTGAGTCATGTATCGCCGTTAGGGCTTTACGTTTCCTTCGAGCCTCGTTGGCTCGCTTGTTTTAGATAGACGCCATTGTGCTTTAACAGGTGAATGTCCATTTATTAAGTTGTTTTAGCGGCACAATTTAAGGATTATGTGTTAGAGTCCAGATCGAGTCGTTACAAGATTTCATAAACCAATTGACGGATAATCGTTGTGCATTTTTGGTGGGGGTAGACCTCTTATTCTTGCGGCATCGAACCTCATTTGAAAAAATATCGTGAATGATTTTCCAATGCAGTAACTAACCGAAGAAATAAGTTTCTATGCATTCGGAAGCGTCGACGGAATATGTTGTCCAGATACAATGGTTGATCAATTGAAAAGTAATCAACGACAAGTTGAATGTGTCTGATTTCACAATTTCGGTCTAAATACCTCATTCTCCTTCATCTTCTGTCGATGTTGGCTTTCACCACTTCAATCAACTGTTTGTGGTGTTGAACTAACGCCCACATAATTTCTTCACCTAAAGAAATGTTGCCTTCATGGCATCACAATTTGTGGTAGGGGTAGTGGAAGACATCTTTTGTGGTAAAATGCTAGACAAGGGTTCATAAGACAATGTTTGATGTTTGAAGATTATAAATACTAATCATCTATATACAAAAACATTAGTTATAATGGCTAGTTTACAACAGCTACATAAAACCACACAAATTTAAAGTAAAACAAAACAAATTTAAACTAATACATAAAACATAATGTCAACAAATACATAAAATATAAAGTCAACAAATACATAAAACAACACAAATTTAAACTGAACGTGATATCCCAACTTACTCCACTTTTCCTTAAGGATATCACATGCACATTCATGTAGGGAACACCCTGTTGGATTCATTCCACTTGTATCTTGTGTAAGAAATTTGACATCTTCAATGAACAATTGGTGCATCTGTTTTTCTGCTTTAGCTGAGGCTCTGATCAGTTTAGCTTCCGCTTCAATTTTCTTAATTTCATTGTATTGATCCATCTCCGCTGAAATATCAGTATGATGTAAGTCTAACTATTCTTTTGAGAAAGTTGAGGATTTGCCTTTTCCCTTCCTCTTGGCAGCTTTTGTCCAATAAGACGAGTGTGGCCATCGATTTCTTCAACATCCACACTCGTATTAGAATGTCTCTCAGACGTAGATGTCTTAACCCTTTTGCCAACGTGGTGAATATCTGCTTATGGAGAACAAGCTGGAATGTCTTTCATATTTTGCCACACATGTTCAACTTGAAATGACTTACCTTTATTTTCTTCCTAATATTGTTTGTATGAGTTAGATAGTAAATCTACATCGCTCCAAATGCTTCGATGAATGAACAATAGTTTATCATGGATTGTATTGAAGTGATACACTACTAAACTAATTCTACTGTGCCAACGTGGTCTCCCCTTCTGAACATCTCTTGCCACTGATTTGTTTGGACGATGTTCATTGTAATCATTTGTTACACGGTTCTAGTAGGATGCACTCTTATGGTTGTTACCCATCATTGAATCCTGGCCAATACTACACACTACATTTATAAGGGAAATGTCTTCTTCTATTGGCCATAATAAACAGGTTGACTTACATTTATCTGGTATCTCCAAATCAATTGTTTCTTGCGCGGTTTGCGTCTCTGTAATAGATGATGGCGTTGCCGGTTTCTTGTCTGAGGACATCGTTCCTAAACTTGTTCTTCTTGATTCATTTGATGACAAATCATATGGAGAAAATGCACGAGGAGGGTTTTGCATGAAATATTGGTTTCAGATAGGCTGCCAATTTCATTGGAATGAGAGCACGAGAAACGTTATTCGAAGAAATCTCAATAGTTGGAGAAGATTGAAAATTTTGTGCACCTTGAAAATTTCCAAAATTCGGAAAATTCGAAAAATTTAGATAATTGAGAAAATTTGGATAGTTGAGAAAATTTGGTGGGTAGACAAAAACTGTGTATATTGAACATTCTCAGTAATGTGAGAATTTTGATTTTGTTCAACATTTGAAGAACTCAATAAATTCCTACAACAATTGCAAGAATTTTCATCTATTTGGGAAACAAATGACAAGTGAGAATTAAGAGTGAATTTTTAAAAGAGAGAATTAAGACAAATTGGAGATTGGAGCATTATTTATAGAGTAGAGAATGAAGAAAAATAAGAGAGAAAAAAGAGTAGCCATTAAAAAAGAGTCAAATTACAAAAAAAAAAAAATTACAAACAAAGCAATGGTCAAAAAATATATATCAAAAAGTAAATTACAAACATACAGAGCAACGATCAAAATAAAAATAAAAATAAAAAAGCTTCTAACGATTAAATAACAAAAAGAAACAAATCAACCAATAGTGGCGGACATGTGGGGCCCACGGTAAAGGGAGCTTCACGCCTTTATCTTCCGCGTGAGACGCAAGCGCCCATTGGTGGTGAGTCGTGCGCCCCACTTTCTCACCATTCGGCTGTCTCTCTGTCTTCCCTTCATACTTATTTTGGCTTTTGCAATTTTTTGTTCTCTGGATATTTTGTTGTTTGAGAATCACTACCAATGATGTAGTGATTCTTACCCAAAAAAGAATTGGGTTAAGAATCACCAATGGTGATGCTCTGAGACTTGTACTTGATTATGATTTAATTTTGATAAGCGTAAATTTTAAATTTACACAAACACATCAATTACAATGATCGCTAGTGGATTGTGTCAAAAATACTTTTGATCGAATGTTTGGTGGTGAGAGTAATAATCTGTAAGACAAAGTATTTATTCTTGTGCGTGCTTAGAACATAATTAAATCAAACAGAAAAGAGGCATATGGAATATAGAACGATTGGAGTAGTTTCTTCGATGTTTGATAGACTTTGATTGTTCTAATCGGTTGAGAGCTTTAAGATTGTTGAATATTTCAAAGCGTTGGTTCTTCAAGTTTTCAGTGGCAGTATTTATATCAAGGGAAACCTTTTAGACCGTTGGTTGATTTGAAGAGAGAAATTGAACAACTTTTTGAATGCATTGAATGCATAAAGCCGTTAGTTTGAATTTCTTTGTAGTTGTCGCACTAACTAAGGTCTTTGTTTGCAAAAAAAGCTATTGCAGAAAGTAATTCAGAGTTGCAAAACTTGGTATGCTAGAAATGGCAACACCACTGACATGTTGTGTTGTTCTGCCTTTTTGCCAGAATCAACAAAGTGGAAACTCATTTAATTCACCTATGTGGTCCTTGGTGAATGAGTTTTGAGAAGTCAACTTGTGAATTTTCAAACAAATATTTGAACTTAAATATTTGTAAGTATTTTCCATAAAATGTTGAGCATGACTTTTTTAATTCCACTTCATAAGTTTTCAATCTCGTCTTGTAGCAAGTTTGCTGACTGCTGGTGACTAATAGTGAAATTTGCCGATGACTACCGGTGACTCCAAGGCTAAAGCTTAACTAATTTGTTCCAAAGCTAAGTCCTATACATATTGTAACGCTAACTGGTATGCAACTCATTTAGTCATTATTACATATAACTTAATGAATGCATGACTAAAAATAAACCTAAAATACAATGAGAACAACATATACGATAAATTATATAAAGGTAAATATATTAATCATTTACTCCCTCCGTTCCAGGCAAATAATACTATTTTGCATGTTTTACGTTAAAAGTCCACTTTCAAAAAATTACACCGACTATCTTCATAACATTTTAATTTTGCACTTTACATTTGATATTAAGATATTGATTATACTCAATTTATCAATTCTTATTTGATTTGATTTGATTGAATCAATTTATGATACAAATCAAAACCAAATCAAACCACGCAGTGTGTTAAAAACAACCGTGTTCCAAGCCTTTTGGATTCAAAACGACGCCGAAAATATCAAAAAACATCTAGACTGGCCGACATGTGACTGACGCCTTTGCCATATTGCCCTTCCACATGACAGCATTGAATAACTTTTTCACCATCGTTTTTCTTGGCCAATTTTCGGTCAATTTTTTTTCCCTTGAATTAAAGTACCCCATTTTACCTATAAATAGAGACTTGTTTTGTTTCATTTGAATATCCTAAAATTTTTCTATGATTTTTTTCAAGTTTTAAGTCATTTTCTAAAAAAATATTAAAATAATTGAGATATATATTGTGAGATATGTAAGAGTATTAGATTCTATACCACTGTTGGAAGATTTTTTTTGGTTTTGAATCAAATAGATGATTTATTAGTTTTTAATGAGTTGTGCTTGATTTGACATTTGATTTGAGTGTATTTGATTTGATTGTTAACCATGCTATATGGTAACAACCAATCTTAAAGCTAGTTAATTCTTGGGGGTACTGCAATTAACGTGACGGGAAGGCACGGGGTACCTCATACACCCTATTTTGATTTGAGTGTTTTTGATTTGGACTAAAATCAAACCAAACTAAATAGTTTGATTTCGTTTGGTTCGATTCCGTGGTTCTGATGTACACCACTAACAATGAGGGAGTAACATTGCACATATATCGAATCAATACCAAATTCCAATTAAAGCTGCTTTGGTACCACATACGTTTATTTGTATTGTAGGTCTCTATTCCAAACTTAGGGACTGAAGTTACAATGTTACCAATCATGGAGGTGCCATATTGCCATACACCCATACTACACCTAACCGGGACATCAAAAAATTCAAAATCCATAATCTGAATTTCATTTCCCGCCTAAAAATCACCCTTCTTCTTTAACCTAAAAAATACCCCCAAATTAAGCTTCGCAAGTATGTTCCTCGACCCATTCTTTTATTTATTCTACTGAACAGTAAATCATACCCATTATCCATTTACAGAAAATGATGTCAACGTCATCCGCACGCCGGCTAAAAGAGCGTGGCGGCGGCGGTGGCAAGGTCACCGCCACCGCAGTATCAACCAAACCATCCAGATCCATAACCCCAGTCTCCGAAAAATCAATCAACCGTAGTGGGGATTCTGTCAAAAAACCCACCGGCAAAGAAAATCCCAGTCGACCCACTTCAAGAATTCGGGCTGCAGCCGTATCTCAGAAGCCGGTAATGAAGCCGATGCCGCGCATTGACAAGTCAACAGCGTGTGCCGGGGACAGCGCGGGGCCGAGGGCTCGATGGTCGATGTCGTCTGTGCCAAGAGGTAGGAGCTCTAGTCCATCTGATTTTAATAGGATTAGGGGCTCGCGGCCTTCAATTGGTGAGATTGATAGGTCTAGGGTTTCTGAAAAGGGTCAGCCAAAGAAGGGCACTTTTAGAGATTCAGACAATGCGAAAGAGAATGATGTTTGTGAAAATGAGATTAGGGATTCCAAGGTGGGTTTAGGTAAAAGTGTTGAAATTGGGAAAGAATTGGAATTGAAAAATGAAAAGAGTCATCTTACTAAAACTAGGGTATCGGATGGGGTTCAGTTAAGTTCGATTTCATCCAAATCGTGTTCGGTGAGTTTGAATTCCGAGCCTAGTTTGGATTCGGATGTAAAAGGTTTTGAAGGTGTTCGGGTTTTTGATAAATTGAAGGTGAAGTCTGATATAGCTACCAAGAGAGAAGGTGGTGTTCATTTGGGTTCAAGAGAGTCTTTAGACAAATCTTTGAATCGAATGAGTGGTTTGGAGAGTAGTAAAGAGAAGGGTGCGAGTGAAGAGAATGTGAGTGGGCGAGCGGCTAACAAGTACCCGAGCAAACTTCACGAGAAGCTTGCGTTTTTGGAAGGGAAAGTCAAGAGGATTGCCTCAGATATTAAGAGGACGAAGGAGATGCTGGATATGAATAATCCGGATGCATCAAAGGTGATACTTTCTGATATTCAGGAAACGGTTGCAGGGATTGAAAAGGCAATGGGCCATGCTATGAATAATGATGATCAGAAGTTGGGTTTGGAGAAAGTGAATGAAAATGATTGTCTGCCCGTGAATGTAACCGAAAAGAGTCCATGCAAGCTAGTTGATGATGTAAAAAGTTCAGTTAAGATGTTGAACACAGAGGAATTAGAAGCAAGGTTCTTTCCTCATCATAAGTTACTCAGAGATAGGACGTCGTTGAAAGAATTTTCAGGAATCCATCAAATCCAGGAACCAAAGACGGAACAATCCACAAGTGAGTTGAAAGTGGAGGAGAAATCGCTGAGTTCCATTGATGAGAATCTTATCGCGTTGGAGTTTCTGGCTTCTTTAAGTAAGGAAAAGTCTAAGGTTACTGCAAGGGGTGGCAATGCTAATTTGGCAATTTATGAGATCCAAGAAACGGAGGAAACTGTGAATTCTGCTGCACATAATTCTTCAAGCGTTTTCAATGAGAGATGTAGTGCTGAGATTACGCTGACAGCAAATGAAACAATTGAAGACTTTGATGATCAAGAAAATGTACAGGATATGATAATTGAAGAGGAAACTGAAGATAGTTGCACCCATCAGTTGCATGAAGTTGGTTGTAAGACTTCCACAGGAGGGTGGTTTGTGTCAGAGGGGGAGTCAGTTCTCCTTGCTCATGATGATGGTTCATGTTCCTTCTATGATATTGCCAACTGTGAGGTATGCTAGCATAGTTCTACTTAGTTTAGTGACTTTGTGATTTTTCTTATTCCCTAAACATGGTTCATGCTCCTTCTATGATATTGCCAACTGTAAGGTATGCTAGCATTCAGAAACATTCCATCATCCCTTTTTAGGATGTCCTAAAACAAAGCCCAATATGTGAATTAGTATGCCCTTCGTCCCGGAGATACAGATCACTTTCTATCTTGGAAAGTCTATGGGATAACATCGCATCAATATTTAATAAACATTAATTATGTTTAGGTAATGAAATTTCAATTAGTAACACTTATCAGAAATGCTATAAACTGCAATCTTTAGAATTTTGAGGACAAGTAAATTTCTATAACTCTTTGGTCAAAATCTGATCAAGTTGACAAAAAAAGAGTCAAAATGGGAATATTTATTTTTGGGTTGGTCAGTTCTTAAGTGCTCGTTTACCAGCAAGTAAACACAATAGTCCTCCTTCATTACATGGTCTGTTGATGGATACTAATAATGCATTTGATACTCATCTACTTCAAAGCCCATCCCAGTGAGATCTCTTATCTAGGGTTGGAGCAAGTAGTATTATGAACCACAAGGTGTATATGAATGGCAACAGACTAGGTCAGTGTGCTTATCAGGCTACTAACCTGGTGATGGCATGTCTTAAATTCAGGAGAAAACTGAGTACAAGCCTCCAGTTGGAATTTCACATAATATGTGGCGAGATTGTTGGATACTTCGTGCCCCTGGTGCAGATGGATGCTCTGGAAGATATGTTGTTGCTGCATCTGCTGGCAATTCAATGGATTCGGGCTTTTGCTCATGGGACTTCTACGCAAAAGATGTGCGAGCATTTCACGTTGAGGATGGAGCCATCAATTCAAGAACAGCATTGGCTCCTTTACCCAATAACACATTATACAGGAGGAATGCTTTGTCTAACATTATGGCCCCAGAAAACCGCCAATGGTGGTACAAACCTTGTGGACCTCTTATTGTATCAACTGCTACTTGTCAGAAGGTTGTCAATATCTATGACATACGTGATGGTGAGCATATCATGAAATGGGAGGTGCAGAAGCCTGTCTTAGCGATGGACTACTCGAGCCCTTTGCAATGGAGAAACAGGGGCAAAGTGGTTTTAGCTGAGGCAGAGGGTATTTCTTTGTGGGATGTGGGGTCTCTCAATCCTGAAGCGCTGCTGTCTATTTCATCTTCTGGTAGAAAAATTTCTGCGCTTCATGTAAATAACACTGATGCTGAACTGGGTGGTGGAGTTCGGCAAAGGCAAGTCTTCTCTTTGATGCGTTAACAAGTTGTTACCTGTTATTATGTTTCCTTTTTGTTCATCTGTGATGAATTCTTTGTTCTCTTCTGCATTCACTGTCCACTTGTGTCTCTCGAATTCTACATTCATTTTGTGGTAGCTTTCCTTGGGGAGAATTGTTGTGGATTTGTTTTTCTTTTTATTATTCGGAACTTTGGTTCTGTTGATTCATGGAAGACAACTTACGGAAAATGCTTTCTGGAGTTTGTTTTCCTCTAAATACACTTCATTATCTTATGTTTGGTAAATGCATGGATATTAACCGGAAAAGGCCTTTTATAAGTCATTTTCATTGAACCAAGTTGAGGGGAATGACATTCAATAAAGGTAACAGGAGAGGGAGGAGCTTTATCTTCCGGAAAATGACCTGTTAAATTCAAATCTATTAGCCATTTCCTTGGGAAATGAGTGATTTTCCTTGAACTTGTAGAATATTCTATGAGTGACTCATTTTCCTGAAACGACCAAGCACTGGGAAATTAAGAAAATGTTTTCTAATAATCATTTTTTGTGAGACAAATGTAGCCTTAAATGGAGCTTTGTAATTTTTGCAGTATTGGCCCTTTAGGTACACTGTACACATGATTTATATGTACATTCTTATAAATCTTTGCAAATCCTGACGTCTTAATTTGGCAATGCAGAGTAAGTTCATCTGAAGCTGAAGGAAATGATGGTGTGTTCTGCACTGCTGATTCCATTAATGTGCTTGATTTCCGTCACCCATCTGGCATTGGTCTTAAGATTCCCAAGCTTGGTACAAGTGTGCAGTCAGTTTTCTCTCGTGGAGATTCCATCTTTCTAGGCTGCAGCAATTTACGATCAACTACAAAAAAACAGTCCACCCCTCTAATCCAACAGTTCTCGATACGCAAACAGAAGCTTTTCAGCAGTTATGCATTGCCTGAATCCAATACCTATTCCCATTATGCAGCCATAACACAAGTCTGGGGAAACTCAAACCTTGTCATGGGAGTTTGTGGAGTTGGGCTATTCGTGTTTGATGCCTTGAAGGATGACGCAATGCAGCCATTCATGCCAGATTATGGGAATGCTCAGAAGGTTAGGGAAATTATTGGACCAGATGACTTGTATTCTCCTTCTTTTGATTACTTGGGATCTCGAGCTTTGCTTATATCTAGAGACCGTCCAGCCCAGTGGAGGTACTTGTTTTAGGTATGTATACCCTTAAAGCTTGGTTAACATATTGTCTCTCCCAAAAGGGAAGTGTAGCGTGGTTACTGCCGCTGTTTTAGGCACTGTTTTTGTATTATATTACTTTATCTTATGTTGTGTGAGACGTAAAAAATAATATTGCTATTTATGGTAGACTTGTATCTCTGTTCAGTAACTAATCATGCGAGCTGCTATATTTTACACCATCCCTTGACTTTGATCTTGGTTTTGCATTCGCATATACTCTGCTTTTAAAACGAGCTCATTTAGTCACTGTGTATTTTTGTCTTTGTGTGGAACAACTTACATTACGCCTGCTGAATGCAACATGAACCCGCTACATAAATCTATTTTACCCCACAGTGCCTCTATTTCCTAGCATTTTGTCTACCTTTGGATGTGCTGCTAGTCAGAGGGAATTTGAACTATAAACAATGTTGTATTAGACGTACACTTTTAGTGCACATAGCATTACTCATGACCTCAATTAGAGGAACGAGAAGTGAATCGCTTCTGCCATCAACATGAACATGTTTCTACAGATGTCAGAATTAATGCTTCTCTCTCTCTCTCTCCCTTTCTCATAAATCACTGCAGTTCAAGACTAAAACATGATGACCCATTGCCTTTTAGGTATCAGCTAAATCATTTTATTTCAGCAACAGCCAAGTAGTCAAGCGCGGAACTACAGCCAAGGGAAGAGAGACCCTTCCCAATCTCTCTTCTCACTCCCTATGAAAGTTTAAGTTGTTTCTTAGAAATTAATAGATAAATAAAATCGGCCTTATACCTAATAAAGTAATAAATCACTCATCATTTGATTAAGACAAAGCAAGTCCATTTAGCATGATAAACATTAATTTTTGGATAAAAATAACCCTAAATATAATAAATGACTTATCATTAATTAATGTTGAACAAGTAAATTTGTCTTGGTCTAATCAGTTCCATGAAAAAATTAAATAACAATTTGGTTCCTCCGCTTGTACCTAACTTTAAGTTATGTTCTATCATTTTGAATTCTATTCATTACGTCTCATATGTTGGTTTTTTTTTTTGTGAGATTCCTTTTTCTTGCCATTATCGTTACAAATGTCGTCTAATATTTTTGAATATAACAAAAATGCTCTTACTAAGTTGATGAACTAAAACTTTATTTGAATCTAAAAATTAATCTCTATTTTTTAAAATATGTTTGGGTAGACAAAATTGTAAGTATATGAAAATAAGTAAAATAATAGATTTGTAATTGAATATCGATATTTAGCAAATCGGTAATAACTAATGAACAAGCTAAGAGAAATGAGTAAATAAAATGTGCTATAATTTCAAGAAGATGAAGAAAAGCGGAAAACCCGATTGATGAATCTGTATGGTTTGTTGGAGAAGAAAGCTCTTCTTCAAGTAGTCTTAATGACTATCGTATTGGTCCTAAGTTATAGATCTTACTAACAAATTCCTATTCATTTAACTAAATAACTTTTATTAGGATTTTCACTATCTATTAAATTCTAGAAATTTCGAATAGACTCTCTTAGGTTCAGAAATGTATAGATTGTTTTATGATACATAATAACGTTAAAGTAAATATGTTGTCTTTGGCAATTTTATTTTGTAATATGGAAATAAAACCTTTTAAAAATAAATAAAAATGTTTTATTGATATTTTCTTTAAATTAATCATTACTATGACTATCTACACATTTTTTTTTCTTTCTAAATTGCAAAATAAATTATTCCAAAAGACCATCGAGCTCTAACTCAATTGGTACTGCTCATTTCTCCTAATTGAAAAGTCGGGTGTTCAAGTCTCGCTAGAGAGACCTTGAACTTTACAATTCTCAATAGAAAGGTTGGGTATTCAAGTCTTGTCAAAGGCACCGTTGTTGTTCAAGCCTTACCCAAAGGCACCGTTAAGTTACTCACTTATCTTAATGGAGAGGTTGAGGGTGTTCAAAGCCTCACCAAAGACTCCATTTGTTCGAGTCATACCAAAGACATCAAATATATATAATTGTAGCCTTTCAAGGCATAAAAAAAAAATTCCAAAAGAAATAGAGTTAAAATTTAATGAACATAAGTAGAGACAGCTTTCATCATAAACATTGCATCTATGGAATTTTAAAGCTCTAAGATTCATGAGCATACATTACCAAAATATATCTTGGTACGAAGCCATAAACGTCCTGATATTTAAGAACACCTGAAGCAGAAGTGTATTACTCCATATGGTCATTTGAGATTAAGTCTGTGGTCTGGGAACCAGCAGGTGATCTTGAGGGAGAAGACAAATATGGCTTGGGAGGTATTTGCAGTGACTCCAAGCTCCCTTCTAACATATCCAGCACCCTAGTCATTGACGGACGAGTTATTGGATCTGTTTGTATGCACCATAGGCTCACTATGATCATCTTCCTTGCAATCTCATTTTCCTCCTCATTCACAATGCCATGCAATCCAAGTTCGTTGTTTGATTCAAGTTGGTGGTATATCCAGTGCGGAAAGTATATTTCACTTGTACGAACAACTTCGACATCAATATTCTTTCTCCCTCCAACCATTTCTGAAACCATCATTCCATAGCTGTAGACATCTGACTTGTATGAGACTCCTCCAAAGTTTCTACAAAATACTTCAGGAGCAATGTAACCAAAAGTCCCTCTTGCAGTGACCATTGATAATATGCTATCTTTTCCGGGACACAGCTTTGCAAGGCCAAAATCAGCAATCTTTGGACAAAAATCTTCATCTAGAAGAATATTATGAGGCTTGATGTCAAAATGCAAAATTCGAGTGGTACAACCACGGTGCAAGTACTCTAAACCTCGAGCAATGCCTACTGCAATTTGGTACAGTTTCTCCCACCCTAATTGGCGTCCTGTCAAGGAGCTTCCATCATATATGAATTTTTCAAGAGATCCATTAGGCATGAACTCATATACAAGAGCTCTTTTATGACCCTCGAAACAAAATCCTAGAAGATTAACAATGTTAACATGGGAAGTCCTACTAATACTTGCCACCTCATTGATAAAATCTTCACCATTACCTTTGGATCCTTTCAAAATCTTCACTGCCACAAGATTGCCATTGCATAACTTTCCTTTGTAAACATGACCATAACCCCCTTCACCTAGTTTTTCTTTGAATGAGTTTGTCATCTTCTTAACATTTGAATATGAGTACCTTTTTGGAGCAAAGGACTCATTATTCTTCAGAAAGTTCTCTATAGTTTGATCCTTCTCTGTTTTCTTCCACCATAAAAGCATGCGCTTACAACATAATGAGAATTTCCATATGAAGTAGAAACATGCCATTGTAATACATGCAGTTACAAGAACAATCACTACAATCACTGCATCAATAAAGAGAGAAAATTTTAGACTAGTTTTACAGTGAAAAAACAATTAGGAAATTGATAGTACAATCTCATGTAGATACAATTACTTCAATTCCCATCAAACAAGTATCACCTTACCTATAATGCGTGTAATTTCCAATAACCTAGCAATAGCATAATCAACTGCAATTGAACCAATTGATTGTTAGAACAACTTCGATAGTCAACGGAGTAAAAAAAAGTGAATTTTGTATGAAGATAAAAAATAATAGAAGACTAATTTAATCTCGATTGGTTGTTTGTAGGTCTGACAATTGGGTGGGTTGAGTTGAGTTGAAATGGGTAATAAGTTGAAATGAGTCGAAACCCGTTAGAACTCAAATATCAAACGGGTTAAAATGAGTTGGATTGGAACGGGTCGACCCGTCTCAACCCAACTTTCTCCCCGAAAAACATAAATCCATAGCATAAAAAGGCACGGGTCAAAATGGGCAACGGATCCGGGGCGCTTTAACCCGAACCGATAATATTATTAGGTCGAAACGGGTTACCCGCTTCAACCAAAACATATTAATGGGTTGTGTAATTAGTGGGTTGGGTGTGTTAATGGATAATTGGTTATAATTGCCAAGCCTAGTTGTTTGCTTGCTTCCACTGCTGCATAACAATTGTATATATACTAGATTTTGTGTCCGTGTCTATGGCACGACGCCAGTATGGAACGACATTAGTATGAGACGGTGTCAGTATTCAAACTGATCAATTTAAAATGAACACCTCTCAGTAATCAATTAAAACAATATGATCATCCAACTGTGAAAAAAAAAAACTTGAGGGGGACAACCAACCTCAAGTTTTGTAAAAGATTTTTAAGGAAACAAGAGCGGTACCCTGCTATATTTTATTAATAGAAATAAAATAACAAATTTGAGGGAGACAACCAGCCTTGGCCTTGAGAGAAACGTTATATAATGAAGAGGAAAATGATATGGAGAATATAAGGAAAAAGATACAGAGAAGGAAAATGATACAAAGTATAGGAAGACAAACGTAAGAATTAAATTAGATATCTCCTATATTGTTACTGAGATTCACAAAATCTAGCAATATCTTGGCAAATATTTAACTTTTTAGAAATACTTAATCATGACCAGTAGTTATGTTTTGTAAAAATGAATCATGGCCAGTAGTTAACTTTTCAGAAAGACTGAAATTAATTATAATATACTCCCTCCGTCCCTAAATTATCGTCCTCCTTTCTTTTTTCGTCCGTCCCAAAATAATTGTCCACTTTGAAACTTACCTTTTTAAAACATCACTTTTACCACTTTACCCTTACTTTTTCACTCTACTTTAATTATGAGCCACGTAAACATGAGCTTTAAAGAAAACTACACTTTAAACCAATATTAATAATCCAGTCAAAAAAGTTTTCTTAAACGATGCACCGGGTCAGCCAGGACAATAAATTAGGGACGGAGGGAGTAGATAATAACATTGGAGAACAAGAAAAGCTTACTGAGGTAATTACATAACCACACACTGTCACTGACTATGGAAACCGAATAAAGAATAAGACAAAACCCCTCATTTGGCCACCCAATTTTTCAAAAACTTGTAAGGTGGTCACCGAAAGTTTAAAACTTGCAATGAGATCACTGAACTAAATTAATGTTGCAAGCGTGCCCATATTTTGGACGAGCGTTAGTTCCACCGTTTATTTTGAGTGAAATCCCTATTTTGCCTCCTTTAAATTGATTATTATTCTCTTTATGTGATATTAAAAACCCAAAGGGGTCCAATTGAAAAAAAAATATATACATGTCATTTATGTAAACAGTAGGGGGTCAAAATTATACATGTCATTTATGGGAAACCCTTTTGTCTGAATTTGATGCTTCTCATGGCCAAGACCAGTCCCAGCTCCGGTGGATTTCCGGCAACGTAGAGGACACTTCGCAAACCCAGATCCGACTCCTAATTACTTGCCTTTCGCAAACCCATATCAAAAGCCCCAACCTTTCAACCTGCAGTTTGTTTCAAATCCTCACATATTTAATCATTGAAAACAGAGCTGGGTGAAGGGCGAACTGGGGCTTGGAGGTAGCGATTGGGCGTATTGGGGGAGAAAGCGGCTTGCCGCCGGTGTGAATCAAATCCAAACATAGATCTGAATCTCTCTTCCAAACCCAACGCACCAGTTCCAAACATAAATTTGGCTTAACCCATTACGACTCAGCTCCAGGCTCAATCCTGACAACGACTGTTGATTCCGTCATTGGACCAAACCTAGGTACGCAAGTGGGTCCCATGTGCTTCTTCTCCGTTGAATCTAATTCGTTGTTGCTGCGTACTACCACACCCGATCAATCAACTTACAAGCCCACCGCAACGAGGCCAACCATCGATCCGATGACGACAGAACGAAACGACGGTGGCGGAAGTTCGACTAGTATAGCTGGATCGCAGAAATGTAGAAATGGCAGCGGCGGCGACCTGGTTTGGTTCGAGCGTCACCAGTGCAAACGCAAGCATAACCTTCTTAGTCCAGGGAAGCTCACCGCGCCCCATGGTATTGTACACGTCGTACCAAACGTAAGCGACATATTTCTTCTTTAGCTTTTCGATGCCTAGCTGATGGGTGGAATAGGCGGTGGTGGTGGTCAGGTCATCGGTCGTCTTTGTTGGAGCCATCATCGATGGCAGGTTCGAGGTACTGGGGTGATTTTGATTTGGGAAGGTCTTTGAGCTCGATCTCCATAAATTGGAACACTAAATCGATTAATTAATTGCAGGCAAAACCTCTTAGTTAGACCCCCTACTCTTTACATAAATGACATGTGTGTGTGTGTGTATATATATATATATATATTTTTTTTTTCCAGTTATTCCCCTTTGGGTTTCTAATATCACATAAAGGGAATTATTGTTATTTAAAGGGGGCAAAATAGAGATTTCACTCATATTTAACGGTGGAGTTAACGGCCATCCAAAATATGGGCAAGCTTGCAACATTAATTTAGTTCAGTGACCTCATTGCAAGTTTTAAACTTTCGGTGACCGCCTTGCAAGTTTTTGAAAAGTTGGGTGGTCAAATGAGGGGTTTTGCCAATGAACAATTGTGAAAGAGGTGGTCTTTATAGGACGGTCTTACGGATCTTAATCCGTAAGACAGACCTATCCATATTAAATGAGCCAAGATTCAGTAATCTCAGTGTAGTTCTTCGACTTTTGAAAATTACAATGTTACCCCTCACGTGTATAAATGAAGAGTGTCTCGTTTTAGTATTAAAAGTATTACTTTTCAGTATACAATGTGTCACTTTTCAACATAAAATGTGTCACTTTGCGTTTTTAATAAAAAAATCATTTTTTTCCTTTAAAAGATGTTACTTTTTAACCTTAAATGTGTTACTTTTGATCTTAAATGTATAACTTTTACTTTAAATAGTGTTACTTTGTATTATAAATGAAAACCGTCACTTTTTTGAGTGAAACGGTGAAACTGTCATTTTATAGCATTAAAAGTGTCACATTTTAGTATTAAATGTGTCACTTTTGTCAGTCATTGGTAGTTTTAAAGTGTTACTTTTTAGTATTAAATGTGTCTTTTAGTATTAAGAGTGTCATTTTTTAGTATTAAGAGTGTTACTTTGTATTTTAATATTTAATAAAAATTATAATAAATTTCCTTTATAGTGTCACTTTTTGGCGGCAAATCCCGAGCTGACACGTGGCGAGCCACACTCAATGAAAATAAATTATGCGATTTGAGGGATTCGAGCCCATAACCTCAACCAAGATTAAAGCTACAACCACATACCATCTCTAGTACTGATCCGGTTATATATTTTTTAATACCATGTTATTTATTTACCATGACCCGCGAATTTCTAAATGGGGCTCCGTCTTACGGATTTAGGATCCGTAAAACCGTCATACACAAGTTTTTGCCATTGTGAAAATAAAGAGTTAACATAAGTGACAATAGCTATGTATGACAGCAATCGATTGCTAGTGTCTTCATAATTACAAAATAACATAGTGAATTTTGATGAGTGACACTAGTAGCGTTATGTTAATTAACATAATCACAAACACACCGCAAAGAACAAAAAGAAAAGGTCAAAAATGGAAGGGACAAAAGAGAGAGAAGGAGGTTGCAGGACTTGTCCCCCTTTTCACGCTACCGGAACGTACGTGTAGGGCATGCACGTGTAGGTCAAAAGTGACACATTTTAAGGTCAAAAGTGACACTATAAAGAGAAATTTATTATAATTTTCATTAAAATACAACGTAACACTCTTAAAAGTCGAAGGGTTGCACTGAGATTACTGAATTTTGACCCATTTAATATGGATATGTCCATCTTACGTATTAAGATCCGTAAGACCGTCTTACTTATTAATATCCGTAAGATCGTCTTACTGGGGACCTACTCTATTAATCCATAAGGGAACCACCATTGGTGGTCACTGGTCGGTGTAAAAAGATTTAGTACAACTAAGTATGCTAGTTTATTAAGCACTAGGATTTGTACTTTGTCAAGTGTTCTAGTTGTTACTACTAATTATGATAGAATTGCATTGGCCATATATAATAATAATAATAATAATAATAATAATAATAATAATAATAATAATAATAATAGTAATAACTGTTTAATTACATGCATAACAACTCTTGAAATATGTGTTTTAATTTTATCTCGAACAATTTGCATTGTCACAGAACAAATGGAAATGCCATGACCTCTTTCACGCTTTCATTCTATCATAAAAAAAGTAGTCTAACCACTTCAACTTAGCAATATTCACTTACTAGCTCTTGTCTTGGAAACCATTGTCTTTTTAATGCGAACCTGAATTCGTGACACATCAAACACATCTTTGCTTCATCCTAGAGTATACCATGAGATGAGCGGGAATAGAATGCATTAAAATATATTCAAAGTGGATTTGGAGAAGATCAAACAAGTTAATTCTAATTGTAACATGATTTCTTTATTGACATGTATGAGGAATTTTAATCCCTATTAAATTAGGTTTTTCTTAGGGCCTATATAAAGAGATATTAAGACTTCGGTTAGAGACAAGCCGAAAGGGTGAGACATAAGTAGTGATAGACGGACGATGGACACTGTAACAACCAAGGTTTTTAAATTCAGATCATTCCCTAAACTCATGAGATATGCATATATTTGTGGGAGTTTGTGTTGTTAATTCATAGGTTTAATTATAACTTTAAGCTTGTTTTGGTAAGGGTTTGATTGAAATTGTTGTGTACCTTGTCGTGCTTGATTTTGAGTTGTTTTGGTCTAGAATTGGTCCTTAAATTTTTGGGGCTGCTTGGGGGTTGATATTGGTTAAGTTTAGAATACTTTAGTTCTGGTTTGGGCGCACGGGCGCCACCTCTAGAGCCATATCGAGCGTTGTTTCCAGTAAACATTGGATCCTAAAGAGGCGTGTGGGCGTCGTTTACCGCCACTTTCAGCGTGCGGGCACTGCTTAGGCACCATTTCAGTACTTTGAGTTTTGGAGCCCTGTTTAGGCGTGGGGGCGCCACTTTTTCGGTGCGGGCATGCCTACTGTTCATCAACTTCAACCCATGTGTAGACACCCCAATTTCGTACCTCTGGTATATGACATGTCATAAAATATCAAGACCTGCTAAAATGACTAACGAATGTCAAGTTACAGGGTTTAAAATGCAAAAGGAAAAACATGATGCATAAACAGTGAACTGCTGGGGCCAAAGTACCAAAAATGGAACAGGAAAAGGCTGTGGGCACTGCCCACACCCATCCTGGGCGCCGCGCCCACAAGCAATGTAGGTAGCGCCCACAACTTTAATAGTTATTGGTGTAGTTAGCCTAAAGTGAAATCTTCTCAGCGCACGGTACAAGCTGATGAAGCACAGCAGGTAAAACTAAATCACGAAGGAAGCCCTCCTCCTAGCCTATAAATAAAGGCCCCCGGCTTAAGAGAAACACACATCTCACGCAGTGAAAATTTTACACCGCGCAGTTTGTGAGCGTTCTCCCGAGAGAACACCGAGCAATTTTCCTCTCTAGCCCCGAAGCTCTGCCAAATCTCCCCCAAACACTAAAACTCTCTGGCTAAAGTGAACCCTAGTTACCTTGCTAGGATTCCGCCCTATTTCACAGGTTCAAAAGAACCAAAAAGAACAGTTGCTCTACCCGATTCCAGACGTCAAATCCAGCCGAAGCAAGCAGTTGCTCTGCCCGATTTCAGACGCCAGCAAGCCAACAAATCCAGCCAAAGCAAGCAGTTGTGCCGCCTGGATAAAGAGGCGAAAAGTAACAAAACGGAGCAGCCACGCTGCTCGAAATCAATCAAAAGAAAAAGATTCCCTCTCCCTGAAGGACAGAGCGAGCGCACCCTAGGGCCTACCAGAAAGGAGCTTTGTACGGGATAAAACCCCCACACTTCAAGAGGTAGGTCCCTTAAAGTTTATTTACCTTTTTATGTATAAAAAAATCTATTTAAAATAGTCCCATGTAACGAAATAAACAGTTGTCCTGCCCGAAATTCTATAACAAATAGCACTAAAAAGAGCCATTATTATGACCAAATTTTTATAAATGTATTTGCAACTCTAGAAATGAGGCCGCTGTAAGTTTGTATTTATTTACTTATATATATATATATATATATATATATATATATATATATATATATATATATATATATGCATATATATGTTTAAAATGCTTTATTTCAACTGTTAATTTTATAAAAGAGCATATATAGCCAAAAACCTATTTTGAGACCGAAAGGGCGGGTTGGGTACCTAACCCCTTCCCACCTCGTAACTTAGCCTCCGAACCCTTCTTATAAATCTGGTTATTTTTCGTTTTTCTTTGTTTTCCTTAAAATAAAGATGACGACTCTGTTGTATATATTTTGAGTCCACAAATGAGGCCAAATATATTCCCACGCGCTTCGATGTTTCGAAACCACCCGTTTCTCGGTAGCGGGGGAAGAGGTTAAAAAATGGGGCACTCACACCATGTTTTGTAATTTTGACCTTTAACCCCAATTTGACCAATCTAAACCTAGTCTAATGCATGGATTAAATGTGGTTTAGACCTAATTGAGTTGGTTTAGTGTTAGAATGTTTTAATTAGCTTTAATGGTGTAATTAGTTGGTATACTTTTAATTAACTCCCCACCAATTGGGTTTTTGCACATATGCAAGGGAGGGATGTCTTTGAGCCACCTCCACCTTCTTTCTCCAACAAACTAATACACACTCAAGCCTTATTTGAGCTTATTCTCAACAAATTCGTGGTTCAAGAGAGAGTTTTAGAGAGGGATGGTTTTGGAGTAGAGTTTTCAATTATTGGAAGCTCAAACTTCATCTTCTTCCATTGTGATCTTCATAGAAGTTGTAGAACTCATCAATGTGGTCAATTAGAGCTTATAATTATCAAGTTTAACTGGTGGATTGAATCTATTCAAGGTAAGGGGATTTACTTGCTTATGTGTGTTCATAACTCCATGTATATTTGTATTTTAAGTTAGCAAGTTGAAATTTATGCCTTAAACCTAATGTGATTTCTATGTAGGAATATTGAGTATGATAATTAGTGAATTATATGTTATAATTAGTTGGATTGAGGTTGTGGTAGCGAGTTGTGGTTTTGTATTGGTTTGAAATGGCATGTTTAGTTGAATTACTAAATCAACCTATTTTCTTCATGTTAAGATGAATTTTACATTGAATCAATTTGCTACTTTATACATCTAGGAAATTGTGAGATTGCATGGAGTGCCTATTAGCATTGTATCTGACCGGGATCCTAGATTCACATCGAGGTTAAGGTAAGCTTTACAAGAGGCTTTTGGAACAAAGTTGAGTCTCGTTTCATCCTCAGACTGACGGACAATATGAGAGATCCATCCAAATACTTGAGGATATGGTATGATCTTATTCAATAGATTTTAAAGGTAGTTGGGATATTCATCTTCCTTTAGCTGAATTTGCTTATAATAACAATTATCAGTCAAGTATAGGGATGACACCATACGAAGCACTGTATGGCAAGAAGTGCCACTCTCCTATTTGTTGGAATGGAGTATAGGAAGCAAAGCTGTGGGGTCATGAGATAGTGTAATAATCAACTGACAAAGTCAAGGTGATTCGAGATAGACTTCTTACGGCTTAGTGTCGCCAGAAGAGCTAGCTATGCAGATAATCGAAGGAGAGCCATTGAATTTGAAGTTGGGGATCATGTTTTCTTGAAGATTTCTCCTTTTCGTGGTGTGAAAAGATGCGGGAAGAAGGGAAAGATTATACCAAGGTATGTTGGACCTTTTGAAATTCTTGGAAGGGTCGGGCAACTGGCATACCAGATAGTGTTACCACCATCTCTTGAAGGGGTTCACAATATGTTTCATGCATATCATTCCCTAAACTCATGAGATTTGCATATATTTGTGGGTGTTTGTGTTGTTAATTCATAGGTTTAATTATAGATTTAAACTTGTGTTGGTTTGAAAGGTTTGATTGGTATTGTTGTGTACCTTGTTGTGTTTGGTTTTGAGTTGTTTTAGCCTAGAATTGGTCTATAAATGTTTAGGGTTGCTTGGGGGTTGATATTTGTTGAGTTATCCATACCTAGGATCCGAGGTAGTTAGATGAAAGAATCTTTCTATTCTTTTCCCATGGTTATCGAATTTATTTATTCTACTAGAGGTCTCATTTGATTGAAAGAGACTACCACCTACTAAATTTTTTCAAGTAGTCGCATCCAAAAGATAGATTCTTTCTTTGCTTAGTGATTATTTGACAATGAAGGATGAAAGCAACTAAGAAGACACTGATGTTCGAAGAAAGAATTGCGACTGAACGGAAGTTAAAGATATTTCATTTCTTCGGTTCAACAAAGGCGAGGTGAGTACATTTCTTGGTGGTAGTGATGGTAGTGGCGACGATTTTAGGGATTATGATGGTGGTGGTTAGGGGCGGTGGTCACGACAATTGTAGGGATGAGATAGGTGAAATACAGAATTGTTAAATCTCCAAGAACATTAATTTGATTTTGTAAATAGTGAAATTTAAGGTTGTGGTGGTGGTGAGTCTATAAATGATGAGTTTTGCAAATGGGTTAATTTGATGGAAGGATAAGGAATAAGAAATAAATATTATTAAAATAAAATCAAAATTTGATTTTTGGGTTAATGATGATATTTGAGGTGGTAGAAGTGGTGATGATGGTTTTATTGGTCGTAATGGTGGTGAGTCTGAATGATGAGGTTGATGGAATAAATTGAGGGATAAGAAAATAAAATAAATAAAATCTAAATTTTAGTTTTTGGAGTGATGCGGCCAAAAATATCCACAAGTAGGCTGATGGCTTCAAATGTATGATATATGGGCTTTTGAGATCACACTTGGGCTTACAACCTGTCAATCAAAAAGGAAACACTTAGGTGAATGCAGGGAGGTTCCCTCCAAGAACACTTTGGCGTATGAATCAGTATATAAGTATATCAATTGACAAAGTTTTAACTCTCAAAAGTGTGCATACCTTGTAATGTGTTGAAATGAGGATTATATAGCCAATGGCAAGTAACTACCAAGCAAGAGGTTTTGATTGCCAAGTTAATGCCTTTAACTACCTTGTAAATGACCTTAACTTCCTAGCATGTTGATCCATTCACGAGGTGACATCTAGTCCACGTTTGGGACGTGAGGGCATATTTCACGCTATTGGTTCCCCGTATTCCTGAACCGTTACAATTTTACCCAAGCAGGTTAGCGTGCTCACTGAGTAGTGGGCATGTTTACTGAGTAGTGGACAATGCTCGCCGAGGAAGGGCATGCTTATTGAGTAGCTGACTTTCTCGTTGAGGAAGTAGATGCTCGCTATGTAGTGGATATGCTTGCCCTGGTTGGGACTCTATGGTCCATGTATACTTGGACCCAGTGGGCGAGGATACTGCTCGTTATGATTGATCCCCAACACAAATTATAGCCCCTTGGTCGTTAAATTTTCTTACTCGCGTTCCGTGCATGGACAAGGTCACGTGGTGATGAATTTGGGCCTGGCAGCTCAATGTTCCCCTGCTCCTTGTCTGGCGAGCATTCTTTCTCGAAGCGAGGAACATACTGTTTTGAGGTGGCACGGGAGCGTTGGCACATTGTGATGCACTAGCTTAGCATGTCCGCCATGAGGTGATATCTGTTGGGGTGAAAACCGTCTGGTCGCTAAGACTTGGTTCCCTGTTTGTTAGAGCAACTAAAACTTTCACGTGTCATACACGTGTATAGCTCACGCTCCCTGCACATTGTATACTCACGTGCTCGACACGTGTGGTCTTCTTTGGGCTGAGCAGCTCAGTGGCCTCCTGCTCCTTGTGTGGCGAGCATGCTTGCTTGGAGCGAGGATCATACTGGTTTGATGTCACCGAAATGCTTTGTTGCTCGTCAATGTGGACTTGTCCTTTTACTCGGTTAGTCAAGCGAGACCGCTTTGTATCCTCGGCCATCAAACAAGGCATCACTTGGGTCAAATGCATATTTGAGTACTTTTACTCGATTTTTCGAGCGGGGCCACCAACAAATAGAATCACTAAATATTTCATTTAAGTCCTTTTACTTGGCTTAGCCGAGCAAGACCACCTTCCCAAATCAAAAGGTTTTTCATTATTGCCTTGTATGCTCGGCTGGCAGCAAGGCACCACTTGGGAAAAATTGATATTAAATCCTTTTACTCGTTTCGCAGGGCACCACATGGGCCAAATTGATATTAAGTCTTATTACTCCATTTTTAAGCAGGACCACCTTTCCAAATCAAAGGATTTTATTCTTGCCTTGTAAGCTCGACCAACGAGCAAGGAACCACTTAGGCTAGGTGCATATTATGCCCATGTTTTCTGACTAAGTTCTTCTGACAAGCAGAACTACCTCGTGTCTAAGGATTTCAAATTTAATGAGATCCAAAACACTAAACTCGCGAACATTATGCGACCATTTCCACATTTATAAATGCGGGTTGCAATTTACAACATGAATTCAATACAAACTTCAATTGAAAAGATCCATAGGCATAATATTTCATGAGGACTCCTGCTTGTCAACTTGCACCAAGTCCTCGGCTTGCGCGGGAAGCTTCAACATTCTCGTTCAACGGGCAAGCTTCTGGGAGTTCATCCCGATTTTCATGCATGATTGCCTCATGCGTTTGTGTCTAGCAAGGTGAGCTTGCTGTTCGTCACAAACCGGGTTGGCCTATCGTTCCGCGACCTGTGATGAATAGAGGTGTTGATCGCAGTACTTTTCTTGGTGCCCTTCCCCGCGCTTGCGCTTCTGCTAGCCTCAGCCTTGTCTTTTTTCTTTTCCTTTTTCTCCTGGGCTCGCTAGCACACCACTTTTAAGCTTGCATCAACATTTCTGCATGCATCGTCGGCTCCTTCATGTTCTGTTCCGCCTTTAGGCCGCTTTTGACACCAAACAAGCCACTCTCGAAGCAAAGAGTCACCTCTTGCTCGGCGAGACCTGGTACTTGTTCGAGCATTTTTGTAAACCATTCCAAGTAACTAGATGTCAACTTGTTGTTGCCTTGTTTAATGTTGGAGAGGTCCACTCGAATTTTGGCAATAACCCTGGTTGCCCTGAAGTTTTCCAAGAACTTCTTTCTCAAATCCACCCAATTGGTGATCGATCCACGGGGAAACATTCCAATCTAGGCTAATGCTTTTCCCTGCAGCGTGCATGCGAATGCGTAGATTTTCAAGGCCTCATCTGAAAATAACTCAAAGGACAAATGTACTTGCCTATGTTGGGGAAGATGCAACCCTGAGTGGGAGGAGCATTATCGATCCATGCTGCGAACTAGCTGTCCACTGCTTCGGGGAGGGTTCCATTGGATGCCCGGCGTTGCACCTAGGCTTCCATTATTTATTGCAAAGCCTGGAACTGTTGTAGCATATCACTCGCGATGAACACGACGTTGGGTGATTGGGGCATCAGTAGTAGAGCTTGTGGTGCTCGCATAACCCAAACAGGTTGAGGACCACCCACATGCTTTTCCATCTTCCATAGAGGAGCTTGGGGTGCTTCCATAGATACACTGGGCTCAGCGACGACCAGAGGTGTTGGAGCTTCGCTAACATGCGACCTCTAGGTGACGAAGATCTCTGTCTGTGGCATGTGACCTCCTTGATGATGCAGATCTGTTGGAGCGGTGGGACGTGCGGACTCCTCCCTACAAAGATGCTTGCAAAGACAATGAGAGTCCGTGGTCTCACTGTATTCCTGCTTACCTCGCCTGTCTTGGTCACGCCTTTAAGAAGCTTTTCCTGCTCGGGGCCCCAATCAAGAATGGACACTTGGTACTACTTTGTGGCTCTCCTTGCTCTCTTCTCGTGCGTCTTGTCATGGTTTCTTACGTCCTCTTTGATCGGGGGGAATAACCACATGTTCTTCTAGCTGTTGTCCTGCCTTGGCTGGCGTCGGAAAACTACTCTCTGTGTTCGGTATGGACGTTACAGACAAAGGTCCGAGCTTAACTGGAATTGGAAGCTGTACAAGGGTGAGAAGTTGTTGGTTGAGCTTGTACATTTGGCTAATGTACTGAGCTTGGTTGAGTAAGGTCGCTGCTTGCATTTGATTGGCTAGTCGAGCAGCATCGGCAGCAATGGCGACGAAATCTTCTTGAGCCCGTCGTTGATAGAGCTGATTTCGAAGTTCAACCTTTACTTCTGGACCCTGGTTAATAGGATTAGAAGGTCTTACCTCGGTTCCCCTATGCTCATGTTGAACAAGCTCGTTTAAGGGTTGTCCACGTAGAGGTTGAAGGGTGGTATGACCTAAAGGAGCATTTTGTTGGACCCCAGCAGGCATAACCCCGACATCATTTCCAGCCCCTACCGTGCTGCTAGTAGCTGGTAGAACACTTCCATCATCCACGACGCCACTAGCAGATGTAGACACCCCAAATTTGTACCCATAATTTATAATATCCTATAAAATATTATTACAATTACAAATGGACTAAAAGTTTCTTTTAAAACGTTTCAAGGGGCCAAAACGACAAAGGAAACTCATAAAGGCTCAAAAGGATGGAAGTATGACAGAAAGGGGGAAAATGGAAAATATTTGTGAAGCAAACAGGTCGGGGCGTCACGTTGCCCTAGCCTTGTTGCCCCCTTTGATTTCTACTGCTTCGATGTCGTTTCCTTCGATCACCAACGCCGCCGGTAGCCCAGCTCCACTCTTCACCTATAGAAGGAGGCGTTCCCCTCCTTCATTTCTCACCCTAGAGCTCCTAGCTCTCTTTCTCTCCTCCTCCCTTGCCCTTTGTGCAAGCATGCCAAGGCCCCTACCTGCCTGCCCCTACCTGCCTGCCCCTACCCTTGCCCGAGTAAGAGAGCCCCCTTCTCGCCCGAGCAAGCCTTCCTTTCCTCACAAGCCTTCATCCGAGCCTCTGTCCTCGCCTCGGCGAGCCGATCCAAAAAGCCAAAACCCGCGGTTATGCTGCCCGGATAAAAAGAATATTGCAATGAATACTGCAACTTCCTGATAAAACAACAACAACAACAACAACAAACAACAACAAAAGGAAAAGACTTTCTCTCTCGAGAAGACAAGGGAAACACTCCTAAAAACTACCAACGCCTAGTGGGCTAAAGCCTAGGTGCATATACCGGGTTCAGATACTCATGCTTTAAGAGGTACATACCCCCTATTAGTCTGTTCCCGTTATTATAAATATATAATAATTAATATTATGCATGCTTTTGTAAATATTAGTTATAAACAATGTTCTAATTAGTTAATATTAGTTATATATATATATATGTGTATATATATATATATATATATATATATGTATATTAATGTAGTAAATAAATAATAAAGTGTAGATATAATAATTGTGCGTGTTTGTAAATAATATTTGTACATAAAATCATAACTATTTCATGTTTATATCATAAAATGCAGTTATATATAATCTTTTTCTAGACCATACACATAAAATAAGCATGTTTTTAGCAAACCCTAATCATGAGACCGAAATGGTGAGTTGAATGCCTAACCCCTTCCCAACTCGTAACTTAGCCCCTGGACCTACACTTTTTGACATTTTTTTTAATTTTTTCTCTGTTTAACCTTAAAATAGAGGTGGCGACTCTATATATACAATTTTAGAGTCAACGACGAGGCCAAACGTATTCCATGCGCTTTAATGTTCTGAAACCACCCGCTTTTCTGTAGCGGGGACGGGCGTTCGAAACGGGGTTCTCACAGTAGCAGGTTGAAAACTTTGAACCATTTTAAGAATTAAAACGTAAAGTGCTAAAGGTCAAACACTACAAGAAAACAGGGCAACTGAAACGGAATTTTGCAACCGAATTGAAATCAGTTTCAGTGTAAAAAGTGTTCAAGGGAAATTGACGTGCACAATTAATTTTGCAATTCATATTGCAATGGAAAACTATTTTGTCGCATCCTGTTTCGGGGGAAAAGTTGGAGGGAAGAATGCCGCCTAATTTTGCAATGATTTTTGAAACAGATGAACTTCTGTTTCAATTTCAGTTGCATTTATTAATATAAGATTTTATATTTTGAACTTTAAAAAATTGGCGTTTAGTTTTGGGTAAAAAATTTGGAGGGAAGAAATCCGCCTAATATTGCAAGGGATTTTGAAACAGTTAAACTTTCGTTTCAAATTCTCTATTCAATTTCAGTTGCAATTAATCCTAAATGATTTTTATTTTATGAAATTGTAAAAAATAGTCTAAAACGACGACGTCTACCCTTAGTTCACAACCTAACCTAGACAAGTGGTAAACACTTAGTTATTTTGCCCCTTCTCTTCTCACCCCCGCTCTCGCTCTCGATGTCTCCTTCTCTCTCCACAGCAGCGTCAGCTCTCCACTGCTGCGTCTACTTCCTGTGAAATTCGGGGTGCCGACCTCTACTCCGACGCCCAAATATCTCCTTCCCTTTACGCCGAATTGAACAAGGTACTGAATTGATAACCCTAATTAATATGCTTATATGCCTGATAATGAAGGGCAATTGTATCAAGACATTGATTATTAATAATTAATAACTTATTAAAAGTAGTGGAAATTAATATTGTAATATAGACACTTCTTTTTACAACATATCAAATAATTTTAGAAAGAATCATTATGTGGTCTATTAGGGCTTTTAAATATCACTCCCTTCATTTCAAACAAAGAGTTCACTATACTATTTTGGGATGTTTCACTATAAAAGTCTACTTTTAAAATTTTTGTTTACAATTTCTATAAGATTTTATCTTTTCACTTGTGTTGTAAGTATATTGTTTGTGCTTAACTATTTTTATAATTATGATTAACTTTAATGACATTAATATATATCTCTTAATAATTAAACTTTTTAAATAGTGACTATTTGGTGGAACAGAGGGTATTTGGTGGAACAGAGGGAGTATTTAATTAATTATCATATTAAAGCACTTGACAATTAATCCTAGAAGAAAAGTACTGTAACATATAAAACCCATCCAAATAATTGTGTTTTTAGCACCGTTAATGCATCCCCGTACAAAATCAATTACCTCAAAATTATTCCCCAAAAACTTCCCTCCACAAATTTCAATTTCGCTCGCTTCTTCCCTCCTCAGTTTTCCCCCAAAATTGATATTATTAGGTATTCCGTGTCTCTCCCCAAAATTGAACGGCGCACTGCTAGGCGACTCAGCGAAACAATTCGTATTGCCATCCTTCAATTCATCATCAGTTAGTCTCTCTCTCTCTCTCTCTCTCTCTCTCTCTCTCCCCCCCCTTTTGTTTTTCAATTTCTTACTCTCTAATTTCCTTTTCTCTATGACTAATTGCAGAACACCAGCGTTCTTGATTGTGATTGTCGGTCATGTTTTGCCCTGGTGTCGACTCCATAGAAACATTCTTCAAGGTACGCCTTTGCCTCCTCTCGTCGTGTGTGTGTGAGTCTATGATGTGCGATAATTATATATTTTATGTCGGTTTGTTTCATCAATCAAACAATCTAGGAGCATCAATGCATAATATAATATATATTTAATTACATGGAATTAAATGTAATAGTCACAAAAAAAACCATTATTTAAAGTAGAAGCAGGAGAGGCTTCCAGTTAGTTGGCTCTTCTCCAAAGGACTTTGGAACTGTAAGTCATAACGCAACAATAACAAGATAAAAAGACACCAATACAAAAACCTAAGGGACTGCATTGATTGATATTCCAGTTGAGTCAAAGTGGAATCCTTTAACAACAATACAATTGCAAGCTGTTCATGCAAGAGCACATTGTACAGATCATATTTTTATTTTCAATCTTGCTTTCCAAAATGATTATTCTTTAGTTCTAATTATTAGTAGTGCTCTTTTAACTCCTATTTAATATTCGTAGAGTGCAGAATCAACAAAGATAGTTACCGGCAACAACATATGGAGTTTAGTTTGCGGTGAAAATTTTATTGACGTCATACTTTTCAGCAATTTCTTGAATTAAAACAGAATGATCTGTAACAATACCTTTTTTATCGCGGTTGTTCTTGTATTCATGCACACAAAATGCATGTGTTGTGCTAAAAATAAGTGTTTGCATGGGTGTTAAGCTAAGCAGCTTCTACAACTAAAAGTGTTGATTTTATGCTATATGTCTAAGTTTGGCATGACTAGAATGTCTTTTTTTATCTTTCTGGGACACCTTAGAAAATAATTGTTTCTTTTAATTGGCTTAAAAAATGATATAAACTTTTCCTTGTAATTAATATTTTGTAGAGATTTGGTTCTCAAGAAATAGATGATTCAAAGCAAAAGGATCTCTTGCTTGCCTCCAGTCAATTTCACACAAGTAAAGAGTCAAATGCAGCTATCAAGATCTCTACAAATATAATGCATAAATGGGGCTTTGCTGTTCCAGACCAAAGATGTAAGTCCAGCAGTTAATTAGATCTATAATGTAGTTAGGACATAATGGTTTATCTCTTACTCTTTCTTGATTGATCTTCTATGGAAAGAACATGGCAGAAGTTGACTGCTCACAACAACTCCCTTTAGACAGTTGTGAGATCCATATCTAGTCCTGCAGTTCTCTTAAGTCCCAATTTGGTTGTATTAAAATGGATGTTCATTTTTCATATTAAATGAATACTATAACAGAACAAGGCACAGGAAGATTTCATAGCCAGCCTTGATGGGGATTGGGGGATTGAAATCAATTTCTAATCAAGTCAATCTAAGCATACATCAAGAAAGTTTACGGGAGATTTCCTCATTGCTCTCAGCTTTACACCAGAAGATTGAAGCATTCATGTTGAAATTACAAAATGATGTCTTCAAGACTTTTTCCAATGACATACAGTCATGTTTATGATGTGAAATGCATAATGCTGCATTTATCTCCCTGTTATTTTCTACTAGACACTTGGTCAATGATAATTTGATGACTTGCAGACTTCGGCATGCAGCCTAAAGACTTCCATTAAAAAAAACCCAGCTTCCACTGTCCTTCCCCCCGAAGGTTCTGCCATCTTGGGTAAAAAATGAACTTCATTTTATCACAAACACTATTCTCAAAGCTTGCTCCTCAGCATTTGTAGGCTGTCAGTGACCGAGCTGCTTCACATGACATAGTAACACTCAAGAAGTATGTCCCTGTACTTATACTTTAATTTTCTTCCATTCGTATCTTTTGACATATTGTTGACTTATGACTATTTAGCAACTCATAGCCTTATTATTGATGTACTCTTTTCAAGGGACGTATCAATTTGCAATGTAGTAGATAGGGTTTAATATATCCTGGTCTTCTCTTTTTCATTCCCCAGGTTTAATAATCATCTTAGGGTAGGGGCATTAGAGTTGTACCCTTTTTGTTATTATTCTTAACTAATAGTTTTTGGATAACCTGTACATTTTTAGGTTCATCCATTAAAAAAGGCAAAGAAATGATGATTAAGCCAAGATAGTATTTTTATGGTAAGTTTCTAAAGCTTCTTGATCCTATGAGAACAATAACTTACTTTTTTTGTTGATTTTTCATTAAAATATTAATTTTACTTGGACATATTTTGTAGCGATTCTTTGTGAAGATGGAGTTTTTCTACATCATGTTGTATTTTTTTTAAATATATTTTTTAATTAGAGATTGTTCACTTGGATTCCTACAAGTTTTAAATTTCCAAATATCCTTCGCTATTGGACAGTGTAACGGAAGGTGATTAACGCTTTCTTCCTCCCTTTTGCACATGAAGCACCTATTAACATAGATCACCCTTCTCCTCAAATTGTCTCCCGTAAGAATGGCTTCATTTGCGGCTTCCCACAAAAATAAACCCATCCTAGAAGGAGCTTTAGTCTTCCAAACACTTCCCCAAGGAAAAGTGCCATACCCCGTCGACAGCCTATGGTAGAAGGACTTGACAGAGAATTTTATACTCATTTCTCCTGCCCAAACCACAAAATATTCAGCATTTACATTCAACTTCTATTGTACAGCAACTCAAATAATTGCCCCATAGTGTCTCGTAGTGTGTGAATGGCTGGGAGTATAGATGATTCATCAAACCCTGTAACAACATAACGACGGTTAACAAACCATTATAGCCAACAAAATAGGAGCAGTGGCAATTACATAAAATTTCAATAACAGATTTATGGAGACTGAGTCGAAGGGGATTGGCAGGGCCCACACCAAAGTGGCTCTGTGAAGCATCATCTTGTGATGGATCATTAAATCCAACCTGTGTAAAAAGTCCTTGAGAAACATGAGCCATGTAATCCTGCAATGGCAGGTTGCTCCTCATTTCTTTGCTATAGGAGATTTATGGGAACAACAGCTCTAATAGCTCTCCTAGGCCTTTTCATGGCTTTGGTTGCGAAAGAATTTTCCTTTTCACGGGTTTGTGCAAGCTGGTGTTGGTGATTCTTGTCTACATTGCAGATTGGTGTTGTGGCGGTATTGGTAGTAGAGATACTTGGTGCCACCTTACATCGGTGGGTCCGAAACCGTTCTTTGTGTGGCATGTGTGTCAAAAGCTGGAAGAATACAAAGTAGGAGATTATGATGAAACCCAAGCTTCAATGCCTAAAAAACTCTCCTCACCAGTCACCATGTCATACCCACCGTCTTCTCTATACCCCTTCACCCCTAACAATTCTTACCTCACCTAACCAACTAGACGTCACTCTTTGTCTTTTTATTTAACCATTTCTATCCTATTCAATTCTAAACTACTAATCACTTGTTGAACCACTTCCTTTCTTATTCTCTATTTCTTTTATCAATTTCACTCTCAAAACCAGAGCATCTTAAAAGGTCTGCAGCAGCCTTCACATCTTCGGTTGATGGATCAAGCTTTGTTGGCTTAAAGTCAAATGGCACGTAAACTGTTTCAGTCGAAAAACTCGGCTTCATGGAGCAAAAAGTCTGCCTCAAATAGTTTTAAAATTAACTGCATGAAGGTAATATATATGTTTCAAACATTGGAATTTTTATGTGCTTAATATATTATTACTATGGAGCATTGAAATATGTTTTTTTTTTTAGATGTCTGAGCTGGTCTAATTTTCTTTCAGGGATGAAGTCACAATACAATTACAATCCACATATGAGGTTAAATTTGAGCAAATGAAAAATGATTTCCAGTTGCAATTTCAAGAGATGCTCAATTCGAGGACTTAGAGGCTCCGAGCATCGTCCACAAGTTCCTATGTAGTTTAAAGTATGACAATTTGACAATTCTATATAGTTTAACAGTATAACAGTTTAGTATGACAGTTTGTCAATTCATTTTGAATGTAATGTTTGAAGCTTTGTTGACTTTAATTGTTTGATTTAAGGTATTTTAAGTGAAATGTTCAATCAGGTACTATTGAGAAATATTTATAGACATAATATTAGTAATATTTTATTTTCAGAAAATAATCTTCTACAACAGAATTTTTCGTTGCGAGTTTTTTCTTTTTAAAAAAAATTTAGTTACAAACCAACAACGGACTTTTGCAATAGAAACATTAGGTTACATACTTGAAACTGAAAAATTCAGTTGCTAGTTTAGTTTCATGTGTAACAAATTTGAAACCGAAAAACCAGTTGCAAATTAAGTTGAATACTTGAAACAGAAAAATTCAGTTGCTATTTTAGTTCTATATGTAACAAATTTGAAACAGAAAAACCTGTTGCAAATTAGGTTGCCTACTTGAAACCGAAAAATTCAGTTGCTAGTTCGGTTCTATGTGTAACAAATTTGAAGCAGTAAAAATCGTTGCAAATTAGGTTGCTTACTAAAAGCGAAAACTTCGATTGCTAGTTTAGTTATATGTGTAACAAATTTGAAGCAGAAAAAACCGCTTGCAAATTAGAAAGCAAATAAATCGGTTGTTGTTTGCAACGGATATAAAAAATGTCTAGGAAACACATCGCAACCGAAACTACAACTATTTTTTTCAGTTGCAAGGTTTTTGCAACCACAAGAAAGTGGTTGCACAATTTTGGGACGAGGCTTATTGCTACGAACTTTGTTACTGACATTTTCCGTTGCAAACATCAATTTGAAACCGATTTTCCTGAATTGCAACCGAAAAATCTGTTTCAGTTGCCCTGTTTTTTTGTAGTGAAAAACTTCGTGTCCCGACAATGGAACCAACTGTTGTTGCAAAAAATGTCCACAAGCAGGTTGCTGGACTTTGGATGTAGAATATCCGGGCTTTTGAGATCACATTTGGGCTAACAATCGGTCAATCAAAATAGAAACACTTGGGTGAATGCAAGGAAGCTCCATGCAAGAACACTACAACGTATGAATTTGTATATAACTCTTTTGAGTATACAAATTGACAGAGTTTTAGCTCTCAAAATTGTACATACCTTGTAAGGTGTTGAAATGGGGCTTATATGGCCAAGGGTAAGTAACTACTGAACAAAAGGCTTTGATTGCCGAGTTAATGGCTTTAACTACCTCGTAAATGGCCTTAACTGCCGAGCATGTTGAGCCATTCACGAGGCGACACTTGGTCCACGTTTGGGACTTGGGGGGCGGATTCCACATTGCTGGTTTCCCGCATTGCCGACTCGTTAGACTTTTACCTGAGTAGGTTAGCATGCTCGTTGAGTGGTGGGCATGCTCGCTGAGTAATGGTCAATGCTCACCGAGGAAGGGCATGCTTGCTGAGTAGTTGGCTTGCACGTCGAGGAAGTAGATGCTCGATCCCTATGTAGTGGGCATGCTTCCCCCGGTTGGAACTCTATGGTTGCTGCATACTTGGAACTTGTGGACGAGGATGATGCTCGCTTTGATGAATCCCCAACCCAAGGTGTAACCCCTTGGTTGTTACCTTGTCTTGATTGCGTTCCCCGCACGGGCACGTGCCCCATACGTGGTGATGAATTTTGGCCTACCAGCTAAGTGGCCCCCTGCTCCTTATCTGGCGATCATTCTTACTCGGTGGGAGGAACATACTGTTTTGAGGTCGCACGGGAGCCTTGGCGCAATGTGACATGCTAGCTAAGCATGCCCGCCATATGTTGATATCTGTTGGAGTGAAAACCATCTAGTTGCTAACCGCATATGGTATGTTCGCGTGCTCAGCATGTGTGATCTTCTTTGGGCTAGGCAGCTCAGGGAGTAATGCATTTTTTTAGATTTAAAATTAAATATGAGACAAATTTTAATTTTCTGGATTATTGAAACAATTATTCATTATTTTTGGGCTAAATTACAATTCCCCCCCTAAGGAATCCACCTAATCTCATATTGCATCCCAACCTAAGGTTTAACCCATAATGGTATCTGACGTTACATTTTTTCCCATTTTCCACCCTACCTGCAACGGCCGTTAGAAAGTTAATGAAAAGTTAACACATGGATCCGACAAGCAGAGTATTTGCGTCATTTGTATTGGGGGTGTAAAATGATATTTTGTAGAATGGGATGAATAGTTGTAAATATTTAGAAATGAGGAGATTCGATTAAAAAGGAATAACACTAACCTTGAAGCTAGTCGTCTCTCTGTGTCGCCCTCTCCTCTCTACAATCGTTTATGTTCCCGAACTAAGTGTGAATGGATTAGGATGGATGAGTCTATCCTTTGGTCGGTTCTTGAGAGTGGCTTGCTATACTTTTCTTTTTCTGCTCGATATTGTTATCGTGACCTGTACGTGAGGGTCTCACGTGCCTTGCTCGTGACCGAGTTTGGGCCGGGCACATCAACCGTATTTTTTTTATTGAAAACATATCTTAAATATCAAATGGTTAATTAAATTATGAAATTATAACAAAATTCCACGTTGCACGACTAGGAAAATGACCAAAATAATCCTCATGCGATAGACATGTCATTTTCCATTAATGTTATTAATGTCTATGGAGACAATGAAACACAATTTAGTGGTAAGACGCTTTACCTATACCTAATACGTGGTTGGGTCGAGTCATCAAGGGGGTAAGTGGGGAACCACTACTAACCCTCTTAAAATAAAAAAAAATTAACGCCCATGGACGGGAAGGGGTAAAATGAGACAAATAGCAAAATTGTGTATGAAATTATGACACTTTGTAGGTTGGAGTGTACGGTGAGATTTAATAAATTCTTCAGGGTGCTAATCTTATTTTGGCTCTATAAAAATTAAGCCAAAATATAAATATCCCCTCAAAATATCAACCAAATCTCACTTTAATTTTTTATAATTAAAATTAAAAGGAGCCACCGATTAAAGCTGATAATGTGCTATAGCATTCAAGTGGGCGGGGGAAGGCAACTTGGGCAAATGAAATTTCAATAGTCTAATACATGGGAGAAAAAAACATGAACATATATGTATGTCTATATATAATTTCATTAATTCTCGTGAATAATATGCTTTAATGTCTCATATTGGACAATTTTGAGAAACATAAATAGGTTTTTTCTCCGTATATATGAACTTATTTTTCTTTTTTTATGATGATCATTAACTTGTATTGAGTATAAAAAAAATATGTTTTAGAGTTTTAATAAATATGAATTATAAATTAATGTACTAAAAATAAATAAATAAAAATTAGATATTCATATAATACAAATATTTTTTTGGGAAAGAAAAAATAAGCGAGCCAATGAATATTTTTTTTTCTAAAAAAAGTAATTAAAAAATTTGATAGAAAAAATAACCAACCAAAAAGACAAATGTGTAGGATAAGTTGCAATACAACAACAAAAGTTACACATTCTAAATGAAGTATAACAAAACACGAAACAAGCTAAACACAAACAATACAATTTATAAGTCTAAAAACTATGTGAAGATAATAAAAACACAAAAAGAACTCAACAAATTAATGTAAACAAAAAAATGAAGGCAAAGCACTTTAAGAAAAATCATGAACAACACGCGTGTACCTAACTAATCCAGTAAAAAAGAGCGAATATAATGCTAAAAACTCAAATTACCTCCTTTAGGATGTGCACAATGGATGTCTTCGCCTTGCTTTTGACACTGGTCTTCGTAGTGACAAGTGGAACAATTCTCTGATAAATTCACTCGAAGAGTGAATTCAGGAGATAAGATTGAAAACAAGGCACTATAGTTTGCATCGGCAGGAAGACTGGCTAGTTCTATCGGTGGTAACTGAACAAGTGAACAGTGGTTTGGAATATTGGCGAGATGATCTGAAACATTTACTGGATATTTGTAGTACAGAATGTGGTCTTTGCAGTCTCTGTAGCGATGATACGAGGCATTAAAGTGTGTATCAATATCAGTCAAAATGGTGGCTTCAGGACTGTTGTTGCATTTGTATAAATTGAGAATAGGGGAGATTGAATAGGCAATGGACCGAGATTTGGGAAAACTTAAATTGTTTAAAGCATCGCAACTTTTATTCTGTAATCTATTTTGGAAAACGTCGTCACGAATAACTATCTCTCTATCATAAAATCTATCATAAAATCGCCGGTCTTTTGCTCGTATTAAGTTGTACCGTCGAGAATCCCCACGTAGCTGGATTTTTGGAACTTGTTCATTGCAATCCAACCTAACAAAACCGCATCGTGAGACGTTATTGTAGTAAGGGAAGCTGAAAGAACCGAGATGATCGTTGCAATAAAAGTCTTGGCAAGTAGGGAAGGAGGTGTTTTCTAGAGCAGCAGCACAGTGAAAAAGAGAGAGAAGTGGAAAAGCCACAGCCAAGATGAAGGCAAGACCCATCTCTCAAAGTTTCTCAACCTTCAAACTGTGGGGATTTCTATATATATATATATATATATATATATAAACAGGGTAGTCTATATAGGGAAAAATTCCGCCAAAATTTTATTTCCCAAAATAGAAACTCTTATATATTAACAAGAAACAATTAATGCAATCTTTAATTAAATAATTCAAAAACTTCTTGGAACTTCCATCATGAATTATCATAATTTGCACAGTTTTCTAATTCTCGATTGTGTCAAACGGAAATGAATCAACACATTATAAATGATGATTAATTATTATAGATTAGTTCACAATCATCGTTTCCTTCTTCGTATATGATCAGCTACCTGCAAGAAAGATGAACCCATCAAATATTGTTCGACATTTATTTCACAGTCTCCTTCCTCACCTAAATAGTGATTCTTCATAACATGAACCCATCAAATATTGAAATATTATACTAAAAAAATCAAGTAAATCAAGAAATACCCAAAATTTGAGATGTAAAAAACTATTGACAAATTAGAAGTAATAGGAATAAAAATCACCAGAGAAAATATCTTTCAAAAATTCTAAATGATTAAAACAGTTCGGAGATTTATTCAAAAATAAATAACAAAAATCGATGTATAAAAAATATTAACAAATTCACAATGGATCTAAATGTCAAAAATAGTTTTTTATACAAAAAATTAAACACAGTGTTTTTATGTGATTTCATTATATTTGAATATTCCTCGAAACATTCATCATTTTTTTACAGCAAACTTTATCATTTACAATTGCATCCCTTATAACATTAAATAGTCAAAACTCCTTGAAACACACACCATACTATTAAGCCCCAAATTTTTTTTCTAAAAAATTGACTTTATTTTCTCAGATCTTAAATAAACAAATCTCTAATTTTTAATTAAAAACAAATCAGTTTTTTTAATAGAAAATAGTTGCCTCCAACATTATTTTTTCTTTATTTTTGAAATTTTGTTTTTTTTTTGTTTCGCTTGAGTATAAGTTAATTGAAAAAAATGTATGGCCGTGCGTTTAACGCACGGGTGTAAAACTAGTTGTGATCTAAAAACAAGGCCGCTTATTTCCTATGTCCCCTTTGTGGCATTTTTTTCCTTCAAAACTTCAAACTAAGCTCGTCGATTGATCGGATTCTGATCCGAATTCGTTTTTTTTAGGATGTGGATTGAGTTTATAAATCCGATTACCCGATTGTGATTCGAATCCGAAAATCCGAAAGTTTAGCAAATCGAATTTGATATAAGGTGTTCCAATCCACTACTGATTCGATTCAATTCGATCCGATATAAAAACATAATAATTGTATCATATACATATAAAAAGTTACTTATGTTGTGATTTTAATCATAAATAATTACTATTTCTCTAAATATAATTTTTTATGTGCATTGTAATATCTTACTATCATTGTAATAAATAGTAAAATCAGTGTTCTAAAACTCCCCGCCTAGCTCCGCTTAGGCTCCGCCTAGGCGCTAGGCCCCCTGTTTACCGCCGCGACTTTCTTAATCGCCGCCTAATCGACCAAGTCGGCGTCTACGCCAAACCTCGCCGACCTTAATTTATTTTTATAGCTTTGATTTTGTGGCATGCGGTGACCAGAGAAGGAAGGGGGGCGAACTGGAGAAGGAAGGGAGAGTGGTAATGATGAGACAGAGAGGGAGGTAATGGGGGGCGAACTGGAGTAATATCTTTTTTGTTTTTAGTTCTAAATTTGGCTGGTTTATTGCTTTGATGTTGTTGAGAATTGAGATTAAAGGTAGGTTTGTATATTTTTGTTCATTTTACAAATATAGACAAGTGTTTGATAAAATGAAACATAAAAAAATTAAATTTGTATTCAATGTGTTTGATCTTTGATGTAAATTATTAAAAAAAATGGTAATTATGCCTTAATTCTAGGCCCCGCCTACGCCCCGACTAGTCCCCTAAACGCTAGGCGCTAGTGTGCCGCCTAGCGACCGCCTAACGATTTTTAGAACCTTGAGTAAAATATAAAATAGAAAATCACATAAATTTGAAAAAATATTATAAATTTTAGAATACTTCTTTATATACAATATTCGTCGTTGAACATCTACGATTATTACAACTACCACTAACACATAACAAAATTCGATGTAAATAAAATAACTAATACGTTGATATAAATAAAATAATTAAAAAATTAATACTAACAAATTAGACAAATAATTGTAATTAATGATTATAAGTTTGATATATATATATATATATATATATATATATATATATATATATATATATATATATATATATATAAATTAAATATTTTAACGCAAATATTAAGATTATTATACATATGTTACCTATGAATATTACTGAAGTTTCAACTTTCATTCAACACATGATTAATTTTTCTAGAACATTTGATTCCACTTAAAATTTCATAAGTATAAATATAGTTCAAAGAAACAACATTTCCATTTATGAAAAAAATGATAAAAATTTAAAAAAAAAAGAAGAAAGAAAATTTGGGGCTGACTTATCCATGATTATACTATTTGAACAATTATAATACAAAAGATTTAGATTGACCCGATATGTCTTTGACCCGGTCCATTTTACTTTGAATGATATAAATTACACCACAACAACAATTAAAAGTGAGCAAAATTTTTAGGGTGAAATTCAGATCGATCCCTTTTAAAAAGTTTTCAAGGCATTTTTGGGAGAAAAAACTACGATACCTTTAATAAACCGAACACGTACGCACGCGTAAAGTATTAGTTTATGCATCAATTTTGCTTCACAATGCACAAATCAAATCATAATTGTGCATCAAGATTTTAGGCATCATCGATGTTGCATAGCATTGCACAAAATCAAGTCCAATTGAAGCATCAAAAATCCAATTTGTATATCAGAAACCTAATTTCTGCATTAGACCAATTTATGCATCACGATTCAAATTAATGCATTGTCATGATCAAATTAATGCATCACAATACATAAGTGATCCTTAGCGTGTGTCTGACTCATGATTCACAGTGCAATGCAAAATTGAAAGGAATTATTACAGGTCAGTCCACTTTTATTAATATTTAATCTCTTAAATACCTTTCTTTTCCACCGCATAAATCCACTTTGTTAAAATTCTTCCTTGAATTCCCCCGTCAGTTGAAGACATGGTCTTTTCTCATTACAACGAACTCGTCTCACTCCTCTCCATTTCTATTGTGTTCTTAATTTATTATGTTGAATTGATCGGAACCCTAGATTTGCGCATGTAGAGGAGAGGAAAAGAGTGGAGAGGTCGGGTGGTTTCACCTTGGATTCAATTAATCAACCATCTTAACTTCCTACTCTCTTTTCTTTTCAGCTATCGATATTCAATTTGAGCAATGTCTTCTTCTTCTTTTTCTTCTGTTCTTCTTCTTCTCTTCTCTTCTCCTCCTCCTCCTTTGAAATTCTTCTTCTTCTTTTTCGATGAAATACTTGAATATTAATTTTTCTGTGCGTTTTCCAAACACCAAAAAATGTTTTTCGACATATTTTCAAAAGATTTACCAAATACCTGAAAATGAAATATTTTCATTTTCCAGAAAATATTTTCAAGAATTTATTTTCCGTGAAACAAATAGAGTCTAATTGTTTTCATATTGTATTTATTCATGATTCATCGTATATTTTTTATATTATCCAGTTGACTAAAGATATATAAAAATGTGAAAGGTTTTGAATTATTTTATCTACTTAATGATAATGATAATATCTAGTATCAAAAATCAAGATATTAATGGCTCTTGAACTAAACAAAATTATTGTCATTTTAAAAAAGTTCATTTTGACGAAAACTTTCCAAATGGTGACTTTTCTCTTTATATATATATATATATATATATATATATATATATATATATATATATATATATATATATATATATATATATATATATATATATATATATACATTGATATTATTTATCCAATACTTTTAATGAGTGTCGAATACAAGGCCGGCCATGAGGGTAGGCAAGGAGGGCGACCGCGAAGGGCCCCAATTTTTAATGCCCCAAATTACATCCCATCTGAATCCAATAATTGCTCTCAAAGTTTCTCAACCTTAAACTGTGGGGATTTTGTGATCTAAAATTAAGGCCGCTTGTTTCTTATCTCAACTTTGTGGCATTTCCTTCATGACAACGTAGTTGACTTGTAAAAGTATTTGTATTAGGGGATGACTTCGAAGTTCGAAGTAAGCATGTAAATAAATTAGATTTTAATCCAAATTTGATTTAAATTGAATGTTATTTTTAGGATATGAGTTAAGTTTTTAAAATTTGATCATTCGATTAATTTGAAAGCTTAACAAATCAGATTTGGAATAAGATGTTCTGATCCGTTAGTAGCCTGATCCGATCGAATATAAAAAAGATATCCTATAATTATAAAAGTTACTTATGCTTTTAGTCATTAATTAATCCTTAATATTTCTACTAAATATAAATCTTGTTGGCAGATGAAGTGGACACCACGACAACAAGCTCCCATTTCGTGCCTTATGGTTTGCATAACAAACCTTGTATATTGTTTTGTTTTTTCTAGCATTAATATCAAGAGTATTGCTAGCAAAACAATTATCATTTGTTCGGTTAGAAAATAAATTCATATATTTTTAATCTCAAGTTATTGCAATTACTTGTTGTGAGAACCTCGTTTCGACCCTACCTCATTAATGAAAAATGAGTGGTTTCAAAACTTAAGTAAGTGTAATGCGCTCGGCCTCGTTGTGGACTCTAAAAATTTATGTATATAATCGTCACCTCTATTTTAAGAGTAAACAGGGAAACCAAAAATACCAAAAAGTATGGGTTCGAGGAATAAATTACGAGTTTATTTGGCTCGTGCTCCACACGGGTACAATGTGAGATATATATATATATATTGTAAAAATAATATAACTTTTGAACATTATAATTAGATTTTTAATCTCTTCCATGATTATAATATATATATATATATATATATATTTCTATTGTTACTAATATCAAACGATTTTTTTTACCTAAATACTTTTAAAATTAATATAAGTTTCTAACTAACGTGATATACATATTTTATATTAGTTATAATAATAAAAATCTTTGATCTAAAGACTTTTAAAATTAACATCTAACTTGATAATAATATTAGAAGTCTTTGTGTTAAAAACTTATAAAATCATAATTTATTTTTAAATAATATGAGACACTTATTTAGTTATTTTCGATTTATATTGGTAATGAAAGTTTAAGTATTTTATCTAAAGACTTTTAAAACCAACACTACATTCTAACCATGTAGTATATATATATATATATATATATATATATATATATATATATATATATATAATGACAACAATCATTTTTCCCGCCTAAATTACTTACCATAAATGAAACTCAAATGTGACTTTTCAACTATACATTGGAAGTTGAGACACTTTAATTTGTATGAAATTTGTATTTTTCATATACATTATTGTATATGGATATCTTCAATTTAGAACTATTACTCCTTCTGTTTTCAAATTAAAGTTTTCATTTCCGTTTTCGTCCGTTCTAAAATTATTGTCTTCTTTCAAAACTTTCTCTTTTAAGAAATCACTTTTACCACTTTAATTATTTTTTTTTACTTATTTCAATTATGAGCACTTGTTTAAAGGCCTTAAATGAAATAACAATGACAAAAAAATATATAATAAAGTCAATTAATTTTTTCTTAAACGGTATGCCGCGTCAAAGAAGACGATAATTTGAAAACAGATAGAGAACTAAAATAGTTATATAATCTTATTAAAAATAGTTTTGACGAACAAAAATATTATTAGAACAGCGCATCGTACGAGTATAATAGATTTTGAGGTGGTGTATTGCTTATATATAATAGGTTAAAATTGACAACTTACTTGGCATGGGGCTTAAGAGTGAAGTTGAGATTTTACTGTTGTAACTTTATAAATAGTAGACATTTTAGTGTTTTTCAATGAGTTTTTTTATTTCTTATTTTGGACATAATCATTAGAAAATAATATTCTTCATCAATAATTTTTTTGAAGCCTTTTGAATGAGGTGTATTAAAGTCTTTTGAATTATTTAGTTCGCGAGTTAAAAATAATAGTATGTCTGGATGATTTTTTTGGTGTTTATTTATTTAATTTAATAATCTTATATAAATTGTGTTACAGAAAATGTTGCTTCCCATTAATATAATATTGCAAGTTTTAATCAAAATGTTTCGCATCCTATTTTAGTTCTTCATTTATTGGATATCATGAATGAGACGATATATTATACTATTTTAAAGTAAATTTTATTAAAGATTTTTTTTTAAAACATTACATATTTTTTTCCAACTACTACACAAGTATACGATACAGGGAAGGGAAATTTTTATAACTACTCACCTTTCAAAAGTTCAAGTATCTCGCCCATTGTTGATTCAACAAATCATGTAGAATGTTCAAATCCTACTGCCATTTCGAACAAGAAAAAAGTTTAAATAGATCTCTCTCGCTTATTCAATATAAATTTTTGTTATGTTTGTTCTATCTTTTAATTTTTATTATTAAATAGATTCAAAGTTATTCATATAATATATATATTTTTTCTAGTTTATGATATTATTTTTTTACTAAATAAATAATACCTCATATTTTGGTTAAATGTTTGATTTTTTATAACTTAAAAATATAATAATAAAGATATTATAAAAAATAATGATATTTTATACATTGCAACTTATGATTAGTACTTTACACAAAATATAATTGACTTTCTTAATTAATATTTTTGTTTATATAATAAGTTAAAAGGGAATATATGAATCTTACTTTTAATGTAAGTATGATGTGTATTTTTCTATAATGCAAATGTAAGAGTGAGGAATAATAATAAAAAAACTGACTCAAATCAATGTAAAATGTTGTATTAAACTTTCAATAATAATATTTATTTCTTCGTTTTGCTTGAATATTATTTAATTAAAAAAGACTTTTGTCCGTGCGTTTAACGTACGCGTATAAAACTAGTTAGTAATAATAGTAGTAGCTAAAAGACTTTTTAACCAACATTCATTTCTAAACAATATTAGATACATATTTTCTATTGATAATAACATAAATATGATTTTATTTAATGACTTTTATAACCAATACTCATTTCTAAATAATGTGAGATATAATTCTTTGTAACCAATGTGAGATCCATCATCTAAAAAGTTTTTAAATCAATATCAAACTAATTTGAGATACTTCTCTTCTATTGTTAATAATAGTAGACTTTAAAATCACCATTTGGTAGTAATAGTAGAAGTATATTTATCTTAAAAAAATTTATAACCAATATTTCTTCTATTATATTGATGATAAAACTAAAAGTCTGTTATCTAAAGACTTTTAAAACCAACATCATTTTTTAACCAATGTAGGATATCTCTTTTATTAATAATAATAGTAAAAGTCTTTTATCTAAAATTAAAATCAATATTACTTTCTAACAAATGTGAGATACACATCTTCTATTGGTAATAATGGTAGAACTCTTATATCTAAAGATTTTGGAAATCAACATTTCCCTCTACCAAATGTATGATATATTTATTCTATTGGTAATAATAGTATTTTTAAAACTAACATTAATTTCTAACAAATGTGGGATACATCTATTTTATTGATAATAATAGTATAATAATACTTTGTAACCAATGTGAGATACATGCATTTATTCTTTTTGTAACAAAAAGTCTTTAATTTAAAGACTTTTTAAACTAACATTTATTTTTAAACAATGTGAGATATATTTCTTTTATTGGTAATAAGAGTAGAAGCCTTTAATATAAGACTTTTAAAACTAACACCTTTTTTTAAACAATATAAGATACATCTATTCTATAGTGATAAAAGTAGAAATCTTTTATCAAAATAGTTTCAAAGCTAACATTAATTTATAACCAATGTAAGATACATCTTTCTATTGGTAATATTAGTAGAGATGTATTTCATATTGTTTATAAATTGATTTTGGTTTTAAAAGTCATTATATTAAAAATCTAACATTTTATTACTAATAAAAGAGTTGTATCCCATATTGGTTTGAAAATAATGTTTGTTATAAATTTTTATATATATAAGACTTCTACTATTCACAGTAGAAGAGATTAATAGTAGATATTAATATCTCATTATTGTATTAATTATTAATACATATTATTAATAGGTAATGGTTGAGAAACAATGAGTCACACATGAATGCTTGAGAATAATAATAGTATTATTGTTATTAATAATAATAATAATAATAATAATAATAATAATAATAATAATAATAATAATAATAATAATAATAGCAATAGTAATAGTAATAATAAAAATAACATTGAACAATTCTTATCATCATTATCATAAAAGAAATGAAAAATAAATTTTCATCCAAATGAAAGCTTTTTACATGTTTTCGTAAGTAGACACTTTAAATTTTGGACTTTAAGATATTAAAATATTTATTTTGAGACTTTTAAAATCATTATTCATATTCTAACAATGTGAAATACTTCTTTTCTATTTATATTGATAATACAATTTTAAGAATCTTATCTAAAGAATTTTGAAACAAATATCTCTTTCTAACTATATGATATTCAATTTAGGGGTGTAAGTGGTTCGGTTTGGTTTATGCCAAAACCACAAATCGAACCGCTTCCTGGTGGTTCCAAAAATCTCAAAATGAACTGAACCAAGTAAGACTTGGAACCGAGCCGAGCCGAGCCGAACCACGCGGTTTGGTTTGGTATGGTTCGGTTTTGTGGTTTATATAAATTATTTTTAATGAAATTAACCAACATTAAAAATAACAATAAAAATAAGATTTTAATTTGGAATTAATATCAAAATTAGGAAATAACCTACTAACAACAAATTATCATAAATAAAACAATACAAATTCTAAAATAAACACAAACAATAGAAGAAATAATAGTTCTCCAACAATCAAGATTTTGTTTGGTTTAGAATCTGCATATATATATATATATATTATGAATAGATCAAAGGTTCAAAATACTTAATAAATGTAATATAATATATATTATATAATAAATAAATTTAAATATATAGGGTGGTTTTGTTTGATACCAAAAACCGTGAACCAAACCGCGTGGTTTTCAAATTTTTGAAACCGAAACCGAACTGTCTTCGACCAAAACTGAATGGTTTGGTTCGGTTCGATTCCGTGGTTCGGTAGTTCCGATTTACACTCCTAATATACACCTTTTCTATTGGTAATAATAATATTTTTAAAACCAACACTAATTTCTAACAAATGTGAGATACATTATTCTATAGTAATAATAATAGTATTTTATATAAAATCTTTTGAAATCAACATCTCTTTCTAAACAATGTGGGATACATATCTTCTATTGGTTATAACATAAAAATAATAATAGTAGTAGTATTTTAATTAAAAAGTTTTGAAATCAACATCTTTTTCTAAACAATGTGGGATACATCTATTCTATTGGTTATAACATAAAAATAATAATAGTAGTAGTATTTTAATTAAAGAGTTTTGAAACCAACATTGCTTTTTAAACAATGTGTGATACATCTCTTGCGTGTCTGAGAAGTCAAGAGATGGTTTAATTCAAATTCAAACTGATAGAGGATGAATTAAATTAATCCACTAAGACTTGGTGACTGGACACGTCATGCTTGAACACGTGCAGACAAGGTCTGCCATTGGATGCTGAATGATATCTTTCGGTGAAGCATTGCTGAAGTCTTCCGCTGAATCTGTGAAGCCTATAAAAAACTATTCTATGGCAAAGTTCTATATACAGTTGCCACGCTAATTGATACACAGCCCAATTAGCCACTAATGTATAAAACCTAATGTAATGTATGCACAAATGTAAATCAAAATACAAATGAGAAACAACAATCTTCTCCTATTTGCATCTGGTCATCATTACTTATAAGTGAGGGCTATAAACAACTATATGATAGATAATAGCATGTCAGAAAGTATTTTAGTCTTATAACGGTAGACATTCCTCTATCAAACAGAAGAATACCTCAAGTGTAAAAATCTAATCTAAGTGCTTACAACAGAAGAGATGAAAAGAATAGCACACAGATTAGTAGTAAACAGTTCAAATAAGGATTTAAACTGGGTGTTTAAATTCTAAGCAGATATGAATTGAAATAAGCAAAAATTTTAAACAGTAGACAATTTTTTAAAAGATAATAATCTTCTATATTCAAACGAGAAGTTTAATGTTACAGAGTTTTCAAAACCTAAGATAGATACAAAGGTTAAGGGAGAAAAAGATACAAAACTACCACGGTCTTTTCCCTTTGCCTTTGTCTGCTGCTTGTTTTTCTCCTCTGCCGTTCAAGTTCTTTGGCTCTTCTGACGTATTCATCATCGGCAGAGGTAGGAGGTCTGGTGGAGCGAGAACGGTAGTCCAGTTCTTCACGTAGACGGTTGTTCTCGTCCATTAGAGTCATGTTGATAGACCTTAGTTGTCTCTCCTCCGTGATGGCCAGATCACGATCACGCTCAGCATAGATCACATCGTGAGACGTATTGAGAGCCATGTTTCTGAGCTCCAGAATATGAGGGCGGTTATGGTCGAGATGGAGAGTGATGCTGTGGAAGAGCTGGTAGAACAGAGTCGAGCACAGCCTGACGCATTCCTTGCGTTGAGCTTCCACGTTGATTTTGATGTCGGTGGATTCGTGCTTCATCAGTCCAAACCTTGTCCACACATCATCTTGAAATTGGCGAATGAGGGCATCATTTCTTTCAGTTGCCTTGGACGTGGTAGTGGCAAGTTCAACGGCAGCTGTAGAGATGCTGGTAAGCTCTCCCAGTCTGTTGTAAATTGCGTCCAGGCGTGTCAAAATCTCAAAGTTGGCCGGTTGAGATGGAGAAGGGTCCAGGCCATTGTGGATATGCTCACTGCTGGCAGAAGAGGTGGCATCGGTAGTGGTGACGGGTCGGAAGGGCTGCTGGAGAGGTGGAGTGGCTGAGTCGGTTGAGGTTGAGTCGCGAGAAGGGAAGGTATGGGTAGAAGAGGAGTTGGTTTTAGGGGGAGAGGGAGGAGGTGTTGGTGGATGGTCCAGTTCAATGTCAGTGTTGGAGTTGTCACTGAGCATTGAAGGTTCTGGTAGAGGGTCGGTAGAGAACTAGAATGAGTGGGCATGGTAGAAAAGGGATTTGGGTTTCATTGGGGTATGTTGGGAAGAAGGTTGGGGGAAGAGATCTGCTAACGATGAGAGTTCAAATAAGAACTTCGAGGCAGCAGAGTATAAGGGTTTAATGGGAGTGGTTTGGGTTCGTTCGGATGGTGTAGTTTGGTTGGTTGGGTTACGAGAGGGTGAAGCAGGGGTAGATGGGTTTGGTGAATAGTTGAAGGGTAAAGGAGGAGGTGGAGAGGGTGTTCTGGTAGGCTCCTCCTGATTTTGTGTCTCCTCCTGAGGGATAGACTCCTCCAGAGGGGTTGATTCCCTCTAAGTAGATGACTTAGTGGGATGGGGTTGACAAGCGGTAGAAGGTTGTGTGCCAGCAGACTTCCTTTTCTGCCTCAGCAAATGAATAGGGGGTTCATCTGCTTCATCGACAGAGGTAGCAATGTCTGCTGGTGGCTGGGTCGGAAGAGCTTTACGTAGTCGCCTACGTTTAGGTTTTGGTGAAGGTAAGGGTTGGTCAGAAGAGGGTTTACGTTTAGGTTGAGGGGAGGGCTTTGGAGTGTAGGTTGGTGGTTCAGGTTGAGATGGATGGGGTGATGAAGACATACCAGCAGCGGCAGAGCTACCGATGACTTGTCACGCCACGTCTCCGACCTTCTTCTCGTATCCATCTTCGGCCTCTTCTTCCGGCCTTTCCTTCTTTGCCTTAGCTGCTTCCTTCTTCTTCTTCAACAGCTGCTCAGACTCTTCAGCCAGATCATTTGCTTATTGGTGAATGTCTCGAGCAATGCTAGTTATTTTCAATTTTTCCCCTCCATGTTGAAAGCGTGCGACCATTGGCAAAGGCTTGGCAACTTTGGCAACTTTGTCAAGAGAGATATTGGGAAGTCCTCGTTCTTTGCTTCGCTTGTTCTCATAGTCGGCATACTTGAAGAAGGTGGCCGTCATCTTTGTCCTTGCTCATGGCAATGAGCTCATCTTTTAACGGAAGAGTTGATTTTAGAAGGACATTGATGAGCGCCTCGTAGAAGGAATGTTGCCTCATCTCGTTGTAGATGATAGTGCCGTAGTTGAGTTGAGTCTGTAGGAAGATGGCACTAGTGAGATTGAGTTGCTGAGTGGTGAACATGTCGTGGGCCCCGTTATTGAATAGAAGACCCTTGTCAAGCAGATGACTTGTTCAGTAAACATCCAAAGGGAAGAGGTTCCTCAACATTTTTCCTTGAGGTTCCCTTGGAGTATTAATTCCCCTCATTGCTTCCCAGGCGTGGTCAGCCTCAGCAATGGATAACTCAAAATCTCCACCATAGCGAACTCCAATGATTTTGGAAATCATTTTGGCAGAGACGGAGATAGGTCGTCCTCGAATCCATCCACTCATTGCAGACGGCGTCTTGGGGTTAACGACCATTCTCTGATAGAATTCCTCAGCGAGGAGGATACTGTAGTCGTCGTCGTGTAGGCAAAAGAGTGGTAGAATCCCCGACTCGTTCATATCTTCGCAAGCTTTGACTCCGACGGTGAATGTACAGACAGTTTTGAGGTCTATGCACATGCCGGGTAGATACAGCTTCGGGTCCAGGGCCACAATGACGTCGTGAGGGAGAGGAAATGAAGGGTATCCTGGTAGGTTGATGTTCAGACCAGGTGGGATGACCTTCTCGGGGTCAAACTCCTTCCTGTTATCGCTCTTGGACTTTGTAGAAGATTTCACCTACAAAAACGAATTTAGAAATCAGGGCTTTTGACCTTACAGAACAAACAATCAATGATTTCATTTTTTTTTGAAAATAAATTGAAATTTTAGATGAAGATTTTGAAACCCTTGAATGTCTGGATAGATAAAATAGAGAAACAATAACAGAAGATTTCTCAGAAAGAATGAATATTCAAAATACAGAGAAAACTATTAGTTTCAAGGTTTTCAGATGAACGACAATGGCAGAAACCATCTAGATACACAAAGCGTCCTTTCGGAGTCCAAAAAAATAACTCAAAAGAGGAAATACTAAGCATAAATTTGTGGATAGTAAACCAGAGAGTAATGAAGAACTTACCATTGTCGGTGTAGGGAAGAAGAAGTAGTTTATAGATGAAGAGAGAGAGAGGGAGCAGTTGCAGAGAGAAAGGGAGGGTTTGAGTAGAGAGATAAATATTAGAGAGAGAGAGAGAGAGGTTTCGTAAAGTTTTGGAAAGGGCGGTTCAGAGTCTATTTAAAGGAGAGAAAATATCTTTTGAGCGAAAAGTTGTAACTTATGATATTTTCAAAGTTATTAAGATAAAAATGACTTTTAGCCCCTTTTCCATTTTAGAAACCTTTCCCGTTTTAATAGACTAAATAGTTGAAGTACTAACCTGGTGAAAGCGAAGAGCTTAAGTCTGCCGTTAGAAGGCAAATAAAGTATGCCGGTTAGTAGAAGTTTAAGTCTACCGGTATGAAAGAAAAATTGAAAAATTGAAATTAAGCAATAGGATCAATCATACCAAGATTTCTCCTTAAGTAAACAAACCTGGTTGTAACCAGTGGTTTGGGGAGAATTTCTGCGAATTGATGTTCAGTTGGAACAGATTCCTGACTGATGATACCTTTTTCCACATGATCTTTGAGGAAGTGATAACGGATATCAATGTGCTTTGTCTTTGAGTGCATCACTGGATTCTTTGAGACTGAAATTGCAGAAGTGTTGTCACACATGATTGGACAATTGGCAGTCTTGATGTTGTAGTCCACTAGTTGCTGCTTCATCCATAGTAGTTAAGAGCAACAGCTGCTGGCAGCAATATATTCTGCCTCTATGGTTGAGTTTGCAACTGATCCTTGCTTCTTGCATGACCATGAAACAAGTTTATTTCCAAGAAATTGACAATTTCCACTGGTGCTTCTTCTGCTCACTTTGCAGGCTGTATAATCTGCATCTGAGTACCCAACTAGATCGAAGTTGTTGTGTTTTGAATACCAGATACCTAGATTTGTAGTTGTTGAAACATATTTGATGATACGTTTAGCAGCAAGCAAATGTGATTCCTTTGGATCTGCCTGAAATCTAGCACAAACACAAACAGCAAACATAATATCAGGTCTATTGGCAGTAAGGTAAAGAAGTGAACCTATGATTCCTCGGTACTTGGTCACGTTCTCTTGCTTTCCCTTTTCATATTTGTCAAGATGGCAGTCGGTAGACATTGGAGTCTCGAATCCTTTTGCTGAATCAAGACAAAATTTCTTGATAAGTTCCTTTGCATATTTGGTTTGGCTGATGAAGATCCCGTCGGAAGACTGTTGAATCTGCAGTCCTAGAAAGTAGGTGAGCTCTCCCATCATGCTAATCTCGAACTTGCTTTGCATCAACTTCTCGAATCTTTTGCACAGGCTTTGGTTTGTTGATCCAAAGATGATTTCGTCCACGTAGATTTGTACCAGAAGAGAATGACCTTTGTGCTTGAAGATAAACAGATTTGTGTCTATTCTTCCTCCCACAAATCCTTATTCAATTAAGAACTTGGATAGAGTTTCATACCAAGCTCTGGGAGCTTGTTTCAGGTCGTAGAGTGCTTTCTTGAGTCGGTAGACATGATCCTGCTTGTCTTGGATGACAAAACATGGAGGTTGTTCAACGTATACCGTTTCTTGAAGATCACCATTGAGAAAGGCACTCTTCACATCCATCTGATAAACTTTGAAGTCCATGAACGAAGCATAGGCTAGGAAGAGTCTGATTGCCTCTAATCTAGCAACAGGAGCAAATGTTTCACCGAAGTCAATTCCTTCTTCATATCGGTAGCCTTGAGCAACCAATCTAGCTTTGTTTCTGGTGACGTTTCCATCTTCATCTCTCTTGTTTCTGAATACCCACTTGGTACCTATAACTGGATGGCCAGTAGGTCTTTGAACTAAGCTCCACACTTTGTATCTTTCATACTGGTTCAACTCTTCTTGCATAGCTTTAATCCAGTAATGGTCTTCGATAGCTTCATCAATCTTCTTTGGCTCGATTTCAGACACGAATGCAAATGCAAACATAGTCTCATTTCGAACTCTATTCCTCGTACGAACTCCTGAATTGAGATCATCAATGATTTGAGAGATGGAGTGATCTTTTGTTTCAATAACAGCTGGAGGAAGATCACTTCTGGTGAGTTCTTCCCTTAACGAATCTGGAGAAGGTAGAGAAGGAGATTCACCAAAATCAGGTTCAGAAGAGATAGGGTCTTCAAAACCTTCATTTTCTGGTGAACAAGAAGGGTGAGTGATCTGCAAAGGTGTTTGGGGTAAAATAGAAGAGATGGGTTCAGGGTCAACAGAAGAGTTGGAGCTGGCACCAGCAGAGTTGAAGTCTGTAGGTGCAGGGTTAGCAGAACTGGAAGGGTCTGCAGTTGGAGGATTCTGAGGTGAAGTAGAAGTATAAGAGTTATTTGTACTTATCTCAACATCATCAGAATCATCCGTGACATTCGGAGCCTTTCGAGGCTCTAATAAATCATATTCATCAAAAGTAACTTGCACAGATTCTAAGATTTTCAAAGAGGTTTTATTAAATATGCGAAATGCTTTTGAATGTTTGGAATAGCCCATAAAAATTCCTTCGTCTGATTTTGAATCAAATTTACCTCTATATTCTTTTCCATTATATAGAATAAAACATTTACAGCCGAAGATTTTGAAAAATCCTATGTTTGGGGCTCTTCCTCTCCATATTTCATATGGAGTTTTGTTATGAAACTTGTTTACCAGGGATCTATTCTGGGTAAAACATGCAGAGTTGACGGCTTCTGCCCTGAAGTACTTTGGAATTTTTTCTTCTGCCAGCATAGTTCTTGCTGCTTCAATGAGTGTTCTGTTCTTCCGTTCAGCTACACCATTTTGTTGAAGAGTTCCCGCAGAAGAGAAGTTGTGGCCGATCCCGTGGTCATCACAATATCTTTCAACACCGTTGTTCTTGAATTCGGTGCCGTTGTCTGATCTGATGTCACTAATGTCTTCAAGATTTTGGGTTTGAAGTCTTCTGAAAAGAGCGGTGACCAGATCATATGTCTCATCTTTTGAAGTCATAGTTTCGATCCAGGTGAACCTAGAGTAGTCATCAACTACTACAAGCGTGTACTTGTCTCCGGAGATACTGACTGTAGTGATTGGTCCAAAAAGATCCATATGTAGAAGTTGAAGAGGTCTGGTCGTTGACATGACATACTTTCTTTTGAAGGAGGATCGACTTGGAAGGTTTTCCTAATTGGCAAGCTTTGCAACTTCTGTCATGGTCGGCAGACACCATAGGTAGACCTTTGACAAGCCCATCTTTGGAGAGCTTGGAGAGGTACTTGAAGTTGAGGTGATCACTGAGACGTTTGTGCCAAAGCCAATTGTTGTCACGAATGTTGTTTGCAACTAGGCAAAGGCAGGAGGATCTCCCTAGAAGATTTAAGTCCACGACATAGACGTTTCCTTGTCTATTGCCGGTCAGTATTGTTGAGCAGGATTCATGATCTTTGATGAGACATTGGTTGGAGGAGAATTCACAGATGAGTCCTTTGTCGTAGAATTGGGTTATGCTGAGAAGATTATGCTTCATTCACTAGAGAGACTTTGTTGATTGAGAGACTTCCTCTCGTGATTGAGCCATACCCAACTATTTTCCCTCTTGCATTGTCGCCGAAAATCACCATAGGACCTTTGGCTTCAGCTATATCTGTGAGTAGACTTCTATTCCATGTCATGTGTCTTGAACAACCAGTATCAAGGTACCAGATGTCCTTATCTTCTGAATCTATAGCCATGAAGCAGACCTAAAAAAGATCAAAGAAACAAGGTCCCCTTTATTTTCTTTTGGGTCCTGAGGATTAGCAATCTTTTGGAACCCATACCTGTCTAACCTTGAGAAAACTAGGTCTCTCATATTTTGGTGTGAACCTTAGCAGACATTCTGGGGCCAGATGGCCTAAACAATTACAAGAATGACAAAGATGAAAGTTCTATGGAGGACTATGAGTAGTTTTAGCTGTAGAGTGCTTGTGATTTTCCTTGTTCTTAACAGCAGTCTTAGGTTCAGCTAGCTTGTTGACGGTAGACTTAATTGGTTTCTGTTAAACCTTCCTTGTTTTGTTACCAGCAAACTTAGCCTTGGCAGGAAAGTTGTTAACCTTTTTAGGAGGATTCGGTAGAATACCTTTAAGTTTAATGTCAACAGGTTTAGGTGCCTTACCTATTTCATAGACAATCTTGATAGGAACTGATAGAGGTTTCGTAGGTCTACCGCCAGCAGACTTTGCCTTGGTAGAGCTGTTGTCGGTAGACTTTGATTTCTCTACCGTTCCTTTCTCAAGCTTCTCATTAGAAGCAGTTACTTTGGCTTTCCCTTTCTGAGCCTTGGGGTAAACGTATGGTACACTTGTATACCCAAGTCCATGTTTACCCTTATTTCCGAACGTCTGTTTGGAGAAGGAGATATCATAAGCAGTCTCGGAGGTTTCACCTTTCTCTGTACCAGAAGAGTATGCCGAACTGAGCTCATCAAAATATCCTAAGCCAGATTTATCTTTACTTGTCTTTTGGCTTGAAAGGATTTCTTCAAAGGTATCCTTGGAGCTGTTCCAGGAGTCAATTGTCTTTCGTAAGACAATCTTCTCTAGGTCAAGTCCTTTGATGTGCTCAGTGAAACATTCGACTTTGTCACAAAGGAATTTGTTTTCTCCTTTTAGCTTGATACTTTCCTGTTGATAGCTATTAAGAGTTTGAATCTCAGCTGCCAGCAGAGATTTCTCAGCAGCAAGCTTCTCACAGCTCTTAGTGAGTTTTACATAGGCTACGCTAAAGGAATTGAACTCTTCAAGCATTTCTTGATTGTCTTTGAGTAGTTCTTCCTTACTGAAGTTCTCACAGTTGATCTCACTTTTGTCGAAGGGACTAGGTGAGGCTTCGACTTCATGTTCAGAGTCATAGGTGGGACCTGAATCATGAGCTATTAAACATATGTTAGCTTGATCACAATCATCCTATTCCTCTTCTGAATCAGTCTCAAACCATGTAGCAACCTGTTTTTCTTCTGTCTTCAGCCAGCATACCTTTATGTTTTCGAAATTTCTTATATGGAGGCTTTCGGTATGATTCGAAATGGGCTTTCAGCAGTTTTTCTAAAAGGCTGCTGGTGTGTGTCCTTCCTTCTATATTTTGCAAACTTTTTGAAACGTTTTACGAACATAGCAAATTGTTCGTATGAAAGAAAATCGCTTCTGGAGGAAGTGGAAGGTTTGTTTCAAGCGTGGTCTCTTTCGTACATACGGCAAGGACATGCCTCAACTGCTTGTCCGCAGCTTGATTCACTTCTAAGCCCATAAA
>CM028384.1:97883250-97931181 GCA_013146195.2 Codonopsis lanceolata
GCCAATAATGACCAAGGAAGACCCCCGAGAGGAAGAGGTGGCCAGGCCCCTCAAATTCGGGGGGTAATAAACATGATTCAGGAGGAGCTCCCGTCCAACACTCAGCTCGGGAAACATATATATTCTCATGGTCACAACTCTCCCAAGAATACGGGCAAGTGAGAACAGAGCATATGTTTTTCTCAGAATGAAATGGGCGAGCACTCCATGGCATCCGAGCAACCACTGGTTATTTCTTGCCTAGTCAACAACCGGTGTTCACTGCAGTTTCTTGACCGGAGCATGTAGGACATCATGTACTACTCCCTCGCCTGGGTCGAATTTCCGACACCATGCTCAAGCCATATTTGGGAAAAAGGGTTCACCAATCACCAAAGTGGGCGCTAATGGCACGATCGAGCCGGGAGTTGTTCATGGGCGATGGGCCCAAACACGGATTGAGATGATCACATTCTTAGTGATCGACCTAAAATCGGCATACAACTGCATTTTAGGTGCTCCAGCAATGGCCAAGTTCCAGATGGTCGCCTCCATTCCCCACCAAAAAGCCAAGTTTTACACTGAAAATGGAGTGGGGATCCTCAATAGCAAACCCCGAGCAATGTGGGAGTATGTCCGGGAAACTCAGAGGAAGAAACAGAAACTGATTGTGGACATTCCCGATCAGGCAGATGCAGTCCCAAAACCGATTGCGGACCTTCCCGATCAGACTGCAGTAGCTTCCGCTGAGCAGACCCCAGCGTCTACCTCCATCAATAACATTGAGCTCGGAGAGACATATGAAGCGGCCGAGCCCATGGAAGTAGAGCCTTCCCGAGCAAGCTCTAATAGAGCCTTCCGAGCAAGCTCCGGCCCCAGGCCCTTCTAGACGCAAGGAGAAACGCCCCAAGTCACAAGACATTGAGATGGACACCTTGCAAGTCCGGGACGAGCCCGATATTCAACCAGAGGGCGAGCTGGAAGAGGTCATGATCAATCCAGCCTACCCCGAGCAAAAAATCAAGATCGGGAAGGCCATGCCTCCTGAAGCTCGGGCAGGATTGATCGAACTGTTGAAGAACAGCCTGGACGTGTTCGCCTGGACAGTTGAAGACATGAGGGGCATCAGTGAGAACATTGCCCGCCATGACCTCAACGTTGACCCTGCCTTCCGGCCCATCCAACAACGACCAAGACAGTATTCCCCCGAGAAGAATGTCGCGATCAAAGCAGAGGTCGAGAAACTCCTAAAGGCTGACATCATTGAGGAGATTCAATACCCGACCTGGCTGGCTAATGTGGTGATGGTCAAAAAGGCAAACGATAAATGGCGGATGTGCGACTTCACCAGCTTAAACAAAGCTTGCCCGAAAGATCTATCCATCGCCTCAAGTATTGATGTGCTTGTCGACTCTATAGCCGGATTCGAGATGCTCGCCTCGACGCTGCACTGTGTTACCACCAAAGTCAAAATGAACGAGTGACAAGGCGAAGACGCTTCCGGCAAATGGCGCCTCTATTGTTACAATGATGCCCTTCTGCCGAAAATGCAGAGCCACTTACCAAGCATGGTCAACAATAAGGTTTTCGCCTCAATCGGCGTAAATATGAGGCTTACATAGATGACATGGTCATCAAAACAAAGGGTCAGCGACCATACTCTGACTTGGCCGAGACATTTGCCAACCCGCGCAAGCACAACATGAAGCCGAACCCGAGTAAATGCGCCGGGTCCGAGCAGTGGAAGTTTCTGGATTCATGGTCAACCAAATGCATAGAGGCCAACCCGAGAAGATACAAGCCCCGCCGATATGAAGCGCCCTTATCGCATCAAGCATATCCAACAGCTAAAGCAGAGTCATTGCCTTAAGCCGCTTCATCTTCTGTCACCGAAAATGCCTCCCTTTCTTCAAGTTCTCGCGGCAACAAGGGTTTTGAGTGGAATGCGCATCGTGCCAAGGCCCTCGAGCAGCTCAAGGAATATCTTGGCAAACCACCTCTCCTCGCAGCCCTCGTGTCTGGTGAGCCTTTATTTGTGTATCTAGCTGACCAAACCCGTGCGTCAGCCTGCTTTAGTTGGGAGGAACTAGATGTTCAAAACCTGTACTATGTATCCAAAGCCCTCACCTGCTGAGGGTCGCTATTTTAATGTAGAAAAATTAGCCTACTCTCTTGTCATAGCTGCCCGAAAATTAAGGGCTTATTTTTCTCGCACACATTATAATCATAGTATACAGACGCACCACCGCAAGAAAGTCCTACACAAACTCGATACATCAGTGCATCGCTTCAACCGGTCGATCGAGCTCACAGAGTTCCACATAGACTACTTGCCTAGGCGAGCAATCAAGGAACAAGCGTTGGCCGATTTCTTGGTCGAAACAAGTTTCACCCAGCACGAGGATCCAGAGACCAAGTAGCCGGTGGAGCCCAAGTAAAAACAATTGCCACAACCCCGACCAGCCTACTGTTGGGATCTTTATGTGGATGGGGCAGCGAGCAAAGTCGGGAGCGGAGCTGGCATCCTTCTCGTAGCTCCCGATGAAATCACAGAGTTTGAGCTAGCTCTCCGGTTCAAATTTCCTGCCCCTAACAACGTTGCCGAGTATGAAGCAATGATCGCTGGGCTCGAGCTCGCAACGGACATGGGCGTAGAGGTCGTCACCGTTGCACTCTGATTCACGCCTAGCCAGTGAACCAAGTCCGTGGGGGAATATATGGTACACCACCCTACCTCGGTTAAGCATCGCGAGCTAGTCAAGGAAATCTTGAAAAATTTCAAGTTTTGGGAAATGATCAGGATTGACCGAGCAGACAACATGCGAGCAGACTACTTATCCAAGATCGCTGAGGAAAATCTGGCCTTGCTAAATCCTTCAGTAATGATCGAACACATGGAAACCCTCGCCATCGATAGACCAGTCATTATGGACATCGAGCCAGCGGCCGGATTGATGACTACAAGGATTACATCGAGCGGGGAGTTCTGCCCGCAGACAAGGTCAAGGCCACAACAGTCCGAAGCCAAGCCTGTCGTTACTCGGTAGTTGGGGGAATCTTGTACAAGCGATCTAAGGTTAGACCTATGCCTGCTGTGTACCCCCGCACTAACCGAGGACGTTTTGTATGAGGTACATGAAGGGAATGGCGGCCACCCTGCACAAGAGCTCTAGCAGAAAGGGTCCCGCGAAAGCTGATATTACCGGATTACCCTTAGAAAGGACGCGGAAAAGTATGTTCGTGAATGTGACAAGTGCCAGAGATACGCGGACATACCAAGGCTTCCATCCACAATGCAAACCCCAGTCGTAGCGGCCTGGCCCTTCGACATGTGGGGAATCGATCTGATCGGCCCATTCCCACTGGCACAATACAAGTACAAATACGCTGTAGTCACCATAGACTACTTCACGAAATGGATTGAGGCAAAACCCCTGGCCAAAATTTCAAAGGCAAACGTCATCAAGTTTGTACACCCACTGTGTGGTGCAGTTCGCCTCCCTGCAATGATATCTCGACCATGGTACTCGCCGATAAGTTCACAAATGAATGTGCTCGCTGGGTGTGAAACATTGGCGCCGTCCGTCGCTACCCTCAAGGAAACGGCCAGCAAGTCGCTAACAAACAAGTTTTGCACGCGCTTAAGCGAACTTAGCGGCGAGCAGGAAGTGGGCGTAAGAATTGCAATCACTCGGGCGCCGAACCACTGTTCGAGGACCAACCGGGGAAACTCCATTTGCACTCACCTATGGGTCAGAAGCTATGATTCTGGTGGAAATGACCTTGCCTAGCTACCGTGTTTCACATTACAGCGAGCAGAATAATCAACTTGCTCGGGCCATGGACCTAGACTTGCTTGAAAAAAGGAGGTTGGATGCACAACTCAGAATGGTCAACTATAAACAGAGGGCAAAAGCTCACCATGACAAGAGAGTTCGAGGCGCAGCCTTCTATCTGAGACTTGGTACTGTGAAGATTGAGGTAACAGTCATCTAAGCGTAATGGGGAAGTTGCCTCCTAATTGGGAAGGTCCTTTCCGAGTTACTGATCATAAGAGAGGGCACTTATACACTCCAAACGCCCGAAGGAAACGATCTGAAGCATCCTTGGCATGCAGATCACCTCAAAAAGTATTACCCCTAAGTTAAGGAAACAAACGGGCAAGACCTCAGTCCTGTTGAGGGTCATCGATCATTTATCAATAAAGGCAAGTTGTTGTCGTGTTTATCAGTTCAGAATTTTCAAAGTTATAAATGAATTGTCATTCTGCAATTGTTCGTACTTGTTTGACTAGATTCTGCTCACCGGACGAGCAGACGAGGCCATGCCCGGTCAATAATCCTAATAAACCCTAGTATCTGTGAATTTATCCTCTGTGGGTGAGATGTGGCCATGCCCAGGTTCACGTGCTAGGATGCTCGCCCCAGGCGATAAAGGCCACGCCTACAAAGATAGCGGTTAACTACCTCGGCTTCCTACAGTGACCGAGCAACCCTGTTAACTGTATACCTCAATACCCGGAAGATATACCAACAACTGCTTCGAGCTACCCACATCGAACAAAGGCCATGCCCGGTTGTTGGTTGCCGACTAAGAGCTGGGCCTTGCTCGCTTGGCAATCTTCTGGAAGCTCACCCGCTCTAAGCCTTGGCCAGATCCAAGCATTCATGCCCGGTGTTTGTTCGGGTAACATCTCAGTTTAAATAATAAGATTGCTTTGTTAGTCTTGTTATTTTTATGTTAATAATCATACTTGGTTAAATTTATTTGTACATTTATGCTCGACATAGCACTTGCACTAACAAATGACAGGCGGAACAAGCAAACAAGAAAACAGTTGTTGAGCAAACAAACAGTTAAATCGAAAGCAAATGTAAGAAAAATATGTCAACAAAAAGTGAACTCTATTGTAGTCGGGTTGGAAGTTACAAAAAGGAGACAAAAAATATTGGCGCGCAGGCCGAGCAAGATAAACTAAACCTAGACTAGGGTTGGTCAAGCGCTGGCTCTTGAAGGCATGGAGAAGTCTGCTCTAGAGGGGGTGGAGGAATCTGCTCTGTAGGGAGTGGAGGAGTTTGTGCTGAAGCCCGATACTGATCAGTGTATTGAGCGTTCAAAGCTTTTCGAGCAGCTTCCTGCTCGGCTTTCCTAGCCTCTTCCTCCGCCATCATTCGGGCAGCCTTCTCACTTTCCAAGGTTTCGATCAGAGAACATACATTGTCAGCCGGGGGAGTAGGCGGGACCCAAGGTGAGCGGCCAGCTTTCTCATCAGCCTTCGCAAAGCTTTCAGCTCGTCGTAGGTATAGGGGACCAAGTGGTGGAACTGGCGCGCAGCATCGGAGTATACGTCGGAAACAGCCCACTCGGCCATGGTCTTCATGTCGATCACCCCACGACCAGCGAGCTGTCTAAGGATATGATTGACGCCATGTGCAAAATAGGGCACTATGGCATCGCTCACAGCCTCGTCAAAAGCAGCGGTGTACTTGAAGTCGTCCTCAAAGGCTATGGATTTCTTATAATCCTCCACGGCGGCCTGCTCGGCATCCTTCAGTCTCCGGAACAGCTCCTCCACATGATTCCCATCTTTGACGGCTTCGCATCTTCTTCTTTCCACTTGCAGGCGATCCCTCTGCTTGCTATCGGCCAGATCGGTTTGGGCCTTCCCCAGCCCAGCATGGTTCTTCTTTACTTGGCCGACCAATTCTCTCTTCGCAACAGTTAGGTCACCGTTCTGGGCGACCAACTTCAGATTGCGCTCGAACAGTTCGGCTTCTTTCTTTTTGGCCGCCTCAGTTTTGGTCTCCAGCTCATCAACCAGGAGAGCTACCTGTTCGATTTTCTCCTTCGCCAGGCTCTCGTGAGTCTTACTGTCAGCCTCTGCCTTCTTGCGAGCTGCCTTCTCCTCGTTGTACCTATCATAGAGATTGGCACATGTAGAGGCAATCTGCGAATAGAGGAAAAATAATCAGAAACATAAAATGAGCCAAGGAAGGGACAAATCTCATTGAAAAACTTTACCTCGCTCAGGCAAAGACCCACGTTCCCAACTAGGACGTGGCCGGCTGTATCGCGATCTCGGGAAAGATCATCATGCAGCGCCCTCTCGATGATACCTTTTCCTACCAGGCCGCCCGGGCTTCCCCGAGCATAGAGGTCGATGCCCCCCAATAATGGGGCATCGCCGGAAATTTCTTTCACCAACGCCCGGGCAGCGCTGGTAGTGGAGGGCATCTTGAACCCAGCCTGCCTCCAGGTTGCCGGCCCGACTGGAGCAGGAGCAAGATAGACAGCTGGCTCGGCTAGAACAGGGGCAGGAAGGACAGGGTCAGGACTCGAGCCCCGGTGGCGAACATCCCGAGCAGAAGGAGGGGGGGAAAGGCTCTTCCTCCTTTTTCCTTTCCCCTTAGCGTCTTTGGCGGGAGGCACCACAGAGATGTTGGCACCTGACTGTCTGACAGTATCATCAACGGTCACTATGGCCTCTTTTCGTACGGCCTCCTTGCGCGGGGGGATGATGACCTTGGGCACCGGCGCCTTCTTAGCCGGGCTTGTGACCTTGCCCAAGCCCGACGCTTTCTTAGCCGGGGGACCGAAAGGCACCTTGGGCAGAGCCACGGGATCATTAACCTTCAAATCAACTGCCCGCTGATTGGCTTGCAGTTTCCTTGCCTTCAGTAAAGCCACATTCTTCATCCCTGAAACAAGGAAAACAGAAACAGGGTCAATAACTAATGCTACGAGCAAATTACAGCCAAGATAAAGACAGTGAAATAATCGCGAAAAGCAACCGTCATGATCTTCATAAGGTGGCCGGCAATCTCCGCCCGGACCCAAACGTTGGCACTCAACACATTCCCGCTTAAACATGTTACCGTGGCAGTCACCCCAATAAGGGTGTGGCCTCTCGGGCACGTGGATCAAGAGGGGCTCCACATCAGGGACCTCTGCCCTCATCACACCGGCCAAACATAAGTTGCGCGGGTTACAAACCAGCTCCTTCCAATCAAGAAGAAATTGCTGGCCAACACGCCTCTCGTTCTCTTCTATCACCCCCACGGCGGTTTTCAACGCGGCCAAACGGACAGTCTCTCCCGAGCTGAAGTCTTGTTTTGAAGCCTTGGGGATTTTGACTTCGTCGGAGGCCGTGGGCATAAACGGCCAGCCGACTCGAGATTCAATGAACAAAACTCTCCTATCCCAAGAATCTACCTTCCCGGGAACTTCGGATAGCAGCCTCAAAAAATTGGAGTTGGCTCTCACTCCGATCTTCCCACCGGTGCTCGGGGCAAAAATAAACAGCTTCCGGAGCAAGTACATGTCCGGCTCGGATCCTAGCAGCCTACACGCCACTGTGAAGGCGGTAATGGCCCGGACGGTGTTCAGCATCAAGTCACAGGGAACCGCTTTGGCCTCGAGCAAAAAATCAACCAGAAAAGGCTCCAGTGGGAGACGTAATCCAACTCGGAAGAAGTCGGCAAAAAATAAAAGTTCATTCCCTTGCTCGCGGGAAAGCTTCATATTCGCGGGCACGTCCATCTTGCTCGCCCGGTAATAAGCTGAATCAACCCCAAGGGATGTGAGCCATGCGGTCACTTTGTCCGCCGTATCCAATGTAGCCCAGTGCGCAGCATAGCGGCTTTCATCAGCGTTAATATACCAGTCGGGCTCCTCCTCCTCTTCTTCTTCCTCCTCGATTCTTTCCTCAATGGGAACCGCTACTGGAAGGCCACCTACCCTGGTCAGGAAGCGGGCAATAGGAATTCTATCCTGGCCAGTTGTTTCTTCTTCAGGGGCCACTTCCACCTGAGAGCGGCCAGTTTTCTTGAAACGGCGGGCAAGTGGCAAGTTGTCTGCCTCATCGGCCTCTGAGCCCTCCTCGGCCATTCCTACTTGTTCAATTCCTACTCGCCCAGCTGAGTTTCCTACAACGGCTGTTTGCTGGTCGAGGCCTTGCCCGACAGCGAAGCCATCGGTCACGCTCTCCTCGCCCGAATCTTCCTCGCTTGAGGAATCGATTATGTCAACCACGGGATCCGCTGCGCGCCTTCGAACCGTTGGCCCGGCCACGGATCTGGCTCCCTCCTCGCGTTCAATGCTAATTGAGGGGGACTTTTCGCTGCTAAGCGAGTCATTCCTCCCACCATAGCTGAAAGCCTCGCGGTCATTCTCGGACATGTCAGACATCTACAAAGAGATCGAGGAAGATGGCAATTAGAATTCTGCCCGGGTAACTAATGAAGGAAAAAGGAAAGAAACCCTAAGTCTAGGTCAACCCAAAGAGGCCACGCCCGCCTAGCGAGCAAGACCACGAGTTCTATTCCTCGATCTCTACCTAAGGGCGGTCCTACCCTCTTAAACCCTAATAGAATCATGTAGAGATGAAGAGAGAAAGCAAAAATCCATACAGAGCCCACAGAACTTCATCTAAAGCAAGAAACGAAAGAGCATAACAGAAAAAGGGGGAAGGAATTTACTGTTTTGAGAGATGAAGGTGATTCTCTGCAATACAAGGGACAACTGGAATCGAACCAACACAGAGGTTGCAAGCACTGGAAGCGAATGAACGGTGGAGGACGCTGACCAAGTTCACCGGAGCCTGGAATGCACTGGACACCGAAAATATAAGCTCTCAAAGAAATCCTCTCTCTAAAAACTCAATGGTAGTAAAAAGAGGAAGAGAAGAAGATGGGTTACCTTTTATAGGCTGAGTTTTGGTGGCTGGGGCGGGAAAAAAGAGGCCGAAACGGCGTCTAGATGGGCGGCCCATCATCACCAAGGGCACGTCGCATTAAATGCGCCGCTTAGGTCGTGGTCCCTGCCTCGGCTTCGACGGCGCCACGCGCTTCCACACACGCCGGCACGCCCCAAACAATGAGCTTCCTTGATACGCTTCAGGTTTTCCCCGATGAATTCCTTGTCTACTTGAAAACTCACAAGTGTTGAAGCCCGTGCGAATATCAAATTTGAACGCTCCCCGCTCCGAGCATGAATGCTCGCCAGACAGGAAGCTAGGGGCCACTGATATACCCGGCCCAAACCTGGTCACGAGCAAGGCACGAGTTAGCATCACGTGCCAATCACGAGCACAATGCCTCCGGGGCCCACAGCCCAGCGAGCAAAATGACAGAACCAGCGAGTAGAGAGCAACATAATCCTTATTCAAACCTAGGCGGGCAAAGGCCTTGCCTGTCCGACCAGGGGCCATGACCGGGAACCATACATGCTTAGCAAGGGAATCAGACTTACTTTGCCTCCAAACCTGGTCGAGCACCGGCCTTGCCTGCCCGACCAGGGGCCGATCCTCAGACCTACAACAAGTTCAAGGATCTATACAAATAGAACAGCCGGGCAGAGACCTGCTCGCCCGAGCACATCAAGCGTGAGACGCTGGCAGCTTGCTCTCCAAGGCAAGTCAAAGGTTTCCATGTTAAGGAGGAATACTTACCTAATCTACTCCTATCTCTACGCGGTCAACCGCCTGTTTCGCCTAAAATCAAGGGATTCCCTCCTTGATTATCTCGGCAGTTATGGAAACTGAATCCTAGACGGATTCAATCACCTTGAGGGCCTATAAATACCTCTCCATAATCATCAACAAGGTACACACACTTTCTTGAGCCTCGTTACTCTGTCAATTCATCTTTTGACAACCACTCGATACTTACTCTCACGCCGGAGGGGTTTCGCGAGGCCCTGCCTTGCACTTCCACTCAGGTTTGTTGGTGATCTTAACAGGCTCAAGGAAGACGATTCCAAGCCCAGATATCCTACCCATCTCAAGGACGGCCCAAGCTGTGTTTTTTGCCACATCAACTTCCATTTTAATTGATAGCTCCACTTTCACACATGGGTATCAGGGTATCGTTGAAATACACATACTATCTTAATATTTATAAGTTAATTACGTTTTCATAATTAGGTTAAACATGACACTCTTTTGAGAACAGAGGGAGTATCATATCACAATCAGTTCACTGATAAACAAACTTCCAGCAACTCCAATCTCGAATTCGCAAAAAAGATGAGGTAATCTTGTTTAAAGTAGCACCACACTTGACTTCTACCCCATCCATTACTTTCTGCAGACAATAACTACATTCCCATGTCAAGAGAAACATTTGGGTCTAAATGGTTGTGTTCTATGCTATAATTCTAGTGATCGTTTACTAGAGAGTAGAGATGATCCAAAGCAGCGCTCTGGGAGAATGCATTCGTATGTACTATTGAATGCATTCAAATGTTAACAAATTCGTTTGAGTATACATGTACTATTGGCGCATTCAAACGTGAACAAACTCCTTTCGCAAACACAATATTGACATAGTAGTGTATGCCAATATGCTTCTTTTGTCATGGGAAGGGTTCTTACTAAGGAGAAGTTTTACAGTTATTTGCATTAGACTCACTGTACTAAGTTTGATAACTGTAAAAACTTAGCGCACACACACTTACACTTGCACACAAAGGTAGTTCTGTCAGGATACCTATAACTACAAAAAATGCAGAAAATTAACCACCTAAATCGAGTTAGCCATCTTAATGTCCTAATCAGCTAAGTTGCCACTGTGAGAATGTCAAACGTTGTTGCGAGAACGAGTTCTCTGATCTCAGACTCAAGTCGCCACCTACGTTCTATTTGGAGGCTAGCATAAGAAAGCCTATGCTTTCTGGGTCTAGGGGTTAGATGACAAGATAGGAAGGTTTGCACCCGTCTTACCCGGTCAATATCGATCAGTCTCTATGGAGGTTTCTAATTTAAATCTGTGGTCCTATTTACTCGTACACTAATTCGTTCTAAGGTAAGATGAACACACAGTGTGCCAAGAACATACGCAATTGTTACGACATTGGGTGCAAAGTTGTGTCCAAGCAACAGCTGTGAAACTCCTAGAAAGATGGAAATGCAGCCGTAATAATTGTGCATTCTTGCAATTAAATCTTAGCAAAACGCATATTTTGGGCCAACATTTCAAGATTTTTTTTTTGTTTTTTCCTCCTGGGGGTGCATAGGAAGGGATCGGCGACATTTTGTGAAGTCACCACTCCCCTTAGGGGCTTTTCAAGGGGCTTTTCAAGAATTTGTAATGTGGTCGGCGAAAGTTTACAAATGTTATTATTGTCGTTGCTACACAAAAGTTATGATGGAAGCAAGCCATTTTTTGTACATCGGTTTAATAATGTAATTGTTAGTCTATTTTTTATTAAATTATTTTGCATCGCGGTTCAATAGTGTAACTGTTAGTCTATTTTTGTACTGCGATTCATCAATTTTAATGCATTAAAATTTGCACCGTGGTTTAATAGTGTAATTACTAGTTTATTTTTGAACCGCGATTCATCAATTTTAGTACATTAATTTTTACACCGCAGTTCAATAGTGCATTAATTTTAATTGCTAGTCTAATTTTTGCACCGTTTCGTTGCGAACAATCGTGATTTTCGAATCCAAAGTGTGTTGTCAGAGCTGTTGAAGATGACGATGATATTTTTTGAACAATATTTCAAAAATGGTCTTTTATAGTTGAAAAAAAAAAGGCTTTTAGGGTTAGAAACGTTAAAAAATGGATCAGCCAAAATTTTCCCTTTAAAACTATCAGATCAGTAACGAGTTTAATCACTTGTTAATACTTAATACACATGAACCAACTTAAAAATTACTCGATTCAACCCATTAATTCGGGTTAAACCCGGTTCTTGGGATTTGGGGAATAGAGAAAAGATGCAAAGTTTACGTCGCTCAGGCTTTTGGTACGATTGGTCTCGATGAATCCAAGAACGAACACTGTTCTAGCTAGTGGAAAAGAATCAACCACACCAGTCACCCCCATGAGGCCATATGTTAAGGATACTACTTCAGTTATGCAGCAGCCTCCAGTTAAAGCAAACTCTAAGGGAGTCGAGTGTACAAAAGGAAAAGATAAGAAGGACTGAAAGCATCTTTAAGGGTGTCAAGTGTTTTAGTTATGCTTCTTCAGGGGTAGCGAGTGTACATTGTTCAATCTGTTAGAGAGTTTGTTAGGAGGAGCGTATTCATTTTCTTCTTTTTACGCTATGGTCGCTATGTATAAAATGCAGCTTATGTAATGCAAGAGATATATCAATTGAGTGAGAATCATCTTCTTCAAAATAGAAATTCTATCATTTCCTATTTCTTCAATAACAAAAAAGATTGCACAAATTGTTTCATGGTATCGAGCTAGGTTGATCGATTGTTAGCTTCCTTATTACAATCATTCATTCAATCTATTCGTCGAACTATTCTCTTGTTTCTCCTTCACGATGTCTCTACTGAAGCTACACAAAATTCGAAGGCTGCGAGACGCAGACAACTTCACAATTGAAGAAGATGCTTATGCCTCATCGAAGCTCATGTAACTCTTCCAACTTCACATCCTCTATACCTAAATTCGAGTGACCATCCGGTATGTGCTTAGTCACTCAAGTCTGGTTAATACAAACTACAACAAATGGAAGAGAGCAATGATGATTGCACTTTCATCTAAGCTGAAATTAGGTATTGTTTCTTGGATTAAACAAACAACCTAATTCTCGGTCTAAATACATTTCTCTCGGCAAAGATGCAATGACATGGTTATATCATGGTTATTAAATCTTTGTATCACTGAAATTGGATCAAGTTTGGTCTATTTCAAAATAGCTAAGGAAATATGGGATGATCTAGAAAGTAGGTTTACACAAGGCAATGCATCTAAGGTGTTTCAACTTAAGAAAGAGTTAATGAATCTTCAACAAGGATCATTATCAATTCTGATTATTTTACAAAATTTAGATGCATGGGATGAATTTGAGGAGGTTAGTAATATGCCCAAATGTGAATGTGTATGTTCATGTGATTCACACAAGAAGATGGATGAGTATGATCAAATGAGAAGGTAACACGGTTTTGATTGGACTAAATGAAACCTACTCGGTATACGTAGCTCAATTCGGCTATGACTCCTTTACCAAATATGAGCACAACTATGTCATTGCTAATGCATGATGAAAAAGTGAAAGAATGTTCACTAAGCAATCAAATTATTACGTTGATCACAATGTTTCTCTTGCTCTATTTGCTAAAAATGTCTTGCATCACTGTTAATCATAGCAAGAATCGAATAATCTTTGGTAGAAAAATTGTTTCCAAAGGACATCTATTGTGTGATCATTGTGGAGGAAATGGTCACATTAAGAGTTCATGCTTCTTTCTTAATGGATTTCTGAATGGCATAAGTTGTATGGAGTGAAGCAGACCCTTCAAAAATGCCTAAGAATCGAAGAATAAATGCGGAAGTGTTCGGTCAACACAACTACCATAAACAATGAAGTGAATGATCCTGCTGCTAAGATTGTTTCCTTATCGAGGAATATTACAATCAGTGTTGAGAATGATTAATGATCGAGAAAACTACAAACTCAGATGTTCCTCAAGTAGCTCAAGTTGCGGTGAATCTCACATCACTCCTAGTGTTATAAGTTACGTACATTGTACTTGGATGTCAAGCATAATCAAGAATGGATTATAGATTACGTGCATCGATCATATCACTTCATCATTTCATCTCCTTATTGATCCTATTCCTTTTGTGTCTACTATTCACTTACCTAATGGTCTCACTACCTTTAGTACACACAAAGGATCCATAAAACTCTTCAATGATATAACATTGTTTCATGTTCTTTATGCACCGATTTTTCTCTTAATCGATATCGTTAGTAAACTTGTTACTTCCGTAATTGCAGCTTATCCTTCTTTCCAACATCTTGTCTCTTTCGGGACTTAGTCTCCAAGACCTTGAAGGGGATTGGTAAGGCGGTTGGAGGCCTCTACAAGCTTGAGCTGCATACTCCTCGGTCTACTAGGCTGTTGTGTCTTGTTACGTAAATCTTAAACTGAAACATTATGGCACCATAGATTGGGCCATGTTCCTATGTCAATGTTGAAATACTATCCAATTTCATGTTCTAAATACATTGCAAATACGATGTGTGATGTCGTCATTTAGCTAAACAATGTAGAATTCCCTTTCTGTTAGCACTTCTCATGTTACTACTCCCTTTTCTCTTATTCATTTGTGACATTTGGGGTCCCTATAGACATCATACTTATGATGGTTGTCATTCCTTTTTAACCATAGTTGATGATTTCTCAAGAACCACATGGACCTATTTAATGAATTCTAAAACTCGATTCTTTCCTACATGAAAACATTCCTACAAATGGTGCAAACTCGGTTTCAAACATGTGTTAAAAGCTGTCGAGATCGGACAATGGATCGAGTTTTTAGTGGTGACATGACCTCCCTTCTCTCCTCCCTTGGTATTGTTCAACACGGTTCTGTGTTGAGACTCCTCAACAGAATGGAAGGGTTGAAAGAAAACATAGGCATTTACTTAATGTTGCTAGGGCCTTAAGATTCCAAGCTCATTTGCCTATAAAATTGGGGGTGACTGCATTAGCGACCACTTATCGATCAATAGAACTCCTCGACTATTCTTTCTCATAAAACTCCATATGAAGTATTGTTGCTTCAACCTCCCTCCTATTCTCACCTTAGAGTATTTGGTTGTGCGTGTTTTGCCACCACTATTAAAGGCGAGAGATAAATTTGCTCAAGAGCCTCTAAATGTATTTTTCTAGGTTATCCTGGCGGCAAGAAAGCTTACAAATTATATGACCTTCATACTCACAAAATTTTCTATTCTAGAGATGTTTTCTTCTATGAAGATCAATTCCCTTATGCCTCCTATCCTTATATCACCAATGAATCTCACACTCCCATGTTTACTCCTCTTGATTACGTGTCGATGAACGATTTTCGGCACCAACGATGCATTCCTACTTCATCATCTACATCTGCTTTCTCCTCCACCTTCCCTACTCCTTCTTCTTCTAATTCAGCTCCTTTGCCCTCTTCACCTGTTCCTAATATTACTCCTTCATCCGGGCCGTTAGACAAAAGGTTGTTCCATGCAGTACAAGGATTATACATGTCTTCCTCCTCGGTTTACCACGCCAACTCCTCTATTTCCTATTCTTCTATATCTCCCGCTTATTATTCCTATATCGCAATATTTCGCCTTATCGAACCTACCTCTTATGTGCATGCTCTCAAAGATCCTAACGGGTGAATGCTATGGCTGAATTGCATGCATTAGAACTTAATAACACTTGGCGGTTGACTAATCTCCTGTTGGCAAGAGGCTGTTGGATGTAAATGGGTATTTAGGCTTAAGTATAAGGTGATGGTACCTTGGACAAGTACAAAGCTAGGCTTGTGGCTAAGGGATTTACTCAAGCGAAGGGGAGGATTATTTTGAAACCTTTGCACTGTTGCCAAGATGACAACAAGTGAGATTGTTTCGGCCTTAAACTATTAAAGGTTGGCATATTAGTCGGATGGATGTCACTAATGCTTTCTTGCATGGGGATTTGGATGAGGAAGTATATATGACTCTCCCTCAAGGCTATTCTATTCCTTCTTCCTTTCGATGCTTCTTCTCGGCTGTGGTGTGTAAATTGTTGAAATCTTTATATGGCACGAAACAGGCTCCCGGACAATGGTATACAAAATTTCTGCAGCCTTGGTTGCCTTTGGTTTTGTGGAATCCAAGAGTGATCATACCTTGTTTACTCGACCAAGGATGACTCATTTCTTGCTCTCTAGTCTATGTTGATGATATCCTCATTCTTTGGTTCTAATTCTTACATTATCGTCAAGTTAAGGCTCATTTGCATTCCTCATTCCGGATCAAGGATCTTGGTCCTTTGAAGTTCTTTCTTGGTATTGAAGTGGCTAGGTGCGCTCAAGGGATCTATATTCATCGGAGAAAATATGCTCGAACATTGTTTCGAATGTTGGATATCTGAATGCTAAACCCTCTAAAATTCCTATGAAATGTCATCATTCTCTGCAGATCTTGGTACTCCTATGAAGAATCCTAATTCATATAGAAGACTTATTGGTAGGCTTGTCTATCTATCTATATCTAGACTCGATATATGTTATCTTTGTGCATATTCTTAGCCGTTTACATGCGCTCCTAGAGATCCTCATTGGGAGGTCGCTCTAAAGCGGTTAGATACATCAAGGGATCCATTGGTCAAGGTCTTTTATATTCTCGTGGACGTCCTCTTTCTCTTTACGTGTATTGTGATGCCGTGGGCTTCTTGTCCAACCACTAGAAGGTCTTTATCTTGCTATTGTGTCTTACTTGGTACATCTCTTATATCTTGGAAGGCTAAGAAGCAAGGGGTAGTATCTAAGTCTTCTTGTGAAGTGAATATAGGAGTCTTGCCAATGCCTCATGTGAAGTTGTGTGGTGCTTGCTCTTCTTCATGACTTTGGTGTTCTTACCGGGTTTGGCTCTGTTTCTATTTTACGTGACAATAAATCGCTTTACATCTTGCCTCCAATCTGTGTTTCATGAGAGGACCAAACATATTGAGATAGATTGTCACTTTGTGCGGGATAAGATTGTTCTTTGGTCTCATAGTCCCTCACTTTATTGCCTCTCGGGATCGGTTGGTGATATCTACACTAAGGCCCTTTCCTCCTCTCACTTACGATTCTTGATGTCCAAGCTCAATGTGTTCAATCTGTTTCCACCATTGGGCTTGAGGGGGATGTTAAGGATACTACTTCATTATCGGCGGCCTCCGGTTAAAGACAAGCGACCTCCGGTTAAAGCAAACTCTAAGGGAGTCGAGTGTACAAAAGGAAAAGATAAGAAGGACTGAAAGCATCTTTAAGGGTGTCAAGTGTTTTAGTTATGCTTCTTCAGGGGTAGCGAGTGTACATTGTTCAATCTGTTAGAGAGTTTGTTAGGAGGGCGTACTGTTTTCTTCTTTTACTGCTATGGCGCTATGTATAAAATGCGACTTATGTAATGCAGTAGATATATCAATTGAGTGAGAATCATCTTCTTCAAAATAGAAATTCTATCATTTCTATTTCTTCAATAACAAAACAGTGCACAAATTGTTTCACCATATGAGTCCAAGAGAAAAAAATGCAACGGCAAAAAATTGAAAATTAGGTATTACTCCGTATATTATAGGCTTTTAGTCTTTATTTATTTTTATTTTTTTTTGCATATTTCAAGTTAATTAAAATTTGTTTTTCCTATTGTTGCCCCTTAATTTAACGTATGAGTCTAACGCTCGACAAAAATTGGGTTGCTTGCTACTAAATTTTTGTAGTGACAAGAATAATATATTTAAACTTTTTGTAACCACATTACAAATTTTGAAAATGTTAGGTGATCTAATTATGCGTTTTGCATTAAATCTGCAACATAGCGAAGAGAAGAATCATATAATACTGAAGAGACGAGAAGTGGTCAAAAACACACTTCATTGTAAATTAGGTAAAGAGGAAGTGTCAACCAACAAATACTTCATCGTCCTAAAATTATTGTAATGGTAGACCCAACACATAAATTAAGAAAAAATAATTGATTTGATTATCAATATTTTTTCTTTGAAGGTATTTACCTAGCTTGTATCCTATAAACTAACAAAGTAACCATAGTTACTTTCACCCGATTTTTTTAAAAAGAAAATCTCTATTCACCCATAATAATTGCAATGAAAAAGCCAAGCTGAGCCTCTTACGTCCATATATGGAAAATACACGTTGATAAAAACTTAAGTAAGATGATCTTATAGATATTTTTTGTAGGACGGATCCTTCTTACCCGATCCATTGTATGTTGGTGGGTTGAGCTGTAGAGAGTGTTGCTCCTTCTTACAAATTAAGATTCGTAAGACCGTATTACAGAAGATTTACTCATACATATTTTACTTAAAGAAGTACATATTTCACTAAAGGAAATACAAACTTATCTTAGAGGAGTACGAAATGTGCATGGTTAACTATACACGATATTTGAATATAAAAATATCTTTTAATTTCCTTAAATTATCAATGGCATGAAAATCAATGGGACTCATTATATATTATTTTCTAAGTAAAATGAACATTGTATGCATGCTTGTTAATAAAATAAAACTCTCTAAAAGAGGAGACAAAATTCTTATTTTGAAACATTTCAAAATAAAAGAGTATTCTCCTGTTGGACTTAACAAATCAAGAACAAATAATTGTTGCAATTATTAAAATTTCTTTTAAAGCCATGTATGTGCAACTTGTGCATGTTGGATCAATGTTAAAGTTGTAAGAAAAATAAGGAAAAAATAGTAAAAATGTTTTTGTTAATTTAAAGTTTAACAAATTTTTTTAACAAAAAAAAGAAAAGAATGACAATTATTTAAGTACTGCGAGAATAATATAAAGAAGGAAACATCTTGAAAATAGTAACAAATGACTCCTTCCACTTCTTCAATTAAACTACTCAAAGCCACAACAATTTAAAATAATAATAATAAATGAATTAAAAACTACAAACTATATAAAGTTTAAAAAAAATTACTTACCCGATAAGAGTATTAAGTTCGAGGATAAGAGTATTTACACAGTGATTTTCTTTATTAACACCTTAAAATCATTTTTAGAGTTTTTTACATCACTTGAAACCCACAATGGACATCTTATCAATCACCTATCCCTAAAAAAAAACTAATTCACACCCAAAGTTTTGGGTGCGTATCACACCAGTCTCCATTCATCTCTTTCTTCTTCTCCCCCCAGCCAACTCACTTTGATGATGATTTGCTTTCCCATTTTTCCCATTTCGTTTTTTAATAATTTAGTGTATTTTTTGTACTATTAATTCCCTTTTTATTATTTATAACTTAAAATTATGGGTATATTGATAATATTAAAAAGTGTGGCAAGACTTTATTTAAAGAAAAATAATTGAAATAATAAAAACATATAATATATTTTTCATAAAATATAAAATTAAAAAGTATGAATATTTTATTCTGATTGGAGTAGGAAAATAAAAATAAAAGAGAGAAATATATTGGTAGTTAGATTTGTGATTAAGATGTCATCAATTTAAAGAGTTATATAAAGGGTGCTCATTGGAGCTGAAACTTTTTTAAATGAGCTTTAAAAAGATTTAAGAGATTGTATAAAATGTGTTTTAGAATGCAAAAATTGTGGATTCTCTAATACCCCCAATCTTACATCAGGACTTGAATGTATTTTATATGGTGATCTCTCACAATTATTACGCATCAATACCATCAAGAGACTTTTGAGTCTGCTTGTAGTAGGCTCAATAACCCAAGATGTTGTATGTTTGGTGGACTAATGCGTAAACTACACGTAGCAGATCGACTCTTGGACTCAGGTCGTTACATCGAGATATATGAAAACTTAACTACGTTAAAATATTGTGTGAAATTCGGGCCGGTCCACTTTTTGAAGTTTCTAACCTCTCTAGTTCATTCTTTTTTTCTTCAATCGGAAGAGACCACGTTTGAACGCGAAAAGACTACAATACTCTTAATGAGCAAGAGTCGCGCTACGAATAAAGACATGATGCACTATGGTTCATATATTTATATATCGCGGTGCAAAACTATCAACAACCAGAAAATTATGTGAAACGCAGCATATAAATATGTGAACCGCGGTGTAACATTATGTAAATGTGAAAAGACTGCACTACCCTTAATGAACAAGAACAGTGCTACAAATAAAGACGGGATGCACTCTCGGTTCATATATTTATATATCACGGTGTAAAACTATCAACAACCAGGAAAATTATATGAACCGATGTGTATAAATATGTGAGCTGCGGTGCAACATTAAGTAAACTGCAATGTATAAATGAACAAAATATCAACAGTTAGCATTACAATAAGTAAACTTGTCAGCACATATATCAACAACCACAAATTAATGACAACAACCCTTCTTCTTCCTTATTTCATCTTTAAATATCTAATATAATTCTTTCTTGTTTATCTACCGTTATTTCGTCTCACTCCATATGATTTATTTAAAATTTCAGCTGTTGTTTATCATCAAGTTTTTTCTCAAGCTTTATGATTCTCGGATGCATACAAATCTTATATCAAAAAAGAATCCCCTTCTTTTTTCATCTTTATAAACTTGATGATAAAACTTGAGAAACAATTTGATGATAAACAATCATATGAAGCTGATTTATGAAAATTTATCACAATGAAGATTTACATGGGCATACCATCACAACCAAAGTTACCCATTATTGTTTCAAGATGAATGATTTATTCACTTTGATCTATGCCTAGACTTCGATCTTTTCATGTAGTCTTTTACTGATCTCATCTTAAACAATATTCATAAATTTTCATTTTAATATATTTCTTGGCAGAGTCAATTATTAATTTTGATGTATTTCAATGTATTTTGATATATTTTAATACAAAAATTGAAAGTAAAACATGTATTTTGTATCCGAGTTCACATATGCATTTATCGCGGTTTATCAGTGTTAACATTCATAATTTTTAATACATAAATTGAAGTAAAACATGCATTTTGTATCGCGGTTCACATATTTATATATCACGATTCATCAGTGTTAACATTCATAATTTTAAATACATAAATTAAAATAAACATATATTTTGTATCGCGACACATATATTTATATATTACAATATAAAAATAAAATTTGAAAATAAATTTTATACCGCAATATACAAACCTATATATCACAATTCAAAAGAATACACACATCTCATATTTATTAAGATAGGTTTTACACAACAATATACAAACATATACACCACAATTCAAAAAGAATACAAGTGTCACATATTCATTAGCGTAGTGTTTTGTCTTTTCACGTCAAAAATTTTTTTTTTCAATTAAATTCATTAAAAAATGGACCTGCCCCATTTATTCCTAAAATATTGATTGCCTTTAGGGTGATTTTAACCACACCCCAATATTTTTTTTTTACACCTCATGTACTACATTGTACAACGTAAAATACAACATCTTAATACAGTACATGAGGTGTAAAGAGAGGATATTAGGGCGTGGTTAAAATTACCCTCGCCTTTAATGTCAGTACTCTTGAACTCTCTAGAGTACTTATTTAAGCCGTACTTTTGAATTAAATATCGCCCACAGTATTTTGAAGCTTTGATTAGAGTAGCATCCTGCTAAAGAACTTTCCCACTGTGTAATTTGGGCGGTGTTTTAGCAAGGGTTTTCCCCAAGGCGTCAACATGGTATCTAGCAATCAGGCATCATCATCGTCTCCATCTCCAAATCCTTCAGAATCATCCGAAGACGAGGTTAATTTTAGCATCATAATTCATCTAAAAATTACTCTCTCTCTCTCTCTCTCTATATATATATATATATATATATATATATATATATAATTGTGTGTGCGTGTGCGCGCGTGTGTATTTCTTAATTTACTCCTCGTATTATCGATTGTTTTGAAGCTAAAGGATACATAACTTATAATACTCCAATCCACCTACTATTTTGATATATTTCATTTTAAAAATCTAATTTTAAAAAAATATATATAATCTCCATAATAATTCAACTTTCTCCTCATATTTGCTAGGTGTGTTTAGGAATTTTTCAGAACCGGATGAATCAAAACTGGACCGACCAATTCTGAATTTGGATTTTCATAGAACCGAATATTTGGGTTAGTCTCGATTCTCGAACAAAAAAAATACGTAACTGGAATGAACTAACCCAATTAGTTGTTTATTTATTTATTTATATATATATATATATGTATATATAATTCCTAATTTTCTAGCTATGTGTATGATTTTAACATTTTTAATTGTTGAATATCCTGTTTTTTTAATCTTTTTTTATGGTGTTTTAAGTCTTTAATATTTTATTATATATGCATTAAACAGGTAAAATGTAAAAACCATAGTGTTGGTTTGATCTTGGTTCTTGTCCATCTTGGGTTAGTTCTGGACCGGACCAAATATATTGGTTCTCATGCATATTTGGTTGGTTACAGTTCTAAATTTTTTGAGAACCAGACTATTAAGTTTTCTCTTTTTTTCCAAAACACTTAACCGAATAGGACCAAGCTCACCCCTAAATTATTTGCATTTGACATATTGATTAGTTTCAAATATTTTTGTAATTATGATAAATTTTAATGGTAGTTATATAACCCTTAGTAATTAGTACTCCCTTCGTTCCGGACAAAAGTCCACTATTCTATTTTGGTATGTTTCACTTAAAAGTCCACTTTTAAAAAATTAATGCATTAAAGTATTATTTTATTTTTAATGGACTACTAAAAGCATTATTTTCTTAAAAGTTTGACTTTCAAACGGAGATATTTTGTCCGGAATGGAGGGAGTACATATTAAAAATTATATTTTTCCCATTTTCTAAACATAAAATTGGAAGACATCCTTTTGTTGAAGAACTTGTATCGGAAGAGTTAATACCCTGTACTCCCACCATTCCAAAATAAGTGCCCTTATTTTGTTTTTTTTGGGCGTGTCCGGCATATCAGACACTGAAAATGTATAAGAGTCAGGTTCCTTAAAACATAGATATCGGAGATGTAAAGTAACCAACTTATTTAAAGCTCAAGCTGTTTGAGAGATGCCGAACAATGTAGATTATGTTTTAAGAGAAGGTGAATTTTGTGACTTTATAGAAAAAGAGACGCTCATTTTTTGGACTGAGAGGTAATACTCATTTTTTAAATTGATGGGCTTGCTTGACAAAGTAAGAGTAATGAGTCAAAGACATCTAGGTACATGCTAACATGTATATTTTGTTTTGAAAATTACCATAATGACATTGAAACTTGTGTTATTGAGTCAAAACTTACTATATTTAGGTTCTTAAATTGTGCCGTTACACATGTTAGCCAAACTCTTATGTAGTTACTACGGTTTTAATACTGTAGAATGTAAATGATTGACAGTCGTAATTCATAAGCACAACTATGTTTTTACTTGGCATTGTTGATGTTTACATCATGAATACTTGTTCCAATGTTTTGTTACAGATGAATATATACTTGAAGGTTGTCAAAACATTTTCTCTCAAAGTGAAAAGATCACAGACAGTTAAAGATCTAAAAGCAAAGGTACATGAGAAGCTGGGCATTTCCAAAAATTTTCAGGAGCTTTACTTTACAGGGGAGCATCTCAAGGATGATGACAAACTAGTTGATTGTGGCATAATAAACAACTGCACTATCGACATTGATGTAGGGGTCGTGAAGCTTTTTGTCAGCATAACATCGCAGCAGAAAACCATCGAGGTCAAATCTAAGAATCAACATACAATCGGGAACATCAAGTGTGCGATTCAGTCACAGTGTGGGATCCACCCAGCTCAATACTCTCTTTTCTATGCAGGAATGCTACTTGAAAGTTATAACACTGTGGCTTCTCTGGGAATTAAAGAGGAATCAACCCTTCATTTGGTATTTAATCCTAATGACGTGCTGTCCGTTTCGGTGAAAATGCCATCCGGAGAGATTTTGAAAATGAAAGTCAAGGTCTTGTACACTGTTCGCGATTTTAAAGCAATACTTGGAAGCAAGGTTGATGTTCCGTCGTTGATGTGAATTTAATATATGCAGGAAACCAACTTGAGGATTCGAAGACGTTAGCTTGTTATGACATCAGAGAAAATACCATTTTAGAGATGATATTGCCGTCTAGCATCCAGATATTTATCAAAAGTTGGAGTGGAGAAACCTTTAGTGTCTATGTTTGCCAACAGGACACTGTTATAGGTGTGAAGAACAAGGTTAGTGACAAGAAGGGTATTCCAGTTAATTGCTTCAGTCTCATGTTTTCTGGAAAGTCACTTGAGGATTGTCGAGATTTGGCTAGTTATGGCATAGAGAAGCATTCGACTCTGCATATGGCTCTTTGGCCAGGAAAATCTGATGGTTGCTGTGTTGTTCTATCTGTCCATAATTTGAGTTCTGAAATCATAAAGCTGAATGCGTGCAGACGTGACACCATTAAAGATGTGAAAAAAAAGATTTTTCACATGGTGGGCACACCCATTACTGCCCAAAGTCTTGTTTTTGACAAAGAAGTGCTAGATGATGATCGGGATTTGGCTAGTTATCCTAAAATCCAGAACCATTGCTCTTTATCGTTGGATGTTCTACCAACAGTATTTAATTATCAAATTAGGCCGGGCTCTCGGGCTCCGCGTAGCAGACCGGGCTCTCGGGCTCGGGGCTTTACAATTCCACAACAGTAAATGATCTGAAGAAGATGATTGAAAAGAAAATGAAGAAACCAGTTAAGGAAGTATTCCTTTGTAGGCAGGCACTGCAGGGTAATCTCAAGCTGGCTGATTATGCTCTGAAGATGGAGACCGTTGTTGTTGCTTTCAACAGCTGTTAGGATTGTCTGAATATAATCAATTTTTGAGAGGTAAATGCAAAACGAATCTAACATCTGGCACTTCTAAGATCTTTAGATGTTGATTATCTTCTTCCAATGGGGGAGGCGCTGGCATGGCAATTGAGCTCTATTCCATTCTTAAGTTTTTGCAGACACTACTTAGTTCCCGTGTCGAAAGAAACATTGGGTGCTAGTGGGAGTGTGTTCTTTTGATTGTGTACAAGAGATGATTTAAAGCAGCCGGCCCTCTCTCAGTATATATGCATATCTACTATATATCAGTGTATTCAAATGTGAACAAACTCCTTTTGTCTTTGCGAGAGATGTACTGAGTTTGCATTAGACTCTATGTGAAACTTGAGAAGTGTTCTTACAAAGGTGATTCTAGTTACAGTTATTTGCATTAGACTCTCTGTACTGAGTTTGATTGGTTTATCTATCCCGAACCCTTGAAAGTCACGTTTTTCTCGAGCATAAGATCATGAACTTGAGAAATACGACTCGGCAATCCAAGCTCCATTTCTTGCTGTATATGAAACTTGAAAGTCACGATATTCTAGTTACGTTTTTGGTTTGGTCCTACAACTTGAAAGAAAATTAGTTTTCCCCTACATGTTGCGTTTTGTAGGATCAAAAAATTAATTAAACCTGAAAAATACCATGCCCAAGTATGTTGTGTTCTTACATTTTTATTTTTTAGTTTAGTAGAAATAAGAAATTTCGTTAATTTCATGAACAAGCTTCATTACGTTTGTACTTTTTATTTCAGTAAATAAAAAACTCCATTAATTTCATGGGAAAGATAAGATATGCTCATGATAAAACCCATAAGATTCTTAATTTGTTTGTATTAAATAACTAAGAACCGAAATATTGTTTCAGTTCTAGTTATCATTAATTTCGGATTAGTCCAGTTTTTATACATGTTAGGTTAGTTCTGATTCAAAAATTTTAAAAACCGAAGTACTAATTTGGTTCTAGGACTTCATTTATTTAATAAAAACTAGATCGAACCAGACCATGAATTGATTACCACTACTGAAAAAGGTGGAGGGGTGAAATAGAAAAAATAGGGGGAGGTGGGGCGTTAACCTTTTTGGAAAGGTTTTAAAAAGGTGGAGGGGTGGGGGTGGCTTAATTCTTAAGCAACGGGTTAATTTAGAGTTATCGGAGGTGCAAATAGCGCCACGCCCCCAAAATATATTTTGAACTTTTGATCAGATGTACCTTCCTCTAATTCTAAAGGACGACACTTGGGCTCTCTCTGCTCGCTCTGTATAATTTTGGGGGTTGGGGGTTTGTATAGCAATAGCCGGCAATCTGTAGGCGTCATGGAATCTAACAATCGGGCATCATCATCATCATCATCATCAAATCCTCCGGAATCATCCGAAGACGAGGTTAGTTTTACCATCATACTTTATAAAACTATATGATTGTGTGTGTGTGTGTGTGTAAAAATCTATTACTTAGTTTCTTCTGATAAAGAATTCTTAGCTATTCTCTCCATACTAGGCAAAGAGCATCCGTTTTGAAAGTCAAAATTTGTTGGAGAATTACACTTTTAGTAATGCATTATTAATAAAATAACACTTTCAAATTTTAATTTTTGAAAGTAAACTCTATAAAAATCTGTAGAATCTTTGTCCGGAATGCTGGGTAGTATAGTACTACCTAGAGCTGGTAATTGGGTGGGTTGGGTTGACTTGGGTCGTCGGGTTGAAACCCATTATAACCCAAATATTGAATTAGTCGAAATGAGTCGGGTTGAAACGGGTAATAAGTCGACCCGCAGTTTCCCCTAAAAAAACATGTATCCATAGGAAAGATCATTGGGTCAAAAAGGGTCACGGATCCGCTCCGTTAATATTTCTTTTTTGGGTCAAAATGGATTATCCCGTTTCGGCCCAAAAAAAATTAATGGGTCGGGTTGGATGAGTTAATGAGTTTTGGGTTGTAATTGTCGGACCTTGTAAAATTGTAAGAAATTCTCTTATTTTTTCCTTTTTTTGATGAACTTTGTACCAGATGAGTTAATAACTAGTACTTCCTCCGGCAGAAAATAAGTTCTTATTTAGTAATTTTTTTTAAAATAAATTATTTGACCTTTTGAATTTTAGTAATGTATACACTATTCCTCCTAGTTGAGATTAGCTGCCCTTACCTACGGATTCTGTCTCTTTACTATTCTTCTTTGGTTCTTCTAAGTCACAAAGGTGAAAGCGGAGTCGCTAGAATTCTTTTTCGTATCGGTTATCACCATGCCAAGCAGTCGCAAATAGTAAGAAATCCGTCCCAAAAAGTATAATAATGCCAGCCTTTGTATTTTCTTACTAGAGCGGGATCAAGCAGCAGTTGGTGAGACCACCTCGATATGTTTTTTTTTTCTTATAGGGAAAGTCCAATGATAGGGGTCAAAAGTAAATTTTTATCAAAATTAGATTTTGATACCTCCTTTAGTACCGAACATAATTTTAATACCCTTCATTTTTTATATCTATAGTTGGTGATGATAATTTGATGCCATGGATAGTAAGTAGTAATCAATATGTATCAAAATTTGGTTTTGATACATATGGACAAGTAACACTGGACTTGCCCTTAGTGTCCACACTATAGTATTGTAATTGTACATTAAGACATGATAGATAGTGGAGGTGTAAAATAACTAACTCATTTAAAAACTTAAGGTGTTAGAGAGATGTCGAATAATATATATTATGCTTTAGGAGAAGGTGAGTTCTGTAACTTTATAGAATAAGAGACTCAATTTGGGACGGAGAGGGTATATACTTATTTTCAAAATTAATGGGTTTGTTTGACGGAGTAAGAGTAAGAGCATCGACAGTGGTTCCCTTTATTAACACTCTAAAACCCTTTTTGACACCCTATCAATCATCCTATCCCTAATTTAAAGAAGGCGGCAAAAACTGATATTTTTTGGCTTGATCAGAGCATCCAGTTTTTGGCCAAAATTTTTATGCGTTGGAGTGGAGAGCCTATGAATTAAATATAAAACCCAACTTACACCATCACTTTGATGATGGAATGCTTTCCCATTTTTTTCATTTTCTTTTTCAATCACTTTAGTGTATTTTTTGCACTATCATTTCCATTTTTTATTATTTATAACTTAAAATTAGGAGTATATTGATGATATTAAAAAACGTGACAACACTTTATTTAAATAAAAATAATTGGTATAATCAAAACATATAATATATTTTTCATAAAATATAAAATTTAAAAATATAAATATTTTATTCCAATTCGCGGTAGGAAAATAAAATTAAAAAAATAGAAATATATTAGTAATTAGGTTTGTTAGTTAAGTTGTTACAAATTCAAAGACTTATATAGAGGGTGCTTATTGGAGTTAAAACTTTCTTAAAGTGTCTCTAAAAAGGTTTAGGGGGTTGTATAAAGGGTGTTTTAGGGTGCAATAATTGTGGATACTCTAATGAGTCAAATACTTATAGGGTGCATGCTAACATTTGTCCTTTTAATCACCCATTTGTGATATATTTTGTTTTGAAAATTGCCATAGTGACATTGAAACTTTGTGTTATCAAGTCAAAACTTACTATATTTAGGCTCTTAAAATGTGCCCATTAGCGCGCATGTTAGTCGAACCCTTTTGTAGTTACTAATATTTCTAATAGAATGTATATGCTAAATTTAGAATTTATCAGTAAAAGGTATTTTTGGATTGATGTTTACATCATGAATACTTGTTCCAACGTTTTGTTACAGATGAGTATATACTTGGAGATTGTCAAAACAATTTCTCTCAAAGTGAAAAAGCCACAGACAATTAGAGATCTAAAAGCAATGGTACATGAGAAGCTAGGAATTTCCACAAAATTTCAGGAGCTTTACTTCACTGGGGAGCATCTCAAGGATGATGACAAACTAGTTGATTGTGGCATAATAAACGACTGCACTATCGGCATTGATGTAGGGGTCATGAAGCTTTTTGTCAGCATAACATCGCAGCAGAAAACCATCGAGGTCGAATCGAAGAATCATCATACAATTGAGAACATCAAGTGTGCGATTCAGTCACAGTGTGGGATCCACCCAGCTCAATACTCTCTTTTCTATGCAGGAATGCTACTTGAAAGTTATAACACTGTGGCTTCTCTGGGAATTAAAGAGGAATCAACCCTTCATTTGGTATTTAATCCTAATGACGTGCTGTCTGTTTCAGTGAAAATGCCATCCGGAGAGATTTTGAAAATGAAAGTCAAGGTCTTGTACACTGTTCGCGATTTTAAAGCAATACTTGGAAGTAAGGTTGGTGTTGCGTCCGTTGATGTGAATTTAATATATGCAGGAAACCAACTTGAGGATTCAAGACCTTAGCTTGTTATGACATCAGAGAAAATTCCATTTTAGAGATGATATTGCCTTCTAGCATTCAGATATTTATCAAGAGTTGGAGTGGAGAAACCTTTAGTGTCTATGTTTGCCAACAGGACACTGTTGAAGATGTAAAGAACAAGGTTAGTGACAAGAAGGGCATTCCAGTTAATCACTTCAGTCTTGTGTTTTCTGGAAAGTCACTTGAGGATGGTCGAGATTTGGCTAGTTATGGCATAGAGAAGCATTTTACTCTGCATATGGCTCTTTTGCCAGGAAAATCGGATGCTTGCTGTGTTGTTCTATCTGTCCAGAATTCGGGGTCTGAACTCATAAAGCTTAATGCTTGCAGACAAAACACCATTAAAGATATGAAAAACATGATTTTTCACATGGTGGGCTTGCCCGTTACTGCCCAAAGTCTTGTTTTTGAGGAAGAAGTGCTAGAGGATGAGCTCTTTGATGATCAATGTTATATTATCAAATTAGTCTATCTGATATTGTTAAGGATACAGGAATCAAAGACAAGAAGGAAAAGGAAGGCATAGCCAAGGGAGTTAACGACATCTCAGCTTAGGCAAACCACAAGGGAGTCGATTGTCAAAGTGAGAATACTTCAAGGGAAGCTAGTGTATGAAGGATGAAGTTGTTAGTTCAGTCAGTTAGTGAATTCTGGTGTTGTTGGAGTAGTGATCAAGTTTGTTTTAATTCTGTTAGGATTGGATGTATTAATAGTCCGGTCAAGTTGTAATATGAATCACTTCTTTCCTTTTCTGTTGAACAATGTAGAAACACCATTGCAATATACTTGATGATCATGCTCCTCTTCTCAAATCTGTCTTCATTCTCATTGCAATTGTATCAGATATTGGGGGCTCAAAGCCACATCTTCTGAATTCCACAACCGTAAATGATCCGAGGAAGATGATTGAAAAGAAAATAATGAAGAAACCAGTTAAGGAAGTATTCCTTTGTGGGCAGGCACTGCAGGGTAATCTCAAGCTGGCTGATTATGCTCTGAAGATGGAGGCACCGGTCGTCATTGCTTTCGAACATCTATTAGGCATGTCTGAATATAATCATTTTTTGAGAGGCGAAATCGAGGCGGATCTAACATCTGGCACTTCTTAGATCTATAGATGTTGATTATCTTATTCCAAGGGGAGAGGGGTGGCATGTCCATTGAGTTCTACTGCATTCTTAACTTTTTGCAGACTATTACATCCCGTGTCGAAAGAAGCATTGGGTGCTAGTGGGAGTGTGTTCTTTTGATTGTGTACAAGAGATGATTTAAAGCAGCCGGCCTCTATGAGTATATATATGCATATCTACTATCAGTGTATTCAAATGTGAACAAACTCCTTTTGTCTTTGCGAGAGATGTACTGAGTTTGCATTAGACTCCATGTGGAACTTGGGAAGTGTTCTTACAAAGGTGATTCTAGTTACAACTTACAGTTATTTGCATTAGACTCTCTGTACTGAGTTTGATTGGTTTATCTATCCCGAACCCTTGAAAGTCACGTTTTTCTCAAGCATAAGTTTCATAAACTTGAGAAATATGACTCGGCAATCCGAGCTCCATTTCTCGCTGTTTATGAAACTTGAGCTCGAGATAACAAAACTAGGACTGCAACTGCATATGCATGGTACATCTTTTATTTGGTTTTGCAATTCTAGCAAGAGGGATGGAGGGTTGTATATACTTTGATAGTTTGTTTCACGGGCTTGATAGCTGAATTCAAAATCATGTCCTGCTCTTTTGGCGTGAGAATGTGTTCTCAGTCGTTCTCTTTTTGAGTTTAACATTTGTTTATGGACAAGATCCTCAGCCCCAAGTTTGGGAAAAACTCGGCTGCATTGCTGGAGAGAACAAAACAAAAGTTATCTATTCTACAAAATATCTCCAACCGATTGCTGAATATTGAAGTCATGAAGTGACAAGTAGGAGTGAGTGACTCAACAATTGATTCAACCATCATGGTTGAGACCCAGGTTATAAAAATCGTTCGGCGGTCGCTAGGAGGCACATTAGTGCCTAGTGCTTAGGGGACTAGTCGGGGGTAATTGGAGTTTAGGCGGGACCTAAAATTAAGGCATAATTACCATATTTTTGAAAATTTAAATCAAAGATCAAACACATTGATTACAAATTAAATTACTTTTTTATGTTTGTCACTATATCAAACATTTGTCTATATTTGTAAAATGAACAAAAATATACCAACTTACCTCTAATCTCAATTCCCAACAACCTCAAAACAATAAATCAGTCAAGTTTAGAACTAAAAACAAAAAAAATATATTACTAAAGTAATAAGAAATGCATGTTGAATATTACTTTGATACTATCTCATGTTGAGTCTTCAACATAGAAATTAATTGGATTATTAATTTGGAAATGATGGAATATTATTGTAAATTATTTGATAATGCTACATGATCTTCTTGGTTTGAAGATAATTTCATTTACACTTTCGTTAAAATAGCATTACAAAAGGGAAAGTTCTAAGTTTGGCATGAACAAGTTTACGATTACTACTTTTGAAAAAAAAAAAACTAAATTAATTATACGAATTGGAGAAATTAAACATCACCAACGAATAGATCTTTATTAATAGGCTTAATGCTCAATTTGGTTATCCTACTATTGCGAAAAGTCCATTAAACTCACCCTAGTATGTTTTTTCACACTTTAATAATTGTACTTATTCTAGAAAGTCAATAAGGTCACTCAAGCCGTTATGATAGACGGAGATCTTTGAAAAGACCAAAATGCTCTTACTAATATTAAGTGTTTTTAATTTTAAATATTAATAGTTGAAGGGTCAAACTAAAAATATCAATATTTAATTTACTTTTTAAACTCTTTTAGAGACCTTCTTTGCCTCTGTTTGCTTTCACCTTTCTTCAGTTCAGACCAGACCTTGGCCTACAATTATGTTCATTCTGCAAGGTTTGTAACAACTTTAGATCACGGACTAGTTTTACACCCGTAAATGCACGATCATTTTCAATTAACTTATATTCAAGAGAAACAAAGAAGAAAAAAATTTAAAAATAAAGAAAAAAATAATGTTGGAGTCAACTACTTTCTATATAAAAAAAATGATTTGTTTGATTTAAAAATTAGAGATTTCAATTTTTTTGAAAAAAATTGATGTTGAATAGTATGATGCATTTCAAGGAGTTTTGACTATTTAATGTTATATGAGACGTAATTATAAATGATAAAATTTGCTATAAAAATGATGAATGTTTCGAGGAGTATTGAGCATTTGATACTCTCGCCATCCCAAAATTATTATCCACAATCAATTGACTTAATTATTAATGTTGGTTTGATATGTAATTTTTTTAAAAGCTCATGTGTATATGACCCACAATTAAAGTATGATTAAAAAATAAGGGTAAAGTGGTAAAAGTGTTATTATAAAGTATTGGAAAACTGTGCTAATTGAGATAATTCATGGTGAAAGTTCCAATAAGTTTTTGAATTATTTAATTAAAAAATTCATTAATTGTTTTTTGTTAATAGAGATTTCTATTTTGGGAAACAAAATTTTGACAAGATTTTTTCTTATATAAACTACCCTACTTATATCATGAAGAACACTTTAAATATTTCTTTAATGCTTAATTGGATTGTCTTATTTAGGGGAAATTATTTTGCTTGTCTTAACGGTTTATTATTATTGTTATGTTTGTTTTTTCCAGAAAGGCAAAAGGAGGAAGATTGTTGGATATTTAATTAATGAGTTATTGTGTTTTCTAATTGGTTTATTTTAATTAATTAAATGTATTGTTTTTCTTGGTATTTACTTCAATTAATTATTATTATTACACCCTTTATATAAAGAGTAATGCTAGAGAATAAACTTTAATTGATTTTTAAGGTTTATATAGATGTTATTTGAGAGAATAAACTTTAATTGGTTTTTAAAGGTTTATATGAATTATTATTAAGGTAAGAAATCCTTCATATTTGGTAAAGTCCATGTTTGATAAGATTTTGTCCTTATTTATTGCACTAATCTACTAATCTTTTATGGTAAGTGATTTTCTTATTCTACAGGGCTTCTAGGTCAAAGATGCAAATATAAATATGAGGAGATATTGCTGTGAAACGAAAGAGACGTTGTTGAGCATAATCTATACACAGATTGATAAGAGAGAAAGAGATTGAAAAAATGTTGTTGTTCTATTATGAATGTATTGATGAATGAAGTTACATCAAAGCCTTCATTCATTATGTCACCAGTACTATTTTTCTGTGAATGCATCCTACTATTTTGTTAAAAGCCATTGAGCGTATATTAGTCTAGGTAGTCTGAGGATTTAGTATTATTCAAATTCATATCTACTTCATATAAAAAAAATTATTATAAATTCCACTTTGTTAGTATTTCAAATGTAATGAGCTTAAACCGATTTTATTAGTGAAATTTTTTTAGCCATGAGACTTGATTAATAAGTATTGTTGCTTATTGATAAAAGGTATCTCTTGTGTTCAGTTTTCGTTCTTCCTGTTTTGTTTTATTTATACCACAAACATGAATATCTCAATGAACTCTTCATTGTAAGCTTCATTGATCAGAACATATACAAAACAGTTTATTTATTTATTTTCGTTTATTTCATTATTCTGTTTATCCTTGCTTTAATCTCGTTTCTTTCATAGTCAATATTGGAAATTTTCAAGTCAAACTATATAATTTTCTATATAAACTAAAAGTAGGCACACAACTTGAAATTTGTACGAAGTCATCTTACCTTTGGCATTTGAGCTACACCATGAACAACCTAGTTCTCTTTCTAACACTTTTTTGCATATTTCACTCACCACATTCCAATGCTATTACTTCTTCTTCTGCTCTTGGATTAACAAAGAAATACACCGTTCATATTCTTAATCGATACCTTTATGGTGTCTCGCTTGGTTGCCACTCAAAAAATGACGATCTAGGATATCACCATATCCCTACTCCGTATGACTACAATTTTGCCTAAAAAGATAACGATCTAGGATATCACCATATCCTTACTCTGTATGACTACAATTTTAGCTTTCACCTAAATTATTCCATGCCACACTTTTCTTTTGTCACTGCTACTGGGAATTAAAAGAAGGATTTTAGTTTCGATGTTTTCAATCTGGAAATGCAAGATATGTGCAGTAATGAGGACGTTAAATGTTGGTGATGTTCAGTGTCTCGAATTTGTATAATTAATTTAGTTTTTTCAAAAGCACTAATAGCAAACTTGTTCATGCAAACTTAGTACGTCACCATTTGCAATGCTATTGAAACAAGAAGTTCATAGATAAATTTAAAAATTCAACATTAGAATATTTACCTGTTATCAATTGAATAATATTACGAATGACAAAATTTTCACTAAGTTTAGAAACAATCGTATCTCGTCGAAATTTAACCGATAACATAATGAGTTTTTCAATTGAAAAATGTGAGTTGAATAAGGAATAGGAAAGAAACGTAGATTTACAAAACATATATAAAATGCTTAAAGCGATAAATAAGATTTTGAACTGCGGTATATAATACTATGCACCACGATTCACCCAGCTAGACATCCCTTAAGCGTTAATTAAAAGTAACATAGTCATTTCGATCCCAAATGCAACTTTTGAATCGTGGTTCACACGAATACTTATCCCTTAAGTGTTCATTAAAGGTAACGTAATCAATTCGATAACAAGTCATGCCTTAAGCGCTCATTAAGAATAACGTACTCATTTCCCGGCAAAAAGTGACTGTTTCCGATTAAAAATAAAAAGAAGGAACTGGAGCGATTAAATTAACGAGAAAAGGGACCGACCCGCAATTTTTTCTTTAACTTAACTATTAACTAATGGGTCAAGTTCAATTCAAAGTGACAAAATACTAATGTATTTAAACACACTAGTCCAAAATAAATTACAGTGATACTAATATCCAAAAATATAATTTATTTTATTTAAGAAATTTCGAGTATTTTACGACTTCAGTAATACATAGGATACAAACAAAAGTTTGCAGGATCAGGTACCTTGTAAGAGACAGATAAGCTTTGATAGCTTCAGGAGGTACCTTCAACAAATCGAATGAATGGATCGATCAGAATATGGAGAACGTGATGGAGGGCACATGCCGGACTTTGTCAAAGTCCTCTCCTTCTTCACCATCTACCACTCGAACCCTATCCCTGAATGATTCCGGCATGTCACAAATATTTAACTGTTGGAGGGTAGTGAGGAATCTCATTCCATCAGGAATCATCTCCAAGTCCCTGCAATTGTTGATTTCTAAAGACAAAAGATGAGGCATAGCTCCTTCTTCAATCCTCCACTTCTTTAAACTGTGCAAATACCAAAATCTGAGATTCCGCAGTTGAGGGAAGCCCGTAGCAGAACAGACCATTTCCGTGCCCAAGAAGGCGTCCATGTACAATATGAGGCCACGTAAACTGGGAAGCTTCTCCAATGTTGCCAGTGGATCTTCCTCAAGCTGTGACATGCACATATATATCCTGGTGATGCTTGAAGAGAAATGGGAGGAGCCATACTCGGGCAATCTACTAATGCGACCTTCTAACCCCAAGAAATGAAGAGATTCACACCCAAAGAGCTGGTGAATAATAGAGATTCCCGTGTTAGAACAGAAATCAGAGATCTTAACAACGAGAGTTGCTTGTCGTAGTTGTTGTGTGGCGAAGTTGAGGAGGTTGATTATTTCTTGGGCATCCTCAAGATTTCTAACAAATGCTCCAAAATTCCGAAGACTGGTCAGCTTGACAAGATCTTCTACATTACACGTACATGGATCGAAGTTTCTCAGTGTCTCCAACTTGCTCAAGCCCTCGAATCTCAACTTTTCACCACCTTCAACAAATAGATTTTCTGGAAGATACAGATGCTTAAATTGATCAATCTTCCATAGAACATTCGGTATCATTATTTCATCAAATGGTTGTAAGTCGAGGGTTTGCAAGTAACGCAGTTTGCCTATGGATGACGGCAACTCCTTCAAGTGACAGTTTTTGAAGCCCAGGTACCTCAAATGAATAAGATTTCCTATCCCTTTGGGAAATTCTTTATCACTGAAGTCGAACCCATCAAGATTTAAAACTCTCAAAAATCTGAACTCCCTCATATCTGGTATCTCCGGTGGCCATCTCAAACTCAACCCACCATTTGGGTTGAGGACTAAAAGCGACCGAGCTTTAGTTGTTTGTACATTGCCAATGCTCCCATCGGTATCCTTATTCACAAAAACAGCAAGCCTACGTGCTCTACTTATACCCACCACAGAAGAGGACTCATTTCTATGGGACCTAGAATCAAGGACATTCAGAAAATCTTCTGTTTTCCCCTTTGACAAGCATAGGTCTCGCATAAGGTCGTGAAGTCGGACAGATTCAAACCTTTTAACTGTGCACCACCATGAATCATCAGTTAGAAGCTTTACTTGAATCATGCTCCTTTGTGCCAGTTCACTTATATAACGCTCTGCTACATCCATCATTGTTTCTCCTTCCCCTTGATCCTCTGACGATATAAGACATTCGGCCATCCAAAGAAGACACAGTGTTTCTGCCCCAATGTTATGATCCTCGGGGAAATTCCCTAAATAAAGGAAACACGGCTTCAGCTGATACGGCAAATCATTGTAACTTAAGGCTAACACATCTTGAACTGTGCCCTCCTGTTGTCCAATGCCTTTGCCTTTCCTTAGATATACATCCATACTCTGATGCACCATATCCCACTCCTTCAATGTACACCTATTTGCTAGTAGTCCTCCCAGCACAACGATGGCTAGTGGGAGACCTCCACATCTTTCAACCATTTCTCTTCCTTTCTTCTCCAACTCTCTGTCAACTCTGGATTCTGAAGAAGCAGTGGCTAATTATAAGACACGTTACGACTTACATGTACAAACTATCAAGAACTAACCTCTAAAGTGAAAAATGACAATTCTTAAGCACCATGCTGCAAATGCATAAATATAAAGAACAAGAAACAACAGAAAAAGGAATCAACAATAACTCAACTACTAGAAACAAACTTATATCTGCTCTAGAAATATTAACATATACAATGTATCTTGTACAACTTAATTAATTCCAGTAACCTTGGCAGAGTAAAATGAACACCCTTAATGAATGTAGCATACCTATTTTTAAGCAATTCACATATTAATAACAGAAAACCCACTTAAAATCTCAATTCATATACCCTACATATAGTTAAAATTATTTACGATATTTTTACTATGGTGAAAGCTTGATTGCAATGCTATGCAAAAGGTGCAGTGTTCACTCTCACATTTGCTGCACAACATTAAGTCTACTCTATGTGCACAACTGCCCCCTTACAGAGCACCAAGTTTAACTTCAAAGTTAGGCAAGAAATATTAGGAGATTGAGGACAGTTTTATGATTAAAATTGTTTGTGTAGCAGGAACTATGGAATCTGTGGTCAGAAGTGTACGGAAAGAGTAGTGTAAACTTATTCTATGCGTGAACTTAAATCTCTCGGTTCTTTTGGACGTGAAGGCAGCGGTGAGAGGGGAGGAGGTAATATGGCGATTTCTTTTTGGTGGTTGATTTGAATAAAAAGGTTAGCCTTACCTCTAGGACAGTTGTTGATATTGATAGAGTATTGCACCTACCCCGATTCTACAATATGTTACATTTCAAATTTTATCTTTGGTATTTTTTGACGTATCAATCTCAACATTCCCTTGCGACTACACTCATGAACATGTTTGTGCACTTGAGCACTTCCCAAGCTCACCCAAACTTGCATCAAACTCCCATCTCCCCCATATTGACTAATAATTGATCCTAAATTACAAATTTGAAATATTTATGACATTTCACTTCAGAGTTGTAAATTTTTATTCAAAATCCAAAAGTTAATTTGTCTCTCCTCGCTTTTCTCTCTCTCACACCCTAAACGACTACTTTAACGTCCCCTAGTAAGCAGAACAGAAACCCACCACCAGACAACCATTCCAATTGAATACCTCAAAAATGGTTTTGTAGTCAATCTTTTTGTACTATTGAACATTTCTTTATGTAAAAAGATCTTGAATCACTTTTCACCTAAATTGGATCAAAATCTTTGCTCCTCCACTGCATCTAATCTAACTTTGTTTCTGTTTGTGTTCCTGATGTCACTTAATTTGCATTCAATATATTATGTACTATTCCAACTTGTTTTAAACACTATGGCTTCCAAAAGTTCTTCCCATTTCCCTATTCTATCATTAACCGTAGTCTGCATCTCTTTCATTTTGAGTTGACAAAGGTTTACGCTCTCTGTCACGCACGCAACTAACTCAAGCCTCCTACTTCATCCCTGCTTGGGACTGATTGTGTTTGATTCTAAAACTACAGTGTGTTACTTATAATGAATTTCAGCATACATGGTAATCATTTTATAATACCAATTCACGAATATTGACCTCATGGTGCGATATGATACCAAACTCATTTCGAACTCTGTAATCTGAGAGGTTATGTGTCTGCCATGCATCATCAAGATTATGGGCAAAAGTTATCCAATCTTTAATCCCATATTGCCACTCCCCTATCAACCAGTAGCACATCGGCATGTTATCAGCTTCACCAGGTCAATCGTCAGTTTAGGTCTTGTGTGTGCAATTTCATTTCCATTGATCCAGCACTTAAATCCAGTAACTGGAGGTAATATCCAGTTACTTGTATCCAGCACTGAAAGTCCGTAATTAGAGGTAATTTTCAGTTCCAAGTGTTCTTCAAATTTCTTGTTTAGCCGAATTCAGTCTTATTTGTGTTCAATTAGCTCTACATTTATTTTACAAACACTCTTTACTCCGCAAGTCCGTCCACCTTCTCATCATGATAAGCCCAAGGCATGCCTGATCTCAAGGAGAGACTGATCCCTCGCATCTCCAACAATCGCATAGCCCAAGTCTATTTATCCTAGGGATCACAATATCTAGGTAGACTCTGTTTCCGATGGAAGTCATCAACGGATGACCTAGCCCAAGTGTCTTTAATCCTCAATGCGGTCAACCAAAAATCAGCCAGTAATATTTTAACATTGAGGAGGTGAAGCAACGGATATCAATAATACGAGATATATTACACGTTCAGTTCTCTCTTTTCGACCAAATTAAGGGTCCATGTTTGTTAAGTCCAATATTATTAAGAGATATATTAGTATTCTTGGAGTTTCGTCATAATTATGTATATGCATAAGCCTATCAAGATGCTTATATCACAAGTGGAGTTTCTATTTTCAATTTATATCAATGCAGATTTTTATATGCACATAATAACCTACACAGATAAGGATCAATGTATATATAAAAACACTAAGAGCAATATTTGAAGCCAAGATAGGGTGTACCTTGCTGTCTAGGGAATGCTTTCTTTTGAAGTAGGTTCCAGCTATCTTCATCGCTTAAAAGCTTTGGTTCATGAAGGAAACCATTGGGATCCACATGTGACGCGACTTCTGCATTGCGGGTTGTGAGCAATATTTTGCTACTTGTATTTATTCCAGTCGGAAAGGCGGCTTTTATGCTATCCCAGGTTTGCATGAACCAAATATCATCAAGAACCACCAAACACTTTTTATTTCGTTGTAAATCATAGAGCTGCTTAACCAATTCTCCAACTGTCATGTTTGCAATCTGCTCCTTCTCCCGTGGTAGAAGGTCATTGAGGATCCCCTGCAAAATGTTCTTCTGTTGCCATTGTTGGGATACACAAACCCAAGCAAAGTTTTCAAAATTGCAACGAATATCACGGTGATGATAAGCCTTCCTAGCAATTGTGGTCTTTCCAAGACCTCCCATTCCACAAATTGCAACAGCTCGATAATGTTTTCTCCCATCCACCAAATTATCCACCAATATCCTAAGATCTTTATCAAATCCCACAAAATCCTCCTCAACAAGATGGGAGTAAGAGTACCTTAGGTAGCGTTGTCTCTCCTGCCTAGAGCTTGATCCATCTCCTTCGGGAACACCCGACCTTATGCTATAGTTCTGCAAACTAGTAATACATTTGCTGATTTTTGATTTAATAGCCTCAATCTCTGATCCAACCTCATGGAGAGCTATACCTGTTAGGAAAATTGAGTTTGATTTTTAACCTGTAAAGGCTCTAAATTTTTCATAAATTTTATCAAAAGATGAACCACCATGAGAGAACTGATAAATTTTTCCAAACAAATTAAATCCACACTACAAATCAATAAAAAGATACTCCCTCTGTCCATAAATTACTGTCTTGTTTGATTTGTTTTTGTCAAACTGAATGTCTTTCAAGTGTAAATTTGACATGTATTTTTTTTTTTTTTCAAAATCATAAAAAAAAAAAAAACATAATCGTGTAGTACTTCAAAGTAATACAAATTATGTGTTTTATTATTTTGAAAATTATAAAAAAATATACGCCAAATTTGCACTTGAAAAACATCTAGTTTGACCAAAAAAATCAAACAAGACAATAATTTTGGACAAAGGGAGTACATTATAGATCAATCAAGGTACATTTAGGAAAGGGGTCAATGCATCAAGAGACAGCATTACTGTCACATCTACCTCTCTAGTATCAGAACTTCTACTTGCATACTATAATAGTTGCCATAGGATTACTAGATTAACAATGTATTTTTTTCCTCTTTTTAAAATGATCAATAGTGGTTCCCCACTTATCTTGTGGTGACTCAGACCCACAACTTATTTGGTGTAGGTGAAACGTCTTTACCACAACTTGAAAAAGTATTTTACCAGACCAAAGCATAAACTACCTACAAATATCTGTTATTAAATCCAACAATACCTTCTTTCAGGATACAGCAAAACCTGAATAGAATGTTCCCGATTCCTCTTGATCTTCTTCCCTTGGTTGCGACTTTGAATGTGAAAGTTTCCAGGACATCCTCAGCATCGTAAGCAATTTCCCTGATTTCCACAATCAAATTGTGAATCACCTCACTTTCATCTTGCCTTCCATCAGCGTCTTTTAAGAAACACTGCATTCGTCGTAGTTCTGCACAAAGTTCTTCAACTTGGCCACGTACTCCATATAAGAATTTCGCTTCACTAAGAAGCAACTCACCAGCTCTTTGCCCAACAAAAGAGACAACAGATTCCGCCATTTTTTCCCAATGAATCAAAGAGTACCACTTCAAGTAATGAAGTGCAAACAACTCTGTGTTTTGTCGATCTGAACATTTGTAGTTATACAAAATCGAATGATGATACAGCATCTTACTTTTCTTTTTCAGTATTCATTGTAGTGCACCATAAAGCAATAACAATAAGAATAGAAAAGTTACCAGAGATGCTTTCTTTTTCCCTTTTCCTTTGTCCACATTTTCTGCCATACATTTTGTTCTTCCCTATTTTTCATCTTTAGCACAATTCTGTCTGTTTCCCACTCTAATTGTCTCTGTTGGCATGATAGAGTTAACTGATTTGAAGAATCAGGTCTTGTAGGAATTTATTCTCTCTGTTTCTTCCAATAAGTGTGAGGAATAGAAGATCTTGACCATCCGCACAACTCTTAGCATTTAGTCTAGCCAAAACTTCATTTTTAATTTCTAAAACCCCTCACAGGCTGCTTAGTGAAGCAAAATTCTTATATGGATTATGTGGCCAAGTTGAAGAGCTTTGTCCAGAACTGAGACAAATACAGTTTTTCTTCAAAGATGCTGATGGAAGGCAAGATGAAGTGATTAAGAGTAAAATATCTATATTACAAAATCTCTTAAGCAGTAATTTCAAGACATAATAGCCCACAAAACTGTTAACAAACGTTTCGTTTGATTCAATAGCCGACAAAAGAATTACCTCAAGTTTTACTCACTAAATTTGAAAGTTCATAATTTACTAACGAGTAAAGCACTAAAGATGGAATGCACTCTTAAGATAAGTGGAAAAACTAACAGCTTCAGCAAACACTTTCTTAGTTAATGCAAACCTCTTATATTTCAAAGTAGCTAACGGAACATAGTACTTATGTTCAGTTTTTTTACCAGATTTAAGGGCGGCACTTGTGTTGATGAACCGAATCCACAAGCTTAAAATTGTATACTCTGGCATTTCATGGCATCCAGTCCCAAGAACTTTTAACTTAGTTGCTCTTCCTCTTCAATTCCTACTCTTGGTTGATAAGTTAGGCAGTTGTCAAATTCTTGATTGAATCCCCCCATTACTGTCCAAGAAATAAAGGACCATCTCAAACAACTCCGATGAGGATTTTTAATACAACTTTCTTCGATTCTAATGCTCTCGTAGGACTTTCCTTTCCAATGCTTTATCCAGGTTCCTAAATGACTAATCACTTTGCTTATACTGTTATACTTCCTCCACCGTCCTCTCCCAGAACTTTCCTTTCAAATGCTTTATTCCAGGTTCCAAAATGACTAATCTCTTGCTTTATTCTCACTTTATTGTTGTTCCTTGCTTATGCAGTTATACTCCCTCCATGGACAATCTGAGGGACAATTTCAATAATTGCAGAAGTGTACCTTAAAATAACTGAATTGTTTTACAATCTCGTTTGATTGTTACAATCTTCTTTTACAATTCCAATTCTCCGCGCTATCAAGAAACAAGGTAGGAGTTCTCTCTAATTCTCACACACTCTATTGTTGAGAGGAGGCTGAGAATGAATAACCATGATCGAAGGGTCGTCTGTTGTCAACTTGAAGCTATCATATATCCTCTTTGAGACCATTCATGAAAGGACACAAACTTACAAATAAGTATGTTGTCCATAACATCCCATAGGTCGAAGCCGACCTATTTCTAGCATTTTACAGCACAAAATATAAAGCGTGATATACATTGTTGGTGCTCTCTCTAAAAGCTTAAGCTTTTAGATGAGTTGGTTACTTAACGTAACACCATCCAATGGCTTGTGGTTTTGAGCAAACCATAATTCTCTACATAACCCCCAAAAGTATATTGATTATTACAGAAAAGATATTGATCAACTGCCACTTTTAATCTCCATTGTTGTTGGACCAATTGAGAAACTAAAGAACAATAGTCCCCAAAGATTGCAGTAAATACGTTGCTAAAAGCAAGTATGGCCCAGCTAATGTTCCTGTGCTAAATCACCGAGACCACACCCGCCAAAAGCTCCATCCCTGGCTGATACACATGTGCCCCAAGGTGAGGTGCTGGTGCGAATTGCCACGGAATAAAGATAGACTGGCCTGAATTCTTTACGACATTTAATCAAACAGTTGGAAAGCAGATTCCAAATCAACCCGGCATTCCACTGCAATTTCATCACTGTAGAGCTGGCAAGAAAGAGCACATCTGGCTTGAGATCACAATCACTCCACATATCCGTCCCCATTACCTTTTCTTGCGAAATGGGACTTTTATTTTCTTAAATTGAGACAAGTGCACGGCTATCCCCACACCCACGTTTGCTTACCACATCCTTTTTCCTTCATTGAATATTGTATCTTGTGTTGTATATGTATTGCAGTATTATACCTTGTGTCATACTTTGTAATTTGGTTGACTCCCCGTATCCACATTTATCCTTCATATTTGTATTGAATATGTTTTTTCTTTCAAAAATGATATAAATCACAGGTGATATTTAATTTCTTTCACATTCAGATTACTGCGGTAACGCTCTTATGACAATTATTTATTATCAGACAAAAACCAAAAACGGGACAATTATTTAAGAACAGAGGGAGTAGTCTTTTGAATTAAGCTTTCAAAAAATACCCTCACTTCCATTTCATATCATACATTATTACATTATACTTCCTTCCTTCCAGGAAAGAATCTACTATTCTAATTTGGTATATTTCACTTAAAAAATTACTTTAAAAAAATAAGCAATAATTTATTTTTTTCTGAATATACCCTTATTTTCAATTTACATAACTAACACAACAACAATGTAAAAACTTGTGTAGGGCCGAATTTGGTAAGACGGAGCTCTATTTAAGAATTCACAGATTATAATAAATAAAAACATATTACTAATAAGGACAAACTACACAATTGGTCCCTGTACTTTTGGGGTTCTTGACTATTCATCCCTACACCTCGCAAATGGTCCATAAACTGAAAACTTTTACACCATTGGTCCTTCCGTCAACTTTTGGTCGTTAAGTACGATCACGTGACACGCACGTGTATTTTTTGAAGGGTAAAATAGTCATTATCTCTTAAAATATAGGGACCAATATTAAAATATATAAAAACAAAATAATGCACCATTAATAATGGTGTCATTTCTTCTTCCTCCAATTTCTCTTTCCCGTACCCTTTCAGAATCCCGGTGATACTACCACTGGCGATGGAGATGACTGTTAATTCTTATGTTAAATTTATATCGTCGATACATTACATTAGTTTTATACTTGATGGCTAATCGGTAGCGTGTATCGATTAGCGTGGCAATAATGTATAGAACTTTGCCTTGTATAGTTTTTGTAGGACTCTTTTCGGGATCGGTGGAAGACCCTTCTCGGCTTCACTTAGGAAGACTTCTCACTTTTCAAGCTTAAGATCGGAAGACCTCGTGTCCCGGTGATCGCTTCTACGTGTCCTCTCCGGCATAAAGCTAGGCTGGATTAATTCAAACTTATTTCCATATATTATTTGAATTAATTCAAGTCATTCACGACATGTCAAGCGCCGAAAGCAACTTTTCAGCAGGAATACTTCGCCTGAGCGATTAAGCTGAGCGATGGCGAAAAGGCGGTCCCCTACACTTTACGCTTCATCTCTTAGTCGACACCAAATCGCCCACCTTTTTAAGATCTCGAGAAATGATTATCGCTCTAGATATCGTGAGAAGACGAAATTCCTTATTGTGACCCCATGCATTTAATGCATTTATGAATAAATTTGTTGAAGTCTTCGTCTCTCAACGGATCTTTTTGAAATGCATCACTGCTTTAAATACGCCATTGAAGGCTGGAACAAAGAGAAAAGCATGCTGAGAATCAATCGAACACTTAAAGAATTGCTCTGAATCTACACAACTCAAGTCTTTCATTTCGGTGCATTCAATAGATCCTCAGCAGATCTAGAAGTCCAAATCAACAACAAGAAGGCTGCTCTTCAACATTTATTGCTTTATTCTTCTTGTTGTTTACTTCCATTAACTATATACGCACGAATTAAATATCTTGTATTCTGAGATATTTAATTCCCTAGACAAACACAAGTCAATATTTTGTACCACGATCCATTAGGGATATTCTTTGTAATTGATCTAAGTGGAAAACATAGTGCACAATTTAAATCCAGGTTATTGCCCTTGGTGGTGGGCGTAGCACTCATTATAGTGTGAACCATCCCAAAATACTTGTGTTATTTCCTTACGTTTGTCTATTTATTGAGCGCTTAGTTTCATTGTTTATATTATCCATTTATTGAGAACTTAAGTAATGCTGTAAAATCTAGGTAGTCCTTATCGGCGGACACGGAACAATCTTCTTGAAGGTCTTCGCTACTTGATTCTTTTCATAGATTGCAAGTAACTTTCAAGGAACTTACTTAAAAGTTTTAAAGTGTTAATAAGCTATTCAACCCCCCTTCTAGCTTATTATTGTGCTCATTGGGACCCACAATGGTATCGAGCCTTACTCTTCAAAACAAGTTTTCCAAGATTAAACTCTTGAGAATCACGACATAATGGCACAAACACACTATATTTTGCCTACATCTAATGCTAACCACGTCCCAATATTGGGCGAAGGTCATTTTGATGTATGGAAGGATAAAGTAATGAGATTCATGAACTCTATTGACAACGGATTATGGAAATGTGTCACTGCAGGTCAACATGTACCAATGAAGGCAAATCTTCTAGCCTCCATCGCTGGGACCTGCGAGAAGTTCCAAAAGAAGAATCGAATGGACAGGAGGGCGATAGAAAGGCTGGTTGAACTTGCTTGACAAAGCAATCAACATAATCACCGACTCTCAGATACAAGCACATACCGCCAAGTGATTCGATGTACAAGCTGCCAAAGAGATGTGGGAAGCTCTTGTAGAATACTTGGAAGGAGACCAAGACACAGAGACAACGAGAAAATATACATACATCAGCCGGTTTGATTCTTTCAAAAAGGATCTAAGAAACCTTGAGACAAGCATACGATCGATTCGGTGAGGTAATAAATAGTTGCTTTTCTCTTGGTAAAGCATATGACAAAAAGGAAATGAACATGAGGTTTCTAGGCTCTCTAGGTAGCTTATGGCATGTGAAGACCACGGCTATGAAAGAATCTAAAAACTTAAGCGAGATGACTCTTCGTAGTCTCTACGCAAGTTTAAAGGTTTATGAACTTGAAGTTAATCAAGCTCTAGAGCAAGACAAGCAGTTCGAGCGTGTCTCCGCGACCATGGTCAAGAAGAAATCATTGTTGAAAACAAACCTTACTTCTTCGGTGAAAATGATTTTTTATCGATGAACAATTTGCTATGTTTGTTAAGCGTTTTCAAAAATTTGCAAAATATGGAAGGAAGAACACTCACCAACAACCTTTCGGGAAGATTGGTGAAAGCTCATCTAGGAAAAGCTTGTGTGTTATAAGCTTGTAGGAAACACAGGTCATTTTGCCTCAAAATGTCCTAAGCCAAAATTTGAAGCATACGAAAACCCTTTTAGAAAATTTCAAAAACAAAAAGGTATGTTGGTGAAGACATAGAAGATAAACAGGTTGCTACATGGTTTGGCCGATTGAGAAGAGAGGAAGAGGATTGTGAGCAAGCTAACATATGCTTAATAGCTCATGATTCATGTCCTACCTATGACTCGAAAATGAAGTTGTAGTTTCACCAAGTCCTTTGGACAAAAATGAAACCAGCGGTGATAGCTTGATAAGGAAGAACTTCTCAAGGATAATCGGGATATGCTTGAAGAATTTAATTCCTTTAGAGTAGCCTATGTTAAAGGCCCAGAAGCGTAGAAACTTACAGTTGAGAAATCTTTGATGGCGGTGAGATTCAAACTCTCAATAAACTGTCAACAAGATAATATCAAGCGATGGAAGAAAACAAATTTCTTCATGACAAAATTGATTGTCATTGAGCACATCAAAGGACTAGACCTAGAAAATTGCCTTGCAAAAGACAATTGACTCTGGAATAATTCAAGGATGCATTTGAAGAAATCCTTACAAGCCAAAAATCTAGCAATGATAAAGCAGGCATAGGATATTCGGATGTGTCTCTTGAGGCAATCTCTTACGTCAAGAGAAGGAGAATCCTCGAAGCGCTAATGATATATCTTTCTCTAAGCAGACATTTGGAAATATAGGGAAACAAGGCCTTGGTTACTCAAGTGTTCCTTATGTTTACCTAAAGCTTCGAGAAAGGAAAAGCCAAAATGAATGATTCAAATGAAAACGAGAAGGTAGCGGTAGAGAAGTGAAGTCTACCAGGCAATGACTATCTTGAGGCAAAGTCTGGCTGACGGTAGACTGCTAAACTCTAGGTAACTATCAAGTTTGTCTATGAAGCAGAGCAAAGGCTGCTTTACTGTTGAAGGTAAACTTAAAGGTATTCTACCAAATCCTCGAAAGGTATCCAACAGAAAAGCTAAAGCTAAGTACATTGGTAACCTACCTAGGAAGAGTCGAAAGAAACCAATTAAGTCTACCGTCAACAAAAAGCGAGCAGAAAATGAATGTCAAGAAAGGAATGATCATAAGCACTCTTCGGTTGAAGACTCTAACAGTTCTCTATGGTCTTTCCATTTATGTCATTCTTGCCATTGCTTAGGCCATCGGCACGGGAATGCTGCTAAGGTTCACCCAAGATCGAGAGACCTAGTTCTCTCAAGGTCAACGGTATGGGTTGCAAAAGGTTGCTAATCCTTAGGACCCAAATAAAGGGTACCTTGTTTTGCTTTAACTCTTTTACAGGAATGCTTCATGGCTATAGAATCGAGAAAACAAAGACATCGGTACCTAGGCGGTGGTGTTCAAGGCACATATTTGGAGCGAAGTCTTCTTCTGAATATAAGCGAAACAAAGGACCTGATTATCTTCGGAGACAATGCAAGAGGAAAGACAATTGGATATGGCTCAATTACTAGAGGAAGTCTCTCCGTCAACAAAGTTTCTCTAGTAAGGGTTTAAAGCACAATCTTACGAGGCATATCACAGTGCGACAAAAGGACTTCTATGCCAATTCAATTCCAACAGTGCCTCATCAAAGGCAGGTGAATCGTGCTCTACAATCTTGACCGGCAATAGACAAAGGAAAGCGTCTATGTAATTGGACTTAAATCTTT